>CM026292.1:12912279-13385455 GCA_014851415.1 Cnaphalocrocis medinalis
TATGATACGTTAATAATATCTAAAAGGAACGACCAATGCAGAATGTTTTAGATGAGCTATAAATGAATACGGGATGCCATCTTCACCAGGTGAGATCAGTGACTTTATTTAAAACTAATTGGAGCTCTTTCAAAGTAATTGAAGGTTAAGAGAGCAATCCCCTAGACCTGTTTCAGTATGCTCGGAAGTAAAAATATCGTTTGGAATTTGTCCCTATAGGCACATGGTCGGGGACAGTTTTTTTAAGAAGATTACCAGTTTAGATCGAAAGAAGAGCGATATTATTTTTTAAGGAACACCTATAGCGTTTAATATTATTCCAGACTACCGTCAACGGAGTTTCAGGTGATTGAAGAACAGAAACGTTCCCATCCAGCTTTCTTTTCTCTTAAGGATCTTTTAGTCGCAGCAGTTATATTTTATAGTTAAGATAGTTATTTATGTCCAAATTGTCCCTACAAAGCTTTTCTGCCGCATTCCTATTTTTAATTGCATTTTTGCGCTTGAATGTAGCGTCAGCTGTTATCTGAATTATGTTATCAAACTGTCATAGAAGAGTTAAGATTTTGTTTAGAAACTTTTGGAAGTGAGCTTGTCAAAAAAACCATGTCTCGCAACTACCGTAAAAGTGGTGAGATCCATGTTTGCCAAGTCTCGGTTATTCATTTATTGACTTGGCATCACACAATATCTACACAAGTCAATTATCATTAAATTGATTGGTTTTTAATGTGATTGTCAGTCAGTGAGTGACAAAATCAAGAAACTTTGGTCCGTTATAATTCTTAAAGTACTGGTTCAAATTGATTAAAATTTGAAATATATCGTGTCTTTACATGCCTACATATTACTGAAATTCAGTCTTCTAGTTTTTCACACGAAGTTACAGGTGGTCGAAAATTGCTTCGAGAAAATGGTTCGCCGTGCCGCTTTTTTGCTCGACTTGGTGTGTATTGGTAGTGCCCCCTACCGTGACCCCAGATAGTGCCCTTTTGGTAATGGGGCCTTCGTGGGTGACGACAATTTTAGCGCATTTTTAAGTGGCTACTAGAGTATATGATATTGAGCCAATGATTTCACTCCTGTTACAACTATTTTAAAATATTCAAATTCTTCATAGACGACATACGGGGTTGCTTGTTGCTTTAGCTTTGAGGCGGGTTTTGTTTCACTCTCATGCGCACGTTTCGTACCAACGGCGCATCCGTTGAAGGTTGTTTGTTCGGTGGACTAGCGCTTAAATTTTTTAATAAATAATTATGAATTAAAGACATTTTAATTAAAAATCTTTTCCTTTGGTTGTCAAGATAATTTTTTTATACTAGAGGCGGCAAACGAGCAAGCGGATCACCTCTGGTAAGTGACCCACTGCCCATGAACAAATTATGATTATTATTATTATGATGAAACTTAACGCAATAAAAAAGTAATCAAAACTGCCTATGGACATCAACAAGATCAGAGATATCCGAATTCATTTAGGTAAAGCTATACTTTTGCCCTTCTCTTGAGATATCTCAGTCTTAGCGATGAAATACTGTTGCAGTCAAAACCGGTAGAAAGTTCCGCGAGAAACGCATAGTACAGCACAATCTATCCATCAGGTGTTTCTACATACTAGAAAGGTCAATTTATAAAAATACCGTATTTAAGTCGCTAGTGCGCCTCAACCTCGCCTTCATTAGAGTAATCGATTTGGTACATACATGTAACTGAGGCAATAATGATTGATTGATTGATTGACAGGGTATAAAAGCGCTGGCATAGTATCATTCATTAAATAATTGGTTCCAAGCAACCGGCGCGAACGCATAATAAGGTGCAAGTTCTAACCTCCATTTTGCTGGTTGGCTTGTGTTCCCTTGTATGGGCAACATTGGAGAAGTGGTTGTAAACAAGGCAAGTAATTGGTGAAGGTTTCAAATACCTAATTTGCTTTTAAAAAAAAAGTACGTGTTATAATTTTGCCTATTTTGCAAATATATTTATCTTCTAAACTGTTAATAAAGAGATAGCTCTATACGTCCACGACAAGGCTTATATGGTAAATCGAAAATAGAAACGTTAGTGCGATGGAATTGACATCTAGCGCCATCTATGGGTTCAATTGGAACTGCTATCCCGAAGCGAAGTAAAGGCAAGCCACTATATACATATAATAAAAATGTAAAAAAGCTGTGTCTGTAATTGAAGATTTATCTCAAAATGACTTAGGACGACTAAAAAACAAACCGAATCAATGATTTTAACAATTTTTGTCTGTCTGTTTGTCTGTTTGCTGTTTGTCTGTTTTGTTCGCGCTAATCTCGGAAACTGAAACCAATTCGAATGAAACTTTTTTTTTGTATAGCTGTAATATCAGGGAACTTATAGGATATATCACATTTTGAAGACCAGCTCCTTGATGTATAACCACAACAGCCCAGCTAACTATAAGAGGTAGGTCAATGGCACCTTAATAAAAGTTCATATTGATGCATTTTATGATGCCATGAAAAAATAAAGATCATGGAACATCTGTTTGGAACTCTAAGAGCCCAGCTCCACAATAACAAATATGGAAATGAAATGGAATGGAAAATTATCAAATGTGATGAGCATTTTGGAGGAGATCCTATAAGGTAGTATATTCCACTTAAACCCCTAATGGAGCGAAAAGGGGGTTCCAAGTTTGTTCATCTATAAGCCAAAGTCATAAAGTTCACGCAACGAAGTTGCGGGCGGCCACTAGTTTATTACTAATAAAACGACATTTCAAAACAATGGTTATGACCATAACGATGATGAGATATATGGATAAGCCATGCGGCGACAGTATTGACTTACACTGTGTAAAGAACTTCTTCAATAGTCGCGAACATGCCTATCTAGGGGTATTTACAATAATGATAATCGCTACGGTGCACTTGGGTAATCATGTAGTTCAGTTCCCTGCGTTGAATCTATCTGTTACTTTTACTTCTGCAAAATTATCCGGGGGGGTGGGAAGGGTGAGAAATTATAGTAAGTGTTATTTTTAATCCTAATACTAAACTAACATTATCATTGCTACGCACTTAAAACACTTTGATATATCATAGCAAAAATAATATTAATATTTTTACTATACACATTTCCCTATCATTTAATACTCATAAACAAAGCCCTGCTTACCTTAACGATCTTAAAAACACACAAAAAAATCTGCTGTTCCATTCAAAATAGAAAATTCAATGCCATGAATGTAAGGAAGAGCTGATATTTTCGTTCATATGATTGCTAAAAGTATAGCTCATGATACTATATATCTACTTTGAGGATTTTGGGATTAGAACGATAAAAAATAACGATGTATTTTCATTCATTTTCAGTATCAATAAGAAGACCAATAACCTGGTTATGGCGGTGAACTTCAACCATATTGCATTGGAAGCGCAAAAGTCGTTTTTGGAATTCCACCGACCAGGAAAAGAACCTGTGGTTACTAGCGATTCTTTTAGAGCTACTTATGGTAAATATTTTTTTTGTGGACTTTATTCTACTAAGAATATATTTGAGCAGTAGCCTAGTAGAATGTAAAAGACAAAACATAAGTTAATTATGAGACTATATGTTGGTAACACTAAGTCCCACAGATAACTCAGAGAGGGCCCTCAAATTTTAAGACTTAATATGTCTTAAGTCCTGACTAGTTGCCTACGAGACAACTCACTTGACACGCATTAGCGGTGTAATTAACGACTGAATAATTCCATTGATTTTAATCAATGGTCAAGTTAACTTTAGTCAAATTTACCGAATTGATCCATTTGGTTAATTTAAGAACTCGTACCCTAAGCTTACTGAACATGTTTTGAATAAATACTGAATATTCATAGACGCAAGTACTAGTTCCAGGCTTGTTTGAATTTTGAACATTGTCTAGTTTGACCTTAACCGGGATCAAAAAGAGATGTTTATACAAAAACAAAAAATATGGAATATCCTATCTAGGCTTCAGTATTGCCTTAATATAGAAATAGTTACAAGGCAACAAATATGTATGGCTATTTACTTACTTTAACGGACGCAGGGAATAAATAAGTCTTCAGAAAAGTTCAGTACTCTTTTCAGTATCTTCAAAAAATTACATTTTCACACTTAAACCTATTCTTCCAGCCGCATTGCTGACTGCAGTTATACCGATACAGTCTGGGATGAAATTAGTTGATGCTAAAGTTACAGCGTATGTTCCTAGTGGTGAAGTAGATTTCCACCTTGGACCTAAGGCACGAAAGCAAAGGTAGAAAAACATAACTAGATAAAAATTAAAACGTCATCACTTGTTAACCGTTTCGATACAAAAGGGGCTGGCTTAATCGGAGTAATATCATGGGATTTTTTGACTCCACTGGTGTTGCGGGCTCCATGGGTTGCAATCGCTCACCATCAAATAAAATCAATTTATTATGTTACGTAAACATAGTTTATAAAAATAGATGCCACTTTAGTTACTATGTTTCGCTGATATACAGTTACAGTACATCAGCTGATCATCGACAGTAGGTACAGTAAAAATATGACCTGTAGTCTGTTCTATTATGCCCGTAGCTTATCAATTATCGTTTTATTCACAGTTATCTAACTATTAGTGAATATAGTTATACCCTAGAACAAGCTACTCTATTTTGTAAATTTTCAGATCCAACGTGGCGCGGACATTTAAAACCTACATGCTGGTGGTTATACCAGTAGCTCTTCAAGAAACATTCCTGACAGAATCGCGCACTTTCTTCTTTGCATATCTGCAGAAATATATTGCGACTTACATATGAGGCTGTGAAGATTCACGCTCAAGGTTGTCAGCGCACCTGTGACTCCACTGGTTATGCCAACAGGATCACGGGACACCGTATCCACTTATCAAATGAAAAAGAAAGCACATTCATAACTATAATGTATCTTATATATTATACGTGTTAAAATATTCTTCAAGTTTTCTTGTATAGTGTTTAATTATCTGTATGCCTACGATATTAGGATAAAATGTAGTTACAACATCTTATACATTAAAATGATTTTTTTACTAATAATATAAATAAAAACGGTTTGTCTCTTTTGACTCAAAACTACTGCATCAATTTGTGAAATTTAGTACACAAATAGTTTAAAGCTCTATCGTTATTTTTTGAACGAAATTCTAGAGTACCTGATGTGTAATCGTAGCAGCCTGCTTAATCTTAAAATTTGGCTTTATTTTGTGTTTTAATCATATAATGGTACATTAGATTGCTAGCTCTTACTTTGTCCTTTGCACACTTTGTCACGACCTACTATTTAATTATTTTAAACTTGATTGCACAAACATTTGTTACAATAGGCGAACTTAAATGCCCTGGGGCATACCTACAACCCTTTAGTACTTTTAAAAGTCCTTTGTCTGACGGTTTTCTGTGACCGGCGAAATTGTACACCATAATGTCGTAATGCCTAATTCTTACGACCTGTTTTGTTCAATAAAGTATATCTATCTTTCTTTATAATATCTTTTATTCTATCTAATAATGTTAAGCCACAGAATACCACTTATAATGTTCTCCTTTCAATACTTGTCAATAGTGGGTTAAATAAACGATGAGCCTTCAATGCAGGACAGTTAGGTTATAATGTAAGAGCGTGCGCTGAGTGCGCAGTGCATTTTTTATTCCTATCCTCATGACGTGTCACACACCACTAGGAGGGATCAGATGCAGGGCCAACGGCTTGTTCTGAGGCATGGGGTTCAAGACCACCCACTGTCAGGCTTCAGGCTGACTCTGCAAAATTGCTGGCTAAAAAACTCAGATTAAAATGTTGATGTTTAAGCGCAACCATCGCTTTAAAGTGCAACCCACTATCCTCTTCATTGCCGAAGCAGACAACTTAATGGATTTATAACCACCCTAACAAGACCCATTGAAGCGTGGTGAAAAATGTACTTGTGAATACAGGTTGTATCTTTAAACATCCTTTTAACAACGTGTTCTATCACCCATTCTGATCAAACAACTTTTTTAAATTCATCGAAAATTTTTTAGACACCCCATTCGAAATGACGGAACGTGCAGGTCTCTTCACAATGTTTTTTCCTTAACTGCTCATGGTAGAAATATGCACAAATATTTGAAAAATCCCTAGATGCATCCATGAATTCCAACTACGGTACCCCGTATGGAAGGCGTGTTTTTATACACTGAGCTGCTATCGCAACCTATGTAACTATCGAAAAATAATTAAGCAGTAAAATACAGATTGTATCTTTATTATAGATTACAATCTCGCGATCTAAGTTCCGACTCAACCACCGAAATGACCTGAATCTAGCTTTTCTTTATACTTTCCTTCCTATGCGGTGAAATATTCGTACTCTTTTCGTCTAACGTATAAATTCATTATATTCACGGATTACGTATTTTTGAGGTTGGTTAAAATAATTACACTAAATTACACAGTTTAAATTACAGATTGTATCTTACTTTATCGATAGATTACAATCTCGAGATATAAATTCTGACCTAGGCACCGGGATGACCTGAATTAAGCGTTTTTTTTATTCCTTGAGTCCTAGAGAATATTTTTATGAAATATTTATAAGTTCACATTTTCTATGAGATAGATCGGTCCTGTGCCGCCCGCATCCAAGGATTACCGTCAATTCACCCTGTAGGATAGTTTCTGTGATGATTTAAAATTTAATTTTTTTTCAGGACATGCAGATAAAATAGTACAAAAAGAGAAATCACTAACATGGTGAATTTAAGAATGAGCCGTAGAATTCTAACGCCCTTATTTTTCAGACATTGAGCTGGTTACTACGACGATAAAATGAGATTAACGATAGTAAAACCTACATGCTTTGATTAAAAAATAAGCTACTTTCTTTGAATATATAGTATCTACATACATGCAAAATTCCATATACATAAGAAGCGTTTGAAAAAGTTATCCCAACAGCGCTATAATCAAAAGTGGTTACAGCAAAAAATATTTTAAACGTTTTTTTAAGGCTTACCTAACCTGATGATAAGCAAACGGAGAGTCCACATGGCACTTGAAATGCCGCCACAATCTACATATAGGTATGGGCATACCCAGGGTTCTGGGCAGAGGGGGACAAATCGTATTTTTTACAAGCTAGGTGCATAAAAAGAATTAAAAAAAACTTAAAATAGGTAGGAGGATGTTTTTTATAAACTTTTTAACTACCTAGGTCTTTTTTGTGATAGGTGGTAGAAAAGCATACTGATTATCTGATGGTTAGCGATAGACACCTACAACACCAGTAGAGCTCACAAGTGTTCTGCCGACCTTAGACCCCTTTCCCCCCAGATATTTTTTTCATTTTTATCGATAAAACTGCTAGATAAGTTAAATTAGTAGGGACGTCAACATAGTCCAGGGTGGTCCAGGGGGGCAGCTGCTCTCCCTTGTCCCTGAATTCCGAAAATACCAAGTACTTTTTACTTTTCAAAGTTCTTTATTAAACACAATATTTATACAATACAGGCACACTATTACATTTAGCAAAATAGTAGGTACACTTACATGATAATTCACATTCACTTTATGATCCGAAGATCTTTAAAAGCTTGCACAAACTCACAATTATTTCACTTAACAGACACTAATAGGATATAGAATACAATTATTAATTGATATACTTTATAAATTATGAGCTTCTTAGTACAAAGTTCATATTACAAAGAATGATTTGAAGCGCTGGACAGGCAGTGCTATTTAAAATTTATAAAAACTACGAAGGTATCTAGGAGTTACAAACGGAACCAAAGTATATTGGTCTCGCGCGTTTGCGCTTAGAGGCCGTCGGACGGCTCAGGCTAAACTGGTTGCGCAGGCGGCTACCGGTATTGTGCGAGTGCGGAGACGTCACGCGTATGATGGGGTAGGCGGTAAGTGCCGTAGGGTGTCGATATAGGGAAGGTCGCGTATTTGAGTCCTTGCTATATTAGATATAAGTATGTTATTATGGGAAGAAACATTTTAAAGAATTTACGAGTTAATTTTAAAATGAAATTGAATAGTAAATCAAGATTTATTTGTTCGTGTAATCTATGTAAATTAGTTCGAAATGGAGTGTTGTATGCTATCTTTAATGCTTTGTTTGAATAACTTGAAGTGATTTATGGTTGGTAGACAATTAGTGTTCCATGCTGGACAGGCGTAAGTAGACATGGTCGTATGAGGGTCGTATAAATCCGCAATTTGGTTGACGAGCTTAGGAGGCTGTGGCGATTAAATAGGGATTTAGCCCAATCAGGACAGCAACACTTTTTATTTGACATTCGCGACATGCTGGGTCCAGTTAAGTTTTTTAATCGAAGGTAATACCAAGGTACTTGACAGTGTCTCTCCAGGGGATCATGCCCACCTATTCTTATTGTTCTGACAGGAGCTCTTTGTTTTCTGGAAAACATATAGCCTCAGTTTTGGCGTCGTTCAGTTTGAGCTTCCAGTCCTGAAAATAGGCTTTGAGGCCCTCAAGTGATAACGGTAGCCTGCTAATAATAAGATCCTCATCTGTGGGATGATGTGAATGATGCTGTGTCATCGCAAAACAAGCAAGGCTAGTACGTGGCTGTTTTGGGATGTCATGTACGTACAGGGTAAACAAAAAGGGTCCAAGAATGGATCCGTGAGGAACGCCAGCTGGAATGTTTCTTGGCTGTGAGTAAGAGTCACCCAAGAGATACCTTGAAAGTGCGGTTAGTAAGGTATGACTGTACCAGTTTTACCATTCAATAGGTATGCTTAGGGTTAGTAAGTTTTGTGGAGGAGGGCCTCGTGCCACACGGTATCAAAAGCCTTTTCTATGTCAAGTAAAGACCATGCCTGTGGACCGTCGTAATTGAGATTATGGGAGATATGCTCTGCAACTCTAACTAGCTGGTGGCTGGTAGAGTGAGCACGCCACGAAAATACCAAGTAGGTAGTGCTGTTTTGAGAATGGGACCTTCGTTGGCGGCGACTCTTTTAGCGCGTTTATTTAGGGGTTATAATAGGTAATATATGATTTTTTGAGAAATTTTTTGGGTCCATGGTAGCACTCCCAGAATCAGAAACAGAAACTTTATTTCTGAAATATTCAAACTCTTCATGGACTACGGGTTGCTCTGTTTCTGTATCGCAGTTGTTAGAGATACATTAGCAAGCAGCTTTGTGGAGGGTTATGCTTCACTCTCACGCGCACGGTTCGTGAAAACGGCGCATCCGTTGAAGGCTGTTTGCTCGGTGCACTAGCGCCCGCTATAATAGGCACCTATATCTTTATTTATTACAAAGCATAAAAATATTATTTTTATGCTGTATAATAAAGACATTTCAATAAAAAATATTTTCTTCTGGCAGTCAAGAATGATATTAATGCAGTGATTTTGTTTTTCAATTTCTAAATTTATCGCAATAAATAAATATTGAAAACTGCCTACATCAACAAGATCATGAGATACCCGAACTTTTTTAAGTAAAGCTTAGTCGTAGCCTTAGGGAATACTGTTGCAGCCAAACCAGTTAAAACAAGGTAATTAGGTGAAAAAAAGATCCGCGAGAAACGCACAATACTAACCAACATCTAGATGTTGAGAATGGAATAACATTCGCTGCTGCGTATGTATGGCGTTAGAAAAACGCAGAAAAGACTTAATAGTTTTCAGAGAACTTGCTGTTAGAAATTCTAACTAATTTAAATCAATAGAGTATTTTACTACTCTAGAGAAAGTAAAAATATTCATAATTATTTCATTAAGATAGGTAAATAAGGACCAATAGCAGAAAATAGTTATGACATCTTGCTGTTTTATACACATTCAAAGGTTCATGAACAAATCCATTTTAAAAGTATGAAATGATAAAAAATTAGGTATATTGTAAGTATCAATAAGTGTCAAGACAATACTGGTTGAGTGACGTCACTAGTACGTCTCCATTTGTTTTGAGCGTTTTGGGCTTTCATGTTCCATATCATTTCAAAGTTGTGCTACTATCTCAGGTGGTTTAAATTTAAACCAATTTGCTTTTTCAACTATGTTTCTACAATGAAAGGTAAAAAAAATGTAAAATATCGTATTGAAGTCGCTAGTGTGCCTTACCCTTCTCCTTAATTAGAGTAATCGATTTGGTAATACAGGGTATAAAAGCGCTAGCATAGTATCACATTCATTAAATAATTGTTTCTAAGCAACTCGGCGCGAACGCATAATGAAGTTGCAAATTCTAACCTCCATTTTACTGGTTGGCTTGTGTTGCCCTGTGTATGGGGCAACAGTGGAGAAGTGGTTGTAAACAAGGTAAGTAATTGGTGAAGGTTAAAAATAGTTACAATTTTTGCTTTCAACAAAAATTTACGTGCTAAATTTTGGACCTAAATTTATTTATTCTAATATGCTTACCTCGTAGCTTAGCTTCATTACTATGGAGTGCTGTTAATACCGCTTAATTTTCCGTCCATTGTAGTAGAAGTATTAATATAAATATCATGAAATCATGATTAGGTAAATAGAACAAACCGTAAGTTGATCAATTTCTTAGGGAGTTGATCAACTTTTGGAACATAACAAACTGCAGGTAAAGCAAATTATGACACAAGGGCGTTAGCTACTTTGTACCGAATCTATCAATTTCGTATATTGCCTAATTTTGCAAATGTAATTTATTGACTAATAAAAAAAATCAATTTTCAGGAAACAATGGGTATGACCATAACGATGATGAAGGAGATATGGATAAGCCATGCGGCGATAGTATTGACTTACACTGTGTAAAGAACTTCTTCAATAGTCGCGAACACTGCCTATCTAGGGGTATTTACAATAATGATAATCGCTACGTGCACTTGGGCAATCATGTAGTTCAGTTTCCTGCGCTGAATCTATCTGTTACTTTTACTTCTGCAAAATTATCCGGATTGGGAAATGGGAAGGTGGAGAAATTATAGTAAGTGTATTTTTAATCCTAATACTAAACTAACATTATCATTGCTACGCACTTAAAACACTTTGACATTTCTTAGCAAAAATAAAAGTGATATTTTGTACTATACACACATTCCTATCATTTAATACTCATAAACAAAGCCCTACTTAGCTTATACGATCATCAAAACACGCAAAAAAATCTGCTGTTCCATTCAAAATAGAAAATCAATTCAATCGCCAGGAATGTAAGGAACAGCTACATCTTAGACCTCATTGTCACTCTCCATCAGGTGAGATGAGGTTAAGTGCAAACCATTAAATTAAAAAAAAAACTGATTATTTTCGTCATGATTATTTCACATGCTAAAGGAGAGTTCATGATACCTACTATGAGGATTTTGGGATTAAAACGATAAAAAAATAACGATGTATTTTCATTCATTTTCAGTATCAATAAGAAGACCAATAACCTGGTTATGGCGGTGAACTTCAACCATATTGCATTGGAAGCGCAAAAGTCGTTTTTGGAATTCCACCGGCCGGGAAAAGAACCTGTGGTCACTAGCGATTCTTTTAGAGCTACTTATGGTAAATATTTTTTCTTGTGTACTTCTTTCTACTAAGAAGTAAGTTCCTCAAATTTTATATTTATTTTGGGCAGTAACTAGAACATGAAAGACAAAACATTAGTTAATTATTTGGCTATAAGTCCTACAGATTACGCTGAAAGCGCCCTCAAATTTTAAGACTTATGTCTTAAGTCCTGACTAGTTGCCTATGAGACAACTAACTTGACACGCATTAGCAGTGTATTAAACGATTGGAACATTGCATTGGTTCTAATCAATGGTCTAAGTTTACTTTTATAGTCAAAATAACCAAAAGGATCAAGAACTCGTATTTTAAACTTACTGAACACGCTTTGAATAAATATTGAGCATTCTTGAGCGCAAGTACTAGTTCCAACATAAGTACTAGTAGATGACTAAAACCTACAGATATTTAGTACGAATATCGGACATTGTCTAACTTGACTTTAAGCGGAATCAAAAATAAACTTTTATGAGAAAATAAAATATTAAAATATCCTTTAGTTAAAAGGCACCAAAGATGTATTGCTATTTATTTGTTATAACGGGATACGTAAGGAATTAAATAAAAGTTTCAGAATTCTTTTTCAGTATCTTAAAAAAAAATTTTCACACTAAACCCTATTCGTGCAGGCCGCATTCTGACTGCAGTTATAACATACAATGGGATGAAATTAGTTGATGCTAAAGTTACAGCGTATGTTCCTAGTGGGTGAAGTAGATTTCCACCTCGGACCTAAAGCATATGAAAGCAAAGGTAAGAGAAAAATTGACTAAATCAAAACTAAAAACGTCGTCACTTTAAAAGAGGTATCTAGACAGTTCGTCAAGGGCGGCTCGACGGAGTTACCATGTACAAAAGCGTCGTGCAGCACGTACGGTGGCGGGGTGATCTAAATGTTCAGTTGTAATCCACTGGTGTTGAATTCCATGAGGTCATGCTTACAATAGGGAGCCGCCTGCTGATGCTAAAAAAAAGTTTTGATACCAAGGTCTGGTTGACGGGTGGTACAGGGCATCTTATATAAGCGTTTTAATGATCGGCGAGCACTTTGACTCCACTGGTTTTGCGGGTTCGGTGGGTTGCAATCTCTCACCATCAGGTGATCCATCGACAAGTCTTCGCTGGTGGTTTCACAAAAACTTCGATTAACTAAAGCAGTATTAAGTATGACCTGTAGTGTGTTCTGTAGTATGCCCGTGGCTTATCAATTATGCCTTTTATTCACAGTTATCTAACTAATATGTGAATATAGTTACGTCCCTAATACAAACTACGGCATTTGTAAAATTTTCAGATCCAACTGTGGCGCGGACATTTAAAAATCTACATGCTGGTGGTATACCAGTAGCTCTCCAAGAAACATTCCTGACAGAATCGCGCACTTTCTTCTTTGCATATCTGCAGAAATATATTTGCGACTTAAATATGAGGCTGTAAAGATTCACGCTTAAAGGTTGCCAGCGCACTTGTGACTCCACTGGTGTTGCCAACAGGATCACGGGTCACCGTATGCCACTTATCAAATAATAAAGAAAGCACATTTCATATCTATAATGTACCTTATATTTTTTTACGTGTTTAATATATTCTTCGAGTTTTCTTGTACATAATTATTTTGTTTATATTAGTCTGTAGGTACCATCCATACAACATCTCATACATTTGAATTCAATTCATACTAGTAATATAAATAAAAACTTTGTTTGTCTCGCTTTGACGCATTATCTACTGAATAGATTTAAATGTAATTTAGTACACAAAATATAGTTTAAAGCTTAAGGAACAATATCGGCTATTTTTTGAACTAAAGTCTAGAGTAGGTACCTGATGTGAAATCCTAGCAGCCTGACTAATCTTAATCTTAAAAGCTCACGAAAAGTTGATCTATTTTTCTCTTCACTATGGCACGATTTACTTCTTTACTACTTTTAAATGGCCTTTGTCTGACGGTTTTTTGATGAGACCTGCGAAATTGTACACCATAATGTCTGTAATGCCTAGTTCATACGACCTGTTTTTGTTCAATAAAGTCTATCAATCTTTCTGTATGTCTTTTAATCTATTAATTTTAATCACAGAAAACAAAATGTTAATGTTCTTCCTTCCATACTTGTCTATACTTTTTACTGGTGATTAGAATTTCAAAGCACATTTTTTCTTCTTCGACGCAAATATGAATATACTTCCGTAATGATTTAACAAAAGTTAAAACGTATTCAAAATAAGCATTTCAAGCGATCAACACTAAGAACACAGAAATGATAAGTCTCGCCTAGCTATCGGGCAAGTTGATTCAGAACACTAAATAACCTATCCTCGTCGGGCCCAGTCCCGCTGCAGCCACCGGGATTATAGCTCAGCAGCAGCAGCATGGTGGAAGGAGCCTTCAGTCCTAGAGACATTTCGTAAAGAAGTTCTTTCGTAAAGACTCCTAGAGAAAGTTTGTTTGAGATATTTAGAGCAACACATTTTCTATGAGATTGATGACAAAATTTGTCATCATCATCATTTCCGCCAATAAACGCCATAGGCCTCCCCCATCGTTCTCCACACAGATTAGTCCTATCCCGCCCGCCCGCGCCAGTCCATTTCAAAAGTATGATACTTATTTATTATACAAAAAATATACACCTCTTATCATTGAACAACCTGTACAATAAGGACCAATTAAACGAAAACCTAACAAAATTACAAAAGAAATGCCTAGAAAATACTGGTAGAGTGACGTCACTAGTACGTCGCCATGTGTATGGAGCTTTTGAGCTTTCACTAAGAATGTCATTTCAAAGTTTTGATGAAATATTAGGTGATTTAATTTTGAATTAATTTGCTTTTTCAACGATGTTTCTACAATAGAAAGGTCTTTAGATTACAGATATAAAAATATTGTATATACCGTATTGCCGTCGCAAGTGCGCCTTACCCTTCGCCTTAAATATAATCGATTTGGTAATACCGAATAGGTATAAAAGCGCTGGCACAGTATCACATTTATTAAATAATTGTTTCTAAGCAACCGGCGCGAACGCATAATGAAGTTGCAATTCTAACCTCCATTTTGCTGGTTGGCTTGTGTTGCCCTGTGTATGGGCAACAGTGGAGGAGTGGTTGTAAACAAGGTAAGTAATTGGTGAAAGTTTAAAAATAACAATTTGCAGATAAAGCAAATTATTGTTAAATTATATAATTTATATACTAATTCAAAACAAATTTCAGGAAACAAGGGTAGAAATGACATTGGAAACGTAAAACACAAAGCTAACGAACATACTGGTGTTCAATATGATGATTACGATGATGAAAAATATATATATACGCCTTGCGAAGACAGTAATGACTTACAATGTATAAAACACTTCTTCATGAGTTATGGACACTGCCAAGCTAAATATGATCATCACAAATATGATGGTCATCACGTACACACGGGTAAACATTTAATTCCTTTGCCTGTGTTAAATTTGACCGTTACTTATCCTAGTGCAAAAATATCCGGTTTGAATGGGAAGGTGGAGAAATTTTAGTAAGCGCTATCTTTAATCCTAATACTAACATAATCATTGTTACACACTTAAAACACTTGGCTTTTATTAACAAAAATAATATTGGTATGTATCAATCTAGGCATTAGGCTAGACTCTAAATTGCAATAGGGCGCTCATATAGCAACCCTGGCAGGAAGACTTATTTTAGCTGCATATGTAGTCAGATAAAGAAGACATCTGATCGATATTAAAGCTACAAGACAATATGTATATTTTAGTTATTTCCATAGGGTCATGTCTTATGGCCGTGGGGATCTGCCGGTGACATTCAAGCTATATTTATACTACAGAAGGAAGCCGTAAGGGCACATATATAGAACACGAAACTCGCTTAGAAATTTGTTTAAAAAATTAACTTCTAACTTTAGCAAACGCTTACCATCAGATAGATGAAACTATATTGATGATTTTACATGCTAAAGAAGCACCTAATATTTATGTTTTGGGGTATAAACTATAAAAAAATGTTATTTAAACATTTGCAGTATAAATAAGAGGACATGTAACCTGATTATGGCGGTGGACTTCAAGGGCATTGTATTAGAAACGCAAAAGGCATTATTGGAATTTCACCGACCGGGAAAAGAACCTGTGGTCGCTGAAGATTATGTTAATGGTACTTTTGGTAAGTTTTTTTTTTACTTTAGGTCCCATCACACGCTTCTGGACTTTCTTCTGCTTAGAAGTAAGTCTCACAGATTTTAACTTATTTAAGTATAAGACCACATTCAACAATAGTAACTCCCACAGATTACTCAGAAAAGTCCCTCAAATATCCTGGATTTAAGAGTTGTGTCTTGAATCCAGACTAGTTGCCTTTTTTTCTTTAAAAACAAAATCGTCAATTGTTGTGTCTATCAAAAAAGTGTTGATAATTTCAGATTTTTGTTTCTGTATCAAGATTATTATAATATTAGATCCGCAATTTTAAATAAAAAGTCTCTAGTCAAAATAAAAATGTACTCGCTTACTTTTTGGTTAGATTTAAAATTGAAAAAGTCCATTTCCATACTTCAAACCCTATTGTTTCTCATTGCAGCCGCATTGCTGACTGCAGTTATACCGGTGCACTCTGAGATAGCTTTTAAAGATGCTAAAGTTACAGCGTATGTTCCTAGTGGTGAAATGGATTTCGAACTTGGGCCTAAGATTTTAAAAAGCAAAGGTAAGATGAATTACATCAAAAAACGACATCGTTTTACATAGGTATTCAACAGTTTCGGTATAAGGCTGGTTTGACGCGAGTGGTATCACGGAATTCTAGAAGAAATTTAAAGATCGGCGGCGGCAATCGCTTACCATCAGGTTTCATCGACAAGTCTACCATTATAAAACCAGCTGAAGAGACGCGCTGGCGGTTCAAATTTTGACAAAAATGTCGATAAAGGAATTAAAACACCACAAGAAAGCTCAAATGGGTCTCTCTAAATAATATTTTGTCCCGGCATATTTTGTACAACTACAGTAAAAGTATAATGTTTGACCTGCAGTCCTAAAGTATGCCATTAGCTTATCAATTTTTTATGCCTTTCATTAACAGTTCTATATGAAGTAAGATTATATAGTTATATACATAATTCAAACAACTGTCTTTTCTAAAATTTTCAGATAAGATTGTAGGAGAGACTCTTAATAACTTAAAGACTGGTAGTTTACCGGTAACTATTCTAGAAACATTCCTGACAGAAGCGCCGATTTTCTTCTTTGCATATCTACAGAAATATATTTGTGACTTAAATATTTCACTCAACTAGCTTAAGTTATAAATATTCACTATATATGTACTATTAAAGTACAGTGGCCAGCACATCAAGTTACTACAATCTGTCATATTTCCTCAGTTGATATTGAACCAAACACGTTTGACATAAAAGTGAGGTTCGATTGAAGAAATTTGACAGATTGTAGTAACTTGATGTGCTGGCCACTGTACATATATGTATAATACTGTAGAGTTAACCTCTTTATAAATAGTTATAACGACATACGATAGTGTCAACGACAACGCTTATAGGTAAATCATAAAAGCGAAAAACTTGCTCGATGTAATCGACGCCCAGCGCCATCTATTGGTAATGTTTGAAACGAATATCCCTATATGTTAATGTTATTGTTATCTTAGTGATTAGTTTATATTATTGTATTCTTTTACGTATTATGTTATAATATAATATATAAAGGTAAATTATAAAATTAACTTTTATTTTCTCCTTTTTCTCTTCACCATGGCATGACCTCTCCTTTACTACATTTAAATGTCCTTTGTCTGACTGTCGTCTGGTAGTGATAAGACCGGCGAATTTGTCGACTCTCGTTCGCGAGAGCGCATCTTTCCATCCCGCTCATCGCTCAGTCAGGTGAGTGTCGACAAATTATCTCGCGGCGCGCATGTTAGCCCGGCAGGGTAACGCTGTGAAATTGTTACCTGACTGATTCCTGGAGCGACGCACAGCCTTAATCGCTGATCTAAGAGATTTGAAACTTGATCTGCTCAAGACAAGGTGAAACGATAACTGAAGTTAGTACTCACGCTTATCTGCAACTCGTCCACATCTGCTGGTGTTCACGAAGCTACCTCCAGTCTCCAAATAACTGGAGAAAACAGCTACGTTGCTGTTAATACTGCGTCTCTTTCTTTCTAATGCTTTTACATCGTCCATACTGTGGGGCTTGTGCAATCAACCTAAAATTGTAGAAATATTACAATAGATAAAGTTAAACCAGTATGTAGAAATAGGATACCTAGACTTACGTTTGATTTATGAAAAATATACAAAATGATAGAGCTACCTGCTCTATAAGATATAAAGTAAAAGTATAGTAAAGTATCAGCCTATATGATATCCATCCATCATAGAAATCAAGTCATCGCTACTATGACGAGATTAGGCTTAATCACGCTTGCCTTATACGAATTGATGATCACAAACCCAAGCTATGTTCGAAAAATTCGAAACATACTTTTTGCTCGACCCGGGAATCGAACCCGGGACTCGAGATCACGGCCCGTTACTTAAACTATACCAACGGGGCGTTTAATAGTGAAAAATTACTTCAACAAAAGAAAAAAAGTTAGATCAAAGTAAAATTAAAAATCCCTTATACTGCACTGTTAATTAACTAAAGTAAATTAAGTACACTGACCTTCAAAGTTATAGTTTGTTACTATTTAATATGTATATTCTTCTTTGAGCATGGTAAATATAGAAAACATCTTGTGCATTACGCTCAACACTGCTACGTTCGAAGTACCTACAAGCCAATTCTTTCTGAATTTATACATAGGTTTGACGGGGAAACCGCATGAAACAGAAGTACCTACATAAATATTTTCACGTAATAACGATCTTCGGCAATACACTACGGCTGCAGCCTCCATGCAATACGTCGGTGATTTATTCTCGTCCAAACTTACAAGCCGACGTGTATCTTGAACTCAAACTCACCAAAAATCACTCGAATTAACTGCAGTTTTCTTCTGATAACAGCCGGTTCACTATCCGCCGAGCTGGGGAAAAAATATACCGACAGTTCTCTGCAGGGACGTAGCTCGCTTTAAAATGATTAGCAAGTCTTGATGATGTTAAATAAAACTAATTTACTTATTAAAATAAAACAAAAAATCAAAACGTGTTTTGCGACCGCTAAAGTATTGTAGAAAATTTTCACCGAAAAACAAATGACGTGCGAATTTTAAAATTCGAACGCGCGCTCCTTGGCGCGAAAAAAAAACAGCATCGAGGTTTTATGCGTCTCGGCGTGTATTCTCAACATTAAGATAATGTTTCTTAATTTATCGAAATTATTTTATTGAATTAAAGAAGAAAGTTTTATATTGGCGGTGAATTGATATTTTGACTCCGTAGAGTTTTTGATTTAAAATACATTTTATATTGACAAACTATATGTCATGACTTACTGGAGTTATTTTACAATTCTTCCTTATAGTAACATGTATTATAAAAATGTGATTACCTAACTGAACGGAAAATACCTAGAACCTTTTGAACACTTTTTTTTTTAATTTGATAGGCGGCAGACGAGCAGACGTACCACCTGATGGTAAGCGATGGCAACCGTCCATAGACACCTGCAACACCAGTAGAGTTACAAGTGCGCTGGCAACCTTTACATGTTGTACGTTTGTTTAATGTTTTACGTTTCAGAACTAGGTACTCAAAACGTACAGGTTTCCGCACCATGTTTTTCCCTCACTGTCAAGCTAATAGTAGAAGTATATCGGTTACGTTTATTTATAGGTCTTTGCTGGAATTTTTTAATACGACGTGACACCATGATACACGACTTCATGTTTTTTTTTAATTTTCCTTATTTGTGTTGTTGTTGCTTAGGTACAGACAGGCACACATCAGGTTACCACAATCTGTCAAATTTCCTCAATTGATAATGAACCAAACGCGTTTGACATAAAGGTGAGAATGGAATGAGGAAATTTGACATTTTTGTATACTTTGATCTGTGGCTGTACGTACCTACCTACCTACTTATCTTTTCATTCAATCCGTGTGATCCTGTTTTTGTATTTTTATTGCATCTGTTGTTTTGTGCTCTTTGTCATTTTAAGGCGTCACCCAAGATCTAGCCTGAAAACCAGCGCTGCAGCAGCTGCTCGCGGCGGCTGCAGCATCATGCTGAGGCTGAACCTTGTTGGCCGCAACTTCTATGCTTCTTTATTTTGTCTATGTGTAAATTTGTTGTGGTCTATAAATGTTTTCATACTCTAAAAAATCCATATAGATTTTAAAAATTCATAAACACATGCTCGAATCCGAACCACGGCACCCCGTATGGAAGGCGCGTTATATCCACTGAGCTGCTATTGCAACCTACTTAATTATTTAAGTATCGAAAAATAACACATCAAATTATAAGCAATATAAATACGAATGGTATTTTGATTGATTGATAGATTACAATCTCGTGATATAATTCTATTTTAAGCACTGAACTTACCAAAATTAATGTTCCGTAGCGAAATAGCAAAAAACAGAAACCAAATAGATTCATCATGTCTATCTGTATGTTTTCCGAAACTATAAAAGCTACATAAATTGAAGAAACTCGGTAAGTAGGTAGATGTATTTTGTGAACCATATTATTACAGTATTTTAAAACTTACAGAAAAAAACACGAAATCGAACATCACTTCCAGAATATATTTATATTCTGTTAGGGGATGAATTTCATTAAAATATTAAATACATCTACCATCAATATATTCTGTCCAGTACTGCACGTTTCTTGCGAACGGTAGAAAGTACACCTCACTTTTGTAAAATGGTATTACCTGATGGCTAACTCAGGTATCTTCAGGACAAGAGCGTAGGAATTTATTTAAATAAGGTCGGTAACGCATCAGCAACCTCTCTGATTTTACATGCTTCGATCTATATAATATCGCTGGTCTCTAGATTTTTTTTAAAGAGATTAAAATGTAGATGCATAATTCCATATTAAAAGCATTTAAGAAAGTGATCCCAACAGCGGGGCGCTGTCATTAATAATATAGTTACGACAATAGATATTTCGAAAATATAATCGTTAATTAATTATAGCTACCTAACAAAATTCATAAGAAATGCAAACCTATACAATATTGATAGTATGACGTCACTAGTACGTCGCCATCCAAGTGTTTTCATATTCCATGTCATTTCAAAGTTGTGCTAATATCCCAGGTGATTAATTTTGATCCAATTTGCTTTTTCAATTGATGTTTTTACAATAGAAAGGTCAGTTCAACACAGTTTACAGACATAAAAATATAGTAAAATATCGTATCGGCATCGCTAGTGCGCTTCACCCTTCGCCTCAATTAGAGTACCTAATCGATTTGGTAATACATGGTATAAAAGCGCTGGCATAGTATCACATTCATTTAATTGTTTCTCAGCAACCGGCGCGAACGCATCATGAACTTGCAAATTCTAACCTCCATTTTGCTAGTTGGCTTGTGTTTCCCTGTGTATGGTGGAGAATGGGACAGTTTTTGGAGGCAAATAATTGGTGATGGTTTAAAAATTATTTATTTATTCATAACAGCTTACGTCTTTGCTTAGCTTCATTATCAAAGACCGGAATAAGAAGACAGTAATATGGAATACTATACCGTATACTGTCGAATTTGGATTCCCGAAAACTCTTATTTCGTATTCTAGTCTCTCCATTTGTATGTATTTGTATTATGTTTTTTTCTTTCTGCGTATAACAGCATTTCACATTATGTTTTTGTGGTTTCCTGATAACTTAATTAGATCAAAATACCAAATTTATGCCTTAATTTGTTCATAATAATTTATATATACACTAATAAACAAAAACACTTTTCAGGAAGCAATGTTAGAAATTACTTTGGAAACGCTTAACACGACTCTAACAAACATGAAGTATGTTTATATAACAATCATGTTGATCGAATGCTGACTGCAGTTATACCGCTGCACTCTGGGATAGAATTCAACGATGCTAGATTTACACCGTACCTTAACTAGTAAGCGAAGGTAAGCGAAAAAAATCTAGATAGGTATCCAACAGTTTCGGTACAAAAGCCGCTGGCTTGACCGGAGTGGTATCATGGAATCCTAGAGAAATTTAAAGATTGGTAGCGCATTTTGACTTCACGGGTGTTGGCGGCAATCGCAACCATCAGGTGATTTTTTTTTATGTGATAGGTTGGAGATTTTGTTTTGCAACAATATCCGAACTAAAAAATATATTAACAAAACTACTTACATTGATACCTAGGCCCCTTATTTATTCCGATGTTCTGTTAAACGCATGTTCAACAGTAATTAGGTACATAAAGGTATGATTAAATGCAGGATTAACGCGAGAAAGCGCATAATATAGAACGATGGAATAGTCGGAGTGCTAATATTAGTGATTCCCAGATGCGACCAAAGCTATCGCTTCAGGTGTCAGGGTACGCTTAGACCATGATTCAGGATTATGGGAGTCTAGTAATTACAACGAAGCGAATGCCGTCACACCTCCACAACCCTTAAACAGGGGAACCAGATGAACTGAATCATGGCTACACGTTTAAAAAAATAACCGAAATGTGCAGGTTTTCTCTCGATGTTTTTCATCACAGCTACAACCAATAGAAACAGTCACAAGATTTGAAAAAAGTTCAGGAGGTTAGTACTTGGAGCTTGTTTCATAAAATTATTACCTAGGTACTTAACTAAGTTAAGTTTCGTTGTTTATTAGGGTCTGTCGGTAGGGATACTCAGGGATTGTGACTCAATCATCAATCAAGTGATGACTAATTGGCAGTAATTACATCGAAACGACTACCATCTGATCTTCCCAATTCAAACACGTTACACGTTCGTAATAATTTCTACCAAATATCTGTCAAGTTAAATTAATATTCATTCGAATGTTTACGTATCAACGCATTTCCATACACAATATTATCTAATATCAGATGGATTACCCTGTTCCTTTGTCACGACAATCTGTAATCACAGATAGCCGTCATGCACACCTAATCCTTGGCAATCAGGTGTCAATTAGCCTAAATGGAAATATCTCATTAACCAAAGTGTCCAAAGCTTTAGTTAGATAATCAATGTCCTGTTATCCGATATTTCGACTGCGATGGTCAATTTCAATGAACAGCCATCGACGTAGGACGTAGAGCTCAAGTGTTTACGCAGACACAAATGCACGCTTTAAGGTTTCTATTTCATTACGCTTTATCTCTAGAGTATTGAGATTTTATTACTAAATTGATGGAATATTAAATTACAAATAATGGATGCAGTTTAGCATCGAAGTAACGTTCAACAGAGAAATTTGTATTCTCCAGAGAATTCAGCTGCGTTGTTATTAAAATACTATGCAGCATATACCGGTTTCTCATCCAGATTTTAATGTCTTGGCAGTACAAACACTGGAGATAAAACATTGTGAAATAGAGATAGATTTTGGCTTGTAATTATACATGTTAATAATGTATCTCCATAAAAACATTAAGCCTTCTGCTACTCTAACCAACTCCCAAATACGGACTAACTAAGACACGTCATTTAAACTGAATGTTCATTATTTTGATTTATAGATAGTCTATGCGTATGATTCAATATATTTTTCATACATTTTCAATCAATCCTGACATCACGCATTCGTTATCGTAAATTTTTCGTACCTTACCTACTTTTATGTGCTAGGAAAAATTCAATATTGAGGAATGCGATTTTCTATAGTCTCTTTTCGTAACTTCTGGAGGCAAGAAACTCTTCCGTCGACAATCGCAGACAGCGTAACTTTGCAACTGGCAACTTTACAGTTTAACACTCCCAAATTAACCAATTGTGTTAAAAACTTTTTGCGAACGCCTTTTAACGAATGCGCCAGTTAAAAAGAAACGAGTTTTTACTTTTAAAGTTTGAAATCTTGCAGTATTTTCTGCCAGTAAGCGAGGTTTTGGCATAATTCAATTTATTGATTGTTAGAAATGTAAACTTTTAAGATTCTGTGGGGTAGAATCTGACAAAACTTGTACGTTCATTTACTTCAAAGGCTTAATTAAAATTATCTAGTAACTATTTAGGGGCTTTTGGTATACACTTTTTTGGGCAACAAGGTAAGATTAAAATAGAGATTATTTAATTACATTGCAATAATTCCAAGATGGCTTTAAAATACTTTTAAGTTGACATTACTCTTAGAAAAAATGTTGTATAAAAATGCTGCAATGGCATACCTACTGAAAGCGTTTGAAAAAGTGAACTCAACAGCGCTCTTATTGGTTTTACACCTATAGTATTTTGAATTTTAGTGGAGGTCGAAAACAAAATGTAAGTATTTTATTTTTCACACTAATTTAATGTAATTTATTTTAAATTCCGAAACTGCCAAACAGCGCTCTTTAGTGAATGGAGCCTTCATTGGCGGCAATACTTTTAGCGCATTTTCTAGCGTTTCTATGATTAAAGCTATTTATTATCACCATTTCAATATTAAATATTCAAAATTTGAATCCTGTTGGACAGGCCTTGTTGATGATTATGTTAGTAGTAGGTACAAAATATTTTAGCTAAAGCTATGTAGTTTTTCACTGTTGAACAGGTAACAAGTGAACTAATAATTAAAATCAAAATATCTGTGTCGCATGAGTGTAAGTAGGGCAGTTTTGTTTGACTTACTTACCGTATTTGACTTTTAGATTATTTTTTTAATAAAGTATTAGTTTGGTAAAATAAATAATGTTTTGTTAAAATAAAGTTATCAATAGGTAGGTATTATTTATATTACCAAAATTGCACTTATAAATGTTTTATAGATTATCACTGTTTTTTCGGTTTTATTAATTTCCTTGGTTTAAGCGTATTTTGGAGATTACTATTAATTTTTATTAAACACGGGATTTCATACGTCATTTTTAATTATATTTAAAAACATAGTTTAATTTTGCAACTGACAATTTTACAGTTTAACACTCCCTAATTATGTTAAAACTTTTTGTAAACGCCTTTTGAGGAATTAATGCGCTAGTTAAAAAGAAATGAGTTTTTATTGTAAAAATAAATTTTGCAGTATTTTCAGCCAGTTAGCATATTTAATAAGTTGATTGTTAGAAATGTAAACTTTTTTTATACTTACATTTCTTTAGTTTTATTTATGTTTTAAATGCTGATACGAAGTTGTAAGTTTTTTGTACACATAATAATAAAAAGAGTTGAAGTGACGATCTTAAAAACAGCACGATCTAGATCGTGCAAAGTTTTTGTATTTGTGGCTAATCTAGATAATAAGCCACAAATGGTGATAAATAGAGATGAATGGAGGGACTCAACTTTCTTCCCTCTTTGTACGATTTGGAAACTTGACATAAAAAAAGTCTTAAAAATTCAACGCTATGCTTGCTCATTATATTTTTTTATTAGTAGCTATATAGTTAGCTTTCTCAATTATTTTAAAATATTTTAATTTCATACGACCGTAGGTATAAGTAAACAGCCAACATCTTAAAAAGCCTATGATTACGACGTCATAAATGTATACGAATGCACGGTAAGTTAGCGTATCAATCAAGAAGCCACTTTATTTGACGCCCCACTCCCGCACATCAATTCGATTAAACGTTCACTACACATCCTTAATCAAGGCACCGTTTTAGAGTTAACTCTATTCAACAATTTTAACAACACTGACCTACCTTCAGGCAAACACAGGAACCACGTCACAGCTAAAAAAAATTAAGTCACAGTCACCAAATAAACTCAGACGCGACGAAAAGTTTTCCGCGAAAATTGGGATGACGGCGACTCTCCCCTGCACGATTACTCTCTCGCGAAGCTCGCGGCAGACTGACTCCAAACCTTACCACTGTCTCCACTTTCATGAAATGAACTGAAAGGGACAACGCATCTCCGGAACGGCCTATCTGGAGTTCCAGCACAAGCGATTTTCTGTTTTTTTGCTATGAAAGCTACGGTTTATTTTTGAAGTTTTGCGAATTTGTTTTCAAAGTACTTGGCTGTTTGTTTGGGAGGGCCACAGAGGCGGGAATGAATGTGTCGAAAAAAAATAAGCCAACCAGGTCTCAGTGAGTTAAGGCATCGGGGCGGGTTTTCAGCGTCTATCTTTAATTAAAGCGACTTCGCGTCTCGCTAATGAATTGAAGTTTGGAAAAAATGAAGGCACTGGAAGTTCCAAGAATATGGAATTTGATAATGTTGTACGTTACTCGTATGAAGTTTATAATGGGCTATTACTAGGGTGAGAGATACTTAACTTGCCTCTAATTGGGGACGAACGAGAATGAAGCAAAACTTTTGAACTGTATGTAATATAATGACTTACTGAAATGTACGCGATATAGGCTCGTACTATATGAACCTATATTAATTTCAAATTTAAACTGGCTTACTTACTAAGGATTGATCAATACAACAAAAGCAAAAACCTTAGTCTACTATACAACAATTTTCATCTATAAACAAAATAGTACACAATTTTTGTACAATTAGCTTCAGCAATCAATTAAATGCAATAGCTTGTAGTGTTTGCCCCATTAATAAACGTAAAGCACAGTATATAAGCTCACAGTAGTAACTTTAAATACCTACATTTTTGATGCTACCGACGACAATTGAGCAATCGGGACCTCTCAGGGTAATCAATCACATTTGCGAGATCAGACAGGTCACTGATGGGTTTTAAACCTTTCAGAAAGGAGTACGTTCTTTCCTAAGGTTTAGGAACATACATGCTTACAGTGATCTCAATATAGTTCAGTACAAATAATAGAGTCAGACTATAGGGAACATGTTCCGGAGGTCACGATATGATATACCTACTAACTAATTTGTGACTTGTATTTGAGATTTGAAACTAAAAGTGAATTCATGCCTTTAGTAATGACCTTGTTCTTAAGCCGAAGGTCTTGGGTTTGTCCAGCTCTGAAAAATATTCGATTCTTTATTCATTATCTGTGAGCAATATGTATTTACGCAGTATACTTGTATTTCCTTTGTTGTCTGATATCTCTTTCCACAAGATTGACCTTTGAAAGTACACAAGACGAGCCACACTGGTGATGTTTGCACTGTGCCACAGCTCAAGCAAATACTGAGTCCTTTGGGACATGTGTACCTAGGCGTGTTTCAGATGTAATGGATATTGCTGTAGGTCACTGCGCTATATGACTGTACAGACAACCACACATCAGGCCACTGCAATTTGTTAGATTTCCTCAATTGATTTTGACTCACATCTATTTGACAATAGGGTCTATAATGAATATATTTGTCAGTGATATGATGGGTAATTGTAAGATCATTCGGTTGCGTTCAAAGCTGTCACTTCAGAGCCCGGAATAAGCTTAAATCATGACCCAGGATTAGGGAAGTCTGGATATTTATTAAATGACCCTGTCTAAACCGAGCCAACTGAATTGTGGTTGTAAGTTTCAGAAAATATTCGATAAATGCAGATTTCTTTAATGTTTATCTCAACGCTGAGCTATTATTGATAGAAAAACATGCAGGTTTTTTAAAAAATCATGTTTTAATTCGAATCTTGACCTCATGCATGAAAGTCGCGTTGAGCCACGTTCTTATCTACAAAGCTTCCAAAAGTTTCCAAGAACCTAATCATTAGGATTGTAGGTAATTATAAAATAATACAAAAAAATATGAACACTAACATTTCACAACGAAGGGTAAAATTCCTCATAGGGGTAAATAATTGAAAACGTTACGAGCCATTATGCAACACTACCTGGAAAAGATATGATTGACATTGCAAAAACCTCGTTTGTTAAACTGCTCTCGTAATTTCCAAGGAATATGTTACGAATATATTAATCCATGTAAAAGGCTCTCTCATATAACGAAAAGTCTAATTAACAATATCCCGGGAAATCTCTTTGATACGGTATTTTCGAACTAATAGTACACTGGGCTGCAACCGAAACGGACCAATATCATATTTCCAACTCATTATAATTTCTGTGTTCTATTCCTATAAACCGTCCCAATAAAGCACGAAGTACGCTAGGATGATGGTCCCGATTTTGGTGAGTCTGACAACGACTGCTTACCTTCGCAACCCTTACAATTCCGTTTTAATATTCCTAAAGCGAAACATGCGATGTAATCAACTCCCAGCGCCATCTTTTAGATAACTGTGAAACTAATGTCACAATACAGCCTAGGACTAGGACATCCGACATCTCATACAATGACTTGATCCAAAGTAAGTAGCTAATTACCTAAAGATAATGCTGGTAGCATTTACCACAAATTTATAAAAAATCTAATATTAATTCTATGCTTCATATCTAATTGCTGATTATAAATCTTTCTAGAAATTAAAAAAAACTGTGACTTGTTACAAAATGTATTCTTTCCTTCTGATGTTCTTTCCTAACCTTTATTCTCTACCGATATCTCCAAAAGAACAGCATATCAGTGACTGCAAATATCTCTAAAAACCCTCCACATTTCGTGACAGTCATAAAATACTTTCACACGGTATAAAAATCTATCGATTGTACTCGTACTAAGTCCAGTAATCTACTATTACAACCGAAGGACAGAAGGAAATATGTCATCTCTTTCTTAAATAGGCGTGGCTTGTACCCACGCATGCGTGGAGCGAGAATCTTAAGAATAAGATCCAAACTTTTTGTTCTTTATACCAATAATACGGTATGTACTGGGTGTATGTATATAAGTAGGTAAGTATATAAGAGTTTCTCGAAGTTGAATGTCTTGGTGAGATGGGATTTTAATCTTACTTTCTGTCAAGGGAGTATGGACGGCTTCAATTAATCGATATCTTTCTTTGTTTTTGTTCAGTGTCTGGGTGTTGTTAGGCTGCTCAATTGAGCAGTGGTATCTTAAGTTAAGCACACCCAGATACTGCATATTTTTTTGATGAGATAATTTTAAATTAATGTTGAAGGCAAATTTAATGGATTAGCGATAGGTTGCTTATAAAAACTGTGGGAGAGCCACGCTTCGGCATAAATGGGCCAGGCTCGTCCGGAGTGATACCACTGCCTGCCACAGAAAACCGGCGTGAAGCAGCCCCTGTGCTGTGTTTCGCCGAGTGAGTGAGGGTACCGGAGGCCCACCCAGGGGGGGGGAAGGGGATAAAAGGTTGGCAGCGCACTTGTAACTCTACTAGTGTTGCAGGTGTCTATGAGCGGCGACATTGCTTACCATAAGGTGATCCGCCTGCTCGTCTGCTACCTATCACATAAAAAAAAATGGCCAAATAATTTTGTATGTGGTCTGAGTGTTTGTGGAATCCTACGTATTTTGTAGATTATGCAGTACAGGAAAACAGGACGCCCAGTTTCAATTTAACCCAGTTTAAAATTGAGCTCAGTACTTACAGTGTTAGGGCGCCAGAGGTCATCAAGATATTCAATGAGTAGAAACAAAACAAACACATGATAATAATGTGTAAACAAAGTTAAAGGTTATCACAAATGCAATAATTTGCGTATAATCGCTTAAACTCGTATATGGCCTGTTTTTGTACTAAGTAGCGTATGCACTTGTGTTACGGTTATTTATCAGACAAGAGAGGAATTACAAATATAATATTTAAACTCAGTACTCTGAATTATAATGAAAAGTGCTCATCACATTAATGATTTTAAACATGGTTCAAGGTAACAATAAAAAATACGTTTTAAAATTAACTAGTTTAACACAAAAGTTTATCCAAAATGAATATCGAACCAACGACCTTTGACGTATGAGATAGAGATCATTGCCCTATAAACTTGGATCAATTAAGCAGCCCCTTAATAAGTTATATTGTATTAGGAATTAATAGGGCTCGATACTAGGGTTGTTAAGGAATACTTTGTTTCCGGAGTATCTAACAAGTGGTTTCTCTAAATTAAATGAAGCAACTTAGCCGATAGAGTCACGAAGAGATTTGACAATGCAACAAATATGAACGGAAATCCTTTCAGATGGGTCGCAAAATAAAACGTAACAAGTAACTTAATTTCTTTTTATGTGATAGTTGGCAGACGAGCAGACGGATCACCTGATGGTAAGCTGATTACCGCCGCCCATAGACACATGCAACACCAGTAGAGTCACAAGTGCGCTGCCAACCATTAACCCCCTTTCCCCCAATTGGGCCTCCGGTACCCTCACTCACTCGGCGAAACACAGCGCAGGCGCCGCTTCACGCCGGTCTTCTGTGAGGCCGTGGTATCACTCCGGTCGAGAAGGCCCATTCATGCCTAAGCGTGGCTCTCCCACGATCAAAATAATATAATATACAAAAACAAATCAATATATTTTGAACTAGTACTGTTTTGACCTTTTGATTAATGCAATCTGGCACTAAAGCCACCAATTGAATGTGTAATGTTATTAATGAACGAATTTATTTAACTTGAGTTCATAATAGGACAGTACTTAAGTAATATCAACATGATAACATTATTAAAGTTTTTGTGATAAGTGTAGACAACCAAACAGATCACTTAGTAAGCGACTACCGCCTACTCCTAGACGGGTCTATGGTAACACCAGTAAAATTTTTAAAACTTTCATTATGCTACCTTGTGAATTGGACCTCTGGTAAGGGTTTCGAGAGATACCTAGGTTTCAAATTCAATTAGGGCACTCACTGAGCGAAATACAGCGCAAGTGCCGCTGGTTATCTGTAAAGCCGTGGTATTACTCGGGTAAAACCAGTCCATTCATTCTGAACCGCGTGGCTACTTACGGTTCAAGCAGTGCTTGGATTAGCTACAATGGTAGTCCTTATAAAATGAAAAAAACATTATCTTGGGGTTTACTAGGCAAATTCTTAAGACTAAAACTTTCCCTGTGTATAAACTTTTTACTCGGCTTGAAGAGTTTTAGAGGGCAATAGACTTCTGAAACAAAAAATCTCCGTAGAGCTTATAGGGTGAAGCCAGTACAGTACAGTAATAGTACAGTACAGTAGCAAAATGAGTATATTTGTCGCTATACCCCATAAAGAAAAATGTTTGGAACAAAACCTTGGAAGACGGTAAAACAATAATTTACCATAAGTGTAACTCTAAATTTCTTAAAGTAGCTTAATTTTAAAGAGCGCTTACTCGTAAATAAATTGAATCGAGTGCTAAAGATAATATGAATACTAAATATTGATATTGAAGCATGATGTAAGAATAATTAGTACATACATACAGGTAACACAATATTCTAGTTGCACATTCTATACTTACACATTATACACTTACATTGAAAATCTAGTTTTCAATACAACCCAAACGTACACCCCTGCCATACTAAACAGAAACCCCCATACATTTCCCAGTTTGCACGTAAATTACATTCATACGAAACCCCGACGGCGTGCGGACGAATTCTCAGTGTATTTCGTTAGATATAAACGCGACACGTCCACTCGTTGCGCAGTCCAGTCACGGAGTGTCGCCTTGGTGCGCAATTCTGCTTCTAGTCGCAAGGTGGCGCTGTCAATTTGCCCAGGTGAGACGGTTTGGCGCCCAACGTGGGGCGGGATGGATGCGTTAGGGCCCAATATCGATATAAGAATTTTGATGGTTAAATAGTGAAGACCTTTAAATTATGCGTAAATACAATGTATACTGTCAGCAACTGTATATTTTCTAATTATTTAGCCCCATGCTAATGGTATGAAAAAAAAATGCACATTGAATTCTATGACGCGTTCTCTATTCAATTAGTTAAACTGGGGTGTCACTTTAAGTGTATAGGAATATAAATATAATTTAATACCCATATAAAAAGCTTAAACTACTTACTTCGGGATTAAATCAGCCAATTCGGGAAATGAACTTAACAAGAGAAAATTAACAATTTTAATAAATTCCTCAAAAAAACGTTGGCGCCCAACTTGGTAGGTATAATACTTATCTAAGTATATGAAATAATATTTTATGCAAAATGCTATAACTTATATGAAAACTCCACAAAAGCAGAACAAAATACAACATTTATTCATTCAGACAGGAATTAAATCCGAAGTAGAGCAGATTTCAAAATGTAAGTTCGTTACGAGAGCGAAGCGCGCCATTTCACTTAACGAGTGGTTGAAATCCTGCGGGGGCATTAAACGTGACTTTTATCTCTCCTCCCAGTTGCCGGCATGGCTTCTACGGGATGAATACATCAAACGCGTTCGAACTTCTACTACAGGGGCTGGGAAATACACAATTTAAGTGATAGGTTAGCAGACGAGCAGATGCCTCACCTGATTTTGCGATTGCAGTCACCTACAACACTAGTGGAGTCATAATTGTGCTGCCAAACTTGTAACCCCCTTTCCACCTCTATTGGAGATCTGGTACCCTCACTCACTCTGCGAAACACAGAGCAGGTACTGCTTCACGCCGGTCTTGCTTTTGACCGTTTTATCACTGCTAGTGAGCCGTCCCATTCATATCCTTATATGGTTTTGCAGTGCACAAACAACCGTGATAATTTCTTCATGTCTACCTATTTCGTCCACAATCTAACTCAGTGAGTTAGTAGTTAAGCTGTAACTTTGTTCAGTTTATTGGCTGGATACTATTGAATATTATATTATTCTAAGGAACATTTTGACGCTAAACGTAGCATCGTTGAAATAATATGCAAACTGAGAAACTATTCTACGAAATTTCCACAAAGGCTAAATATGTTGTAATAACATTTATTTTCTTTCCAAGGAAATATCAAAATAATACATCGGTATTTAAATACTGCGAACTTATACCCTGTAAATAGTAAATAATGCACTCAAAAATTAATCGACGGGTTCAGGTGGGCACTCGAACCCACAACCTTCCACAGTCCTGGTGGCTGTACTACCGATTATACTAGCCGAACCCCTTACTAAGCCTTGCTTGCTGAATTTTTGAGTGCGTTATTTACTTAAGAATAAATTGCAAAGAATTGCTATACCAAAATAAAAATCATCTGTTAATAGTAATCGAAATAAAAAACGAATTGTAAAATAGGAAGGGACTCTGTCCCTTATTCTAAAAGCCTTTAATCGCTGCGAAGCCACGGTTCCCGGGGGCAAGAATGCCTCGGACTTTCGATACTGCGCGTTTGTGCTCCATAAAAATGGCGAACGGATTTTAAATTATACTGCACCGTTGAAACGTCGTAAATTGATTCGTTTCGACTTTTGCAATGCACTATAGTGGAGCACATATTTTTTATTGAAAAAAGAACTGGAAATCTTGCTGTTAAAATACCTAAATTCGATCGACCATTATTTCGGATTAGTTATAGATAAAAAATATATATTTTCTAAAAATTATCCATTTCCATTAAATTTATTTCATTTATTTTTAATCTGCAATTCATATATTTTTTTACCAATGTTCAAATACCTACACTAACATCATGGTTACAACAGAAAGAGTAATTTTGTAAAAGTTGCATCTTTCTCTACCTAGCGTACTTTTGCTCGTCATTTGTATCTATCTAATTTAAAAAAAGGCTAATTCCAGGACTGGAACAGTAAATGTACCATGTCATTTCTACAAAGACTATAAGATCAACAATGAAAACATTATCAAGTTGAATATAGCATTATGAATGTATCATTTTTAATTTAACAACCTAATCATGACATCGTGGTTTGTATCATAAATATGTCATGCGTGCAATCGTACATTTTTCAGACAACCGTTTAGCTAACAGAGTTAATTTAAAAGCAACTGCTTCAAATTCAAATAAAGAACAAATTATGCAAACGGTAACATTCTCGTTTTCGACTATATATTTAGCATTTGAAACAGAGTTGTAACGGTATGGACGCTGGCACGTCCGCCCGCTTCGCACGCCGCTCACGAACTGATTTGAATTTAGAATTTTCTCGCTCCGTTGACGCTGTTGTTGCGTTTTTTAAGATTATGGTTTTTACTTTTAAATCACATGCAAAGAAAGACGTTTCATTTAAGGATCACGAAAAGAAAAGTGAAAACATACGATTTTTACAGATCCTACATCAGTATCTATTGTTATTATTATTTAAGAAATAGAGGGAAAATCCGTAATTAACTATAATATAAGTAGGTATATACCTACCTGAGACTTTTGTACGGTGGCCAGCACATCAAGTTACTACAATCTGTCAAATTTCTTCAATCGAACCTCACTTTTATGTCAAACGTGTTTGGTTCAATATCAACTGAGGAAATTTGACAGATTGTAGTAACTTGATGTGCTGGCCACTGTACTTTAGAAATAAGAGCTGTGGATTTTTGTAATAAATAAAATACAATATCATCAAAAACTGTTCGAATCGACCCTGAGGGCCCTTGCATCTTAATTGGTGCGTTCAAACCACTGTGCTAAACGGATCTTTAAATTATCATAATTATTTATAAGTACTAACATATCTCATGCTCAAATTTATGATTTAAAGTAGGTAGCGATTAAAGTAGTACCTAAGTAAATCTGTAATGGTGGGAGTTATTAATTTTGAATAAGGATTTAAAAACTGCCACGAAAGTCACATCTCATTGAGAATCACCCATAAAAGGTTTCCGTTTCTTTTTTTTTATGTGATAGGTAGCAGACGAGCAGGCGGATCACCTGATGGTAAGCAATTGCGCCGTCCAGGGAACATGCAACACCAGTGGAGTCACAAGTGCGCTGCACCTTTATCCCCTTCCCCCCTGATTTTGGCCTTCCGGTACCATCACTCACTCGGCGAACACATCACAGGAGCTGCTCCACGACGGTTTTCTGTGAGGCAGTGGTCCGTAGATTATATTTACTTTCGTTCATTTCTTAAACAATGTTAGATGACAATCTTCAGCTAATAGAATTTTATTTAAAACGTGGTAAATTTAAAAGTCAAACCAAGTTTCTTCCGCTAGGTGAAAAAACATCCTAATCTTTCGCTGTTTGTTTACTTAGAAATGCTAAGGAGATTCCGCCTAGGAATGTTAACGTGGCGACCCCTAACGGGGAAAAAGGGAACAAGTCTATTCTCTTTTACACGTTTGATATTCAACTTTATTGTGTTTGAGATATGGTACTTATCGTTCCTTGTCGGTTTAATGAGGTTAAAATTAATGGAGTGGTCTTGAGTTTTTATTTCCTGTCCGTTGTTTGACTCTGAAAGATTTGCAGGGAATTCTCGACGCTTTTGTATTTGGTATTTAGATTTTAAGATTAAGAAGGATTTGAAAAGAAAGTTTGTGGATATGATTTAATTATCTTAAGACTTATGGCGAGGTTCTAAGGATGTCCCTTTAGAAGCCGCACAATCGTATCCACTCCACTGCCTTCGCTCTATTGCTGACGACTTTCAGTTTATCTCAATAACTAGTGGCCCCCTACACTTCGTTTCAAGGCATTAAATTTGACTGAACTAACTAATAGATGGCGCCGCGCGTCGAGTACATCGCACAAGAGTATTGTTTATAGAGTAAGGTTATCGTCCTGGTTTCGTTTTTTCAGTCCTGCTATAAGCTTTGATATTGTCCAAAGAATTTACGTCTTTATAAATAATCTTCAGAATAGATATATTATGGGCAGACACGCTTTAGATAATTTATCCGAAACTAGTGACCCGCCCTCGGGACATTTTAGTTTCACATTGTAACATTAGATGTCACTAGAAGTCGATTATATCGCACAAGCGTTTCGCTTATTCGGCTTACCTAAAGGACATTAGATTTAACCTCTGTATAAATAGTAGGTATAGAAATCGAGCAGGTTGACCCAACTTTATTTTATTAAGAAACATTTAGTGCTTATAATTCTATTATTATTTACTATACAAGTAATTACAAGCTCCCACATAATGGCGGCATTAACTCACGAAGTCCAAGAGCAATTTTAACACTGCACAAATAGGTAGTTAAGAAAAATTTTATAGCCATATTCCAGGTACGATGTTTTCAAAGTTAATTCTCAACTCCAGCCTTAGTTTTTATTAAGTTACAGTGAAACAAACTAGTGGGGAATTTTTCAAAGTTGCCAGTGACACGGGGCTGCGTCGCCTCCCCTTAACAAGAAGTTTGACTCCAATTCAATTAGCTAGGAACTTGGACCTTGCCCGCAGGAATTGGCTGATTCTGTTTTTTGTTGCAAACTTGGCGGGTGAAAATTGTGGCGAGCAATGAGATGTCGCGCGCTTTTTGTTTGCTTGTTTAAATGTTGAGGTTCTAATGATGTTACTATAAACAAAGGTTTGGTTACAAGGGCTTTGGAGCGAATAGTAGCAATATAATAATTCAAGGGGCTTTGTTTACAATGTATACATACAAGTTTATTTAAAGGTCAGCGACCTGCGAAGCGCTAGAGGAACAAAGAACTGGTAGAAAAAGATTCTGTTGGTAAAACATTAAAAATAATTCCCCTGGCAAGACATTAATGGGATACACTTTATGTGGCCGAAACGTAAACATTAAAACATTATGTTGCTTAAAACTTCTATTGTTTAAATGACTACTGGTGCACCGTTACAGAACGTCTCCTATTTACTAACTTTATTACTAGTGATACTATTCAAAACTAGTAGTTGCGACTACTTTTTGAAATGTTTTAGTCGTTCTAGTTCCCCTATTTAAGGGTTGCGAAGGTTAGACGATTCTAAATTTATGGAACATTTATCGTCTGACTTTCGGAAGTCTCCAAAGCTACAGCTATGAATCCAAGTGGGAACTACACGCTGAAATGATAAAGAGAGATTTAGAGTTTATTCAGATGCAACACTAGACGGAAATAAGCGCTCTATAATACTTGTAACATGAAGCGTTTCCTACAGTAAAGATACGAGTATACCAAAATGCATAATGACCACTTAGCCGCATGCGTAATGAGCGAATCGTTTAAACCATGACGAATGGGCTGAAGCATGCTCAAGGGTCATTACTTATACCATAACCAGCCACTCCTGACCCTTGCTCCACGATACAAAGGCCAAACTCACTTTAAAAAAATCTACGGATCGTAGAGCAAGAGGGGTCAGGTTACGTTGGGAAATGTGCGGAAAATTGTATAACACGATCTTGAAAGCAAATTATGTATTTATGTAGCTTGAGAAAAATGGAATGTTTGTTGAAGAGTTTGATAAATATTCTGCAGATGTAATGTGTAATGGTCCGTTATAAAAATACAGGATGACAAGGAGCTTTTGGCACGAATTAATTTTCCCTCATAAGAAAGAGTTTGGAAATGGCGACGGCGATCGCTTACCATCAGGTGTTAGTCTGCTCGTCTGCCACCTATTACACTAATGCAAAACTGTTTCACACGCCTAAGGCAAAGATAAAACAAAAGGGTTATTTATGTAAGTAAATTAATGACTTGAAGTCAATGTTGATATTTCTCCATAGAAAATTTAAAGTGGTACAATTATAAATATCAGTTAATCAAAGCTAGGTATTAATACAAGTAGCTTTTCTGACAATACCCCCTCAAATTTAGTTAACACTAAGCATATTGATATGTCAAGATAGTCCGGACATAGGTAGTCCGGGGTAAGTTAGACCGCCGTGAGGGCACAAAGTCTGCCCCAGGGTAACGAGTCTGCCGTGAACTTGCAGCAACTCATCGCAGTGTTTGCTACTGAAACGTGGATCGAGGATGCAGGATCTGGAATGCTGGAAGGTGCAAAACTATACAGTGAAATTGTGTAGGGCACAGGTTTTTCGTTAGGGGTAAGTTATATTGACTGCCGTGACGGCACAAAGTCTGCCCCAGGGTAACGAGTCTGCCGTGAACTTGCAACTCATCGCAATGTTTGCTACTGAAACGTGGACTCGAGGATGCAGGGTCTGGGAATGCTGGAAGGTGCAAAACTATATTGCGGAATTGTGTAGGACACCGGTTTTTCGTTAGGGGTAAGTTAGACCGCCGTGAGGGCACAAAGTCTACCCCAGGGTACCGAGTCTGCCGTGAACTTGCAACTCATCGCAATATTTGCTACTGAAACGTGGATCGAGGATGCAGGGTCTGGGATGCTAGAAGGTGCAAAACTATACAGTGAAATTGTGTAGGGCGTAGGTTTTTCGTTAGGGGTAAGTTATATAGACTGCCGTGACGGCACAAAGTCTGCCCCAGGGTAACGAGTCTGCCGTGAACTTGCAACTCATCGCAATGTTTGCTACTGAAACGTGGATCGAGGATACAGGATCTGGGATGCTGGAAGGTGCAAGCCTATACGGCGGAATTATGTAGGGCACAGGTATTTCGTTAGGGGTAAGTTAGACCGCCGTGATGGGACAAAATGTGCAGCGAACATACATCAACTCATCGTGCCTAATGTGTTTGCTATTGAAACATAGATCGAGGATGCAGGATTTGGGATGCTGGAAGTTGCAATACTATTAGTTGTTTTATCATGACGGTGTTGTGTAGGACACAGGTAGTCGATTGGGGGTAAGTTAGACGGCCGCGCCGTGAGGGCACAAAGTCCGTCGTAAATCTGAAGCAACTCATCGTGCAATGTTTGCAACTGAAACATAGATCAACGATAATAGAAAGTTTCTAGGATGCTGGAAGGCGCAAAACTATATAGAAGTTTTATTATTTACTCATATGCTAGCTTGGAAACGTTACCTAGAAGCTTGCGGCTTTGCCAACATGATAGGCGGCGTTACCAACATAACACAAATTTATAAGAAGGCAATTTCTTGCTGACATCGATATTGAACAAATATTTTAAAGATTTTCGCAACCAACGCTGTTCTTCATTCATCTACTAAAATATATTTTTTTAAGCAACCAGTTTCTTTGATGACATCTAAAACTTTTTGGTGCATCAAGATAAATAGTTACTCATAAAGCAACATTTCACACGCTCAGCATGCTTCACAGCATTAGTGCAGATCATTTTTCCATTTTCACGCTTTTCGTAATTTTGGTAACGTTGCCCTTCATGTTACCGATGGCAAAAAGATTGAAATATGCCAAGATTACGTGGTGTAGCGAACACCACGTAATCTTAGTATATTTCAACTTTAGCAACAAAAGTATGACTGTAAGATAAAGGCAAACTATGTCTTTCGCGAGGGTTAACTCTTCAATGTCTATGTCAGTACAGAGCCAACTTTTTTTGGTCTCATCTAGCAACTAAACCTCTTCCTCCGGCGCCGAACGGAGTTCAATACAAATCGGCGGAACTCGCGAGACATGTGACGCAAGTTCCGTCCGACATGCAAGTTCCGTCCGACATGTCGGATGTAGGATGCGGATACAAATTGGACGCCCATCCGAAACTTCTGCGGCCACGACTATTGTGTCGGATGAATTAGTTTGAAAGTCTAGGAGGGAAAACATTTTTGCGATATTTTTTTGCTGTCAGGTTATACGTACCTACAATGTGAAAGTTTTATTTTTAAATCTGGTATCCTACTAATTAATATATGTACTCTCGTTTTAGCATGTAATTCTCGGTTACATCCACAGCTGTCGCTTTTAAGTCCAGGTTACGCTTCGACTAGAATTCAGGATTTGGAGATCTTTGGTTTGTTTACGTGATAGTTGGCAGCAGCACCTGATGGCCAGCAGACGAATCACCTGATGGTAATCGGACCACTGATAATGATGATGATGATGATACTGATAAAACCGAGTAATGTACCATCAGTACCATCCGGTTTCATAATGAATTACGTACGAGTTAAATATTTTATTGCATTATATACGTAACATGGCCCGTTGAAGCTGGATTTTCAAGACATGGTAATGAATAAAAATATATAAAGTAGTTAAAAGTATCTCTTCAGACTGAAAAACGGAGTTTGTCATATGTAGGTCTATCACAAACTTTTCGAGAAATTGTATCGTGCCCACGTTAGGATTACTCTAGTACCTACTCAAGCATGAAGCACCTTCGATGACGAACCGTAACGCACCATTTCCGTCTAAAATGAATTGGATATGTTAGTTGTATCTGTGGATGAGCGCTCACGTTGCGATACTATCCTTTCAGCCGTTTTGTGCAGTCATTTTTACGTACGATTGGTTCGATAGAGAATTTAGATAGATTATTCTTCCAATTTTCATACGAATTTGTTTGCCATACGCATACGCTACGATTTCTGTAAAAGTTCGTACAAGGCCTACTGAATTAAATTTCCTCAACTATACAACAATTTCTATGTGGTTTAACTAATTATGAAACAAAGTTCATGGCAATATTCAGTTTGCTAGTAAAATTTAGCCCAACACAAAATCAAATTAGGAGACTAGTATCCCTTTGTCCAAATATTCGAAATACTTCAAAGCGTGCCCTAATAATTTCATCCTAATACAATTGAAATCGAAACGGAGTATTCTCGAAGACTTCAACTGCATATTGTCCGTCTCTCTTGCACTTGGTTCGACAGTAGTTTGTTGGAAAGGGAGGCTTCATTCTTGAGCCTCGAGTTCATGAGAATTGCACCGGATTGGGAGATGCACTCAGGGTTGTCAGCAACGCTGTCCTTCTAACCATAAACGTAATACATTTTTGCAAAGTGAAAAACTCAACATTAAAAACATATCCATAAGATTTATTACTTCACTTCGCAAAATTTTATTGCGTTTATAATTACGAAGGCAGAAGGTTACGAACAACTTTGTAAAATATCTATTTTCATTATTTTAACAATCAGACATGTCACATCAAATTTTCTCTTTTCTATTTGTTACAGATCTTTTATTTGCCTGTCCTGCAATCCGTAGCGATAAAAAATTGTGAATGTCAATTCGAAATATGGGTGTAGTATCTATTTAAGTACTTGTATAATTTATATAGTTCGCTCGCATGGTGTTCGATTTGCCACTTTATATTGGCATTTTTTTTTCAAAATCAAATATGGCCTCACAGGCCTCACAGCCATAATTATAATGAAAAGATAAACTCAAATCCGGTCAGTAGTTAGTTACTGAATTAGCGCAAACCATCAGACCGACAAAAATAAATTGATTCACAGAGTAATAAAATACGGGAAATTGGATACGGAAAAAAACATAAAAATCTGGTAATTTGCTTATAAAGTAATCACAAACTTATCAGTATAGCATGTTTCTGACGGTGGTTACAATACCAAATTATTGTATGGAATGTTCCCCATGAAAAGAGAAGATCTTCCGCCGAGCCGGGTGGCTCGGGCCTCGGGGTCCATAGTCCGGTATATCTGGGTGTGTCGTATACATTCCAAGTAGACATGCGAACTTTACTTTCAATTACCTAGAATCGTATGATTTTTTTTATTTGAATGGCACAGTCTGATTAACGCTATCTGCCGATGGTTGGATGGTACTGTAGCGGTGAACTTCGTTCTTCGGGCGATGGTAGGTGTTGTCACAACCTTTTAATTTCACGTAAGGTGATTGTTAGTTTACATTCTTAGAGACTGACCGAGTACTGCGACTACCCTTTACTCCTCCCAGGCAAAGGCGTGTGACAGGGACGCCAGCAGGCCCCACAAGGTCGAAAGACAGCCCCATCTGCACCGGGTTGGTAGGCCTCCTCTCCTGGAGTACAACCACCACATCGCGAGGGGCGTGAGAAGCAGCCCAGGCATAGGGTTAACCCCACATGCCCAAATGGTAACATGCGAAGGAATTTTGTGATTTTGATGGCGATTGCCTGCGAGGTATCAACCCTACTCCTTGTCGCCGCACCTCAAACACTCGTCGGGGAGTACTGTTGAATACGTAATTTAATTACCGCGAGCTCGTCTCACAGTTATTGTTAATAGCAAATGTTTAGTTCCGGCGGTGACAAGTTGCCCCGAGTTGGGGCTAAGTGACAATATGATTGGCTGCAGCGCCCCCTGGCACAGCATTCCGCGGAATCCATTATTCGATCAGTTTTGTAAATGTGCTATATTTTTATCAGTAGTTTATACATAACTAGTTTATACTATGGAAGCCTTTGTTCTGCAGTGGGACAGTTATATGGGCTAAAACGTATACTATTCAATAGGCTCAGTCGTCCAGCCGACTAAAGGCATATTTACAACTGTAACAGTGAATACTTACATGTAACGATCAATTATTTATTTATTAATTTCATGGAAAACAAACAGCATTTACATTTCACAAATAGTACAGATAATATTATTATTATTATAATAGTTTGTTTTTCGAAGGCATGAATCGGAACGCATAATGTAAACAAATAAGTTCAATGATTTAAATATTTTTTAGTAATGGCTGTTATCGTGCTATAACTTATAAATAAAATAATGCAAACTGCGACATGCAAGCATAACTAGTTAATTTTTTTACGTTATAGCGGATAAACGAGCAGACAGCTCACCTGATGGTAAGTTATCACCACAAATGCGTTGCCGGCTCTTAATGAAGGAATAAGCCCTTTTCTTGAAGATCACTAGGTCATTGAATATATATTATCTCATCTCGTCTCAGCGTGTCATTCCAGTTTTCGCCCTATGCTCTCACTTTGGAACCCAGGGTACATTTACATCATGATCTAGGGCTTGGTCTAGTGACTAGGTACAACGAAGCGACAGCCGTCTTACTTTAGCCGGGGAGCCAGAGCATTAGAATCATGATTACACGTCGCAGTAGCTATCAGAAAAGTGAATGTTTCCCCAACTCTGCGCCAGTAGTAGAAACAAGTATACATACATTTGGAAAATCCAGAGTTGCGCATGGTTGGATTAGAAATCACGAATTCTCGTATCGAAGACACGTTTGTTTACTGCGTATATCACTATTTTGCCCTTGATTTTAACAGAACAGTTAATTATATCAATTAATTCAACATGCGATTATCGATATAAAACCACTGAAAATATTAATTTACTTCATTTACAGTGGGAAATTCAAGATGTGCAAATTTTTGTTACTAATTTTGTTAGTTAAGTTATGTATGGCGAGTAACAATGGGTACGAAGAACTGATAAATGGATATATAGAAGAAGGTAAGGACTGAAAGCAAGAAGCTCGAATTTTAAACGTTGTTTTTTTAAATGTTGTTTTTTCGAAAATACAGGCTGTATCTGTGAACATTTACATCCCTTTAACCACGTGTTCTATCAACCATTCTAAACAACATTTGTTCAACAACTTTTCGAAATTCATCCATAATTTTTTCGACTCCCCATACAAAATGACCGAGTCACGTGACCGACTTTGTATGGAAATATGAAGTTTTTTATGCAAATTTTCAAAAGTCATAGAACAAATGTTGTTTAGTATGGTTGGTAGAATACGTGGTTAAAGGGATGTAAATGTTCACAGATACACCCTGTATAGGTCACGAGACTTCTTAGTCTCGACTCAAGCCCCTTTATTATAAAACGAAGACTAGAAGTAAAGTTAGTCATTATGGTTTAAAAATGATGCTGTCATTTTTAATTCAGTCCCAGACAATTTGGTCCCAGCTTTTACTGCTCCAATTAATAGCAGTGCTCCTTTAGTCAGCCGTGTTCTCTCCGTTTTCTCTCTGTCTCTATGCTCTTGTCAAAGCGGTCGTGGTCATGCTGAGACTTCCTTGTCCGGACACAGCATTCCTTAAAATCTCTCGCCACCTTCCTCCAATCCAATCTGACAAGGGGTGTCCCACAACAGGTTTTACTTCATTAGTCCAGTTTATCGGTGATGTGACGCGTGGTCTGATTTGACGCTTTTGTTTACGCGCTTCTGTTTGAATGTGACAGCAAATTCTTATTTGTTTTCATTATAAACCAACTGGTTTTCTATCTCCCCTGAACAACCTGCCGCTCTACCTAGTCATTATCGTCAACATATCGCCTAGAGACATGACCAATGTACTACAGTACGCAACATTTTGCAGATGGCTACGGTGGAAAGGGTGATGGCAAATATTATGGTGTTAGCAGATGGTATGAAGAAGACGGAATATGCGATAAAAAAGGCAACTGTAATTATTTTGACAACGAAAGAAACCTCTACGAGCCATGTGATTATCCAGATGATGTTGATTGCGTAAGACAATTCTTTGGAAAGTATGGGCAATGTAAGGTGGTTTATAACGAAGACAACAAACCCGTATATCGGGAAAAGCATACTACATACTTTCCCAAAATTAATCTGACACTAATCACCACAAGATCACAAATGAGAAACTTGAATGGAACCATTGAGAGATTTTAGTAAGTGACACCATTATGTTATAGTTGTATTTTTATTTTCGAGGTATTTTGTTTGACAAATATACAATATCGTTGATATCGATGATAGCTTAATGGGCAAGTAAAACGATGCGTCCTTGAATTGACGAAAGAAGAAAGCAGCTTGGAAGCAGGTTTGGGACGCAACTGGGACTGTGACGATATAGATATTGTTAGGGGCATGTTCGTTACAGGTGTGCCAAGATGTCTGGGAATTATCAGTAGAAGATTACCCCTGAAGAAAAGATTATTCAGCAAGACCTCAAGCAATGAGATATAATAATATAAATGGATATAATGTACCTCATCTAATTTAATTGTTACATAAAGTAAAATTAAGAATCAGCCAATACTGCCTCACTACAGGGCAAATCTTATAACAAGATTAATTGTATATTTTGTTGTTTTTTAGCATAAACAAAAAGGACTGGCAACCTAATAATGGCTGTGGACTTAACGGTGGATTTCTACACCAAACTGGGCATCTTCATAGTTCAGTCGCAGAGGCAGGGAGCCTGCCATCGCTAAGGACGAAGCCAACGGCACTTATCGTAAGTGTTGCATCTTTATTCGACTGTCTCGGTGGCACAATGGCTTTTGGGGTCGCGATGCAATCGACGCACAGCACCATCTGTTGGTACAGAGTGGAACATAATGTCCTGAAACGAAGTGAAGTCGGGTCACTAGTATTTATATAAATAGTTTTTTAATTTTCCTTACAGCTTTAGTACTGACTGCAGTGATTCCTATAAAAGAAGGACTGACTCTAAAAGCTCTTAGAGAGTCTTCAGTGACGGCCTTCCACCCATCTCCCATAGTACGGTTCTACATAGGACCAAAGGTCGCATTGAACAAAGGTAATATTGATAAACAAATAATAATAATTAAAACAACATCACACATGACGACCTGGATTTTTAATTTTTAATGTGACCGGTGGCATATCAACAGATTTATCACCTATTGAATGGTAAGCAATGAGGGATATCGCGTGTGAAAAACTCGGTAGATGGCGTTCTGTAGAGTTGAGGTCAATATACACGGTGATTGGTTATTTTGAAGTGTGGTGGCAAATGTCACTAAACAACCAATGACGTTGAAGTTGGACCTCAATCTAACAACACTCCATCAAGCGGATTCTTTCGACATTGCCGCCACTCATGGGGTGTCCATGACGTCCGTCGGGACTGGTCGCTCGGACCAGCCAGCACTGTCATGTTAACTGAGGCAAATATACCGTACATCTGTAGCGCTACCATGAGTTTGACATCTACAACTGACATAACGTAAACTAATACTCTCTCTTTCAAATGCATCACAATGAAAGAGACAAAACGATAGTTTTCGACAGCGAGGATAGTATTTCAAACTCATGGTAAGGCTACTGGTTCTTAAATAAAAGACGTAAATGTCAAATAATACTTAGGGCATTGTTGACTCTATACTTGAGATAATAATGCCATATTTTTAATGACTTGTTGACATTTAAGTCTTTTAAGAACTAAATGTGCGATACATAATGTTATTATTAGTTCTTTTTTTATTATGTATATTTTTTTAAAGCTATGTGCCAGTTATATTAGTTTTGTTGTATTGTATCGAGCCAGTTTTAGTTTTCGTTGTTGTTTTAAGACCAATATTATCTTTTAGACCCAGCCATCGCTGCAGCGGTCGTCGGGCTACTGGCTGACATTCCGACGGCCCTCCTAGAGATCTACCTCTCTGAAGCTCCTAACTTCTTTTTGGCTTACTTACAAAAATATATTTGTGACTTTGGAATACCTCTCAGTGACTCCAATGATATTCAAGCAATATTACTTTGATATACTTATATAATTATGTAAAACAGTAGTAAGTACGTAGGTAGGTATTTTCAAAATACCCATCATCATTTTTGTATACTTACATTTTAAGCCCGGTCTCACGCTTGGCAAGCAACCGGCAAACATTATGAGGAAAATATAGATGTTACCTACTATATCAGCTCAAACTATGTAGCGTAAATCTGAAGATTTTCCAGTAACACCATTATAAGATTAATCTATTTCCAATAATTAAAGGTCCAAAAAGGTTTAAAAACGAACTTTTATCACCATTCACTTGGTAAATATTAGGGTATACCTACATACAGTTGTATAATAACTCCTTAACTATATTTTTAGAGATTATAAGTATTTATATATAGCATTTAGTTTTGTAATCTTATGTGCAATAAAGAATATCTATCTATCTATATAAAACTTAATTCATCACTTAACACATAATCCCCGTTTAATTTTTTTCGTTTGCTTGATGTGAGAGTAAGTTTTAGTTCTTCACCATAATTATGAGTGGGCAGGTAGATAAACTACTCAAGTGCCATTAAACCTACGGAATTTAAGTAGTTACGTCACAGTACAATCAGTTTTAAGGGAAAATCATTCAGAAATGTATTTAATAGGTTTAAAAGGTTGCAGACGGATAGAGGTTAACGTCTTAAACAAGTCTCTAAAAAAATCAAAACTAAGTACCTTTATACCTTTAACTTTACTGGACTATTAACCGTAACATTGCTCTTGATTTCCACTAAATTACACACACAACATCCCGTTGGTCTAGTAGTTTAAGCACCGTGCCGAGATCTCGGGGTCCCGGGTTCGATCCCGGAGTCAAGCAAAGGTACCTATGTTTTAAATTTTTCGAACATCATATTAAGTAGCTCTATTTAGTGATCACCAAACCGCATTAGGCAAGCGTGATCCCATGTGGTCCCGGTGATCAAGTCTAATCCCATCAAAGTAGCGATGACTGGATTTCTATGATGGAGGCCTTTGCCCTGCAGTGGAACAGTATCCATATAGGCTGATATTTTACTCGACATATTTACACACAAAGAACGGGCCACGCACCGTGTTTTCAGTATAATGCAAAAAGAAAGTCATGAAACTAATTTGATGGTACCACTGCTGCTTACGTCGTAGAGTATAGTAGTTCCATTGGTCTTAGGAACTCCGTTAGTTCCTCAAAAATCCGCTGTCATGACTTTCTTGATGCATTATAGGAAAGTATTCTAATAAATATAACACCGAAATATAAAGTTGTTTTTTGATTGGTATTTTTATTACCGTGTCAATTTTGAGTTTTTGAGTCTCAGAGACAGACTACCTACGACTTTTAGAGTCTCAGACACAGACTATACGGAACGTGTGCGGGAGTGACACGATACGATAGACTACGCACGGATAATACAATATTGTGGAAATAGTTTATATTTTCGACCTTTTGGAACATGTAAAATATTTAAGAAATAATAAAGAATGATATTAAAAATCCAAATTTCAGATGTTTTTCATCAATGTTCTCAAAATAACAAATAAAAATTACAGATGACAACCCTACTGTGAAGGTCAAAAACTCTTTATAAGGGTATTTCACTAATTTTTGAAACTTATTATTGGTTTTGACGAAAATTCAGGAGACCAATTCTTGTGCACTCGACATTGAATTCGAATTAGGAATTTGTATGGACGAATGTATGAAATCTCTAAATTAGACTTCAAAGTCAAGTGCACGAGAGAGAACTGCCTGAACACCATATTATTTATGATCGTGACATCACCTAGTTGGGGTAACAAATCTTCACAGACAAATTCCGCGCAGTATGCATCTCAAATTCAGGTTCCTTTCTTTTTTATTTACACAGCGAGATGACGTAATACGCCTGCGATTGGACTTCCAACCTTCTATGTGTAATTATCATGTGTTGATTTATACAGAACCGTTAATCATTTCGATTCATAATTCAACATGCGATTATTGATATAAAACCACTGAAATCTTACAAATTACTTCATTTACGGTGGTAAGTTCAAGATGTGGTGCAAATTTTTGTTGCTTATTTTGCTAGTTGAGTTATGTACGGCGAATACCAACGGGTATGAAGAGCTAAAAGATGGAAATATAAAAGGAGGTAAGAACTGATAAAGTCGAGCCCCGAATTTTAGACGCCATTTATTTATTTTTTTCGAAAATATAGGTAAACTCAAACCCCCTTATCATAAAACAAAGACTACTTAAAGTTATGTTGTTCATCATAGTTTAAAAATGATGATGTCACTTTCTCAATTCAGTCTCATTCCAATCTATCCCAGCTTTTACTGGTCTAGTTAATAGCAGTCGTATTTTAATCAGCCGTCATCTCTCTGTCTCTATGCTCTTGTCAGAGCAGGCGTGGTCATGCTGAGACTTCCTTGTCCGGACACAGCATTCCTCACAATCTCTCGCCACCTTCCTCTATCTGACACACTACAGGCCCTACTACAGGTTTTACTCCATTAGTCCAATTCATCTGGTTTTCTGTCTTCCCCTGAACAACCAGTCGCTCTTGAGATGTTGTCACGTCTGGAGACCTGACCAAAGTACTGCCAGTACGCAACATTTTACAGATATCTACGGTGAAAAGGGTGATGGCAAAGATTATCATGGTAGCAGATGGTACGAAGATGACGGAATATGCGATAAAGATGGCAACTGTAATGATTTTGACACCGAAAAAAACCTCTACGAGCCTTGTGATTATCCAGATGATGTTGATTGCGTAAGACAATTCTTCGGGAAAGTATGGACAATGTAAGGTGGTTTATCACGAAGACAACAGACCCGTATATCGAGAAAGATATATTACATATTTTCCCAAAATTAACCTGACACTAATCACCACCAAATCTCGATTAAGAAATTTGAATGGAACCATTGAGAGATTTTAGTAAGTGACACCATTACTTAAATGATAGTAATATTTTTTGTTTTCGATGTAGATACATATTTTGTTTAATACATGGATAATAATATCTAGAAATTTACTTCTTAAAATTACTTGTTGAAGTTTTGTCCAAGATTTATCTTCGCAAACAATTAATTACAATGAAGTGACTGCCATCGTTGGCTGTCACTTTCATGACCAAAGCCCCCCGGGGTCCGAAGCAAGTTTGGGACGCAACTGAGACTACGACGAGATATTTCTAGGAGCATGTTCGTTACAGGTACCTGTACACCTGCAGGTGTGCCAAGGTGTCAGGGAATTGCCAGTTGAAGTTTACCCCTGAAAAGAAGATCATTCAGCACGAACATAAAAATGAAATATAAAAACGATATACCTACCTTATTTAATTAAACTGTAATAAGCATTTTGAAATGAAAGTCTTTTAATAAGATTTAATTGTATATTTTGTTGTTTTTTAGCATTAACAAAAAGACTGGCAATCTAGTTATGGCTGTGGATTTTAAAGGCGTGGAATTCAATACAAAACTGGGTATCTTCATGGTCAGTCGCAGAGGCAGGGAGCCTGCCATCGCTAAGGACCAAGCCAACGGCACTTATCGTAAGTGTTGCATCTTTATTGGACTTTCTCGGTGGCGCAATCATGGCTTATATGGGGTCGCAAAGTTAAGCGATCGCGATGCCATCCCGGGTTGGCCCAATTTTTACCCACCTAAGATTTTCTTTTGAGAAATTCTCAATGTCAGACCAAAGTCTGGAAGTTCGCGGTCTTGTGGGGTACAACAACTCAGAAAACTCGTTGTGCCGCGTTGGACCTACGATAATTCCCTCTTTGGTTGCGTCTAGTTGGTCCTCATACAAATTTGAAGGTAAGAGAATAAAAAGTGCACTTGTATTTTAAATATCCCGGTACCTGGCTTACCGTAATTTCCACAATGGGAAACCTTTGAAAATTCTTTTAAAAAGATAATGAGCAAATTTCGAAGATATATCACGGGAATTACAGTAATAACAAGTCCAAAATATCAAACAACACCATACTACTTGACAGCGATTGATACTTGTGAAGAACGCGTGACGTCACGCATTTTGATTGGGTTCATTGTCACGTGACTTGAGGGAAGTATTTAAATAAATTTTATTAAATACAAAATAATTCCTTATTTATTGAAGAAAATATTGTGTTTTTTATTATTTCTATTATAGAAACTATCTTTACGTGGTAAATTATATACATATTTGAGTACAGTCCACATCCCTATTGTGTATCTAGAAATAAGATTTAGGTACGTCAAAGCCTATACTACTCGTACTTTGACTTTATCTTAAACCGCAAAATCATTATTTTGCGCCTTGACCGCATTCATAATAATTTAGCCAAAATTAATTCTTGATAATTTCCGTAATTAAGATTGAGAATATATTTAAATTTTGAACCAGCTGAATACATAGTTTTGATTTACGTTTAGTTTTGAAGTAATTGCAATACTTCGGTCATTAATAAAACGCAATATTAAACTAATGAGTTAATAATTTTTAATTTTCCTTACAGCTTTGACATTGACTGCAGTGATTCCTATAAAAGAAGGGCTGACTCTAAAAGCACTTAAAGAGTCTTCAGTGACGGCTTTCAACCCATCTCCCATAGTACAGTTTTATGTAGGACCAAAAGTCGTATTGAACAAAGGTAATTTTGCTACAAATGATAATAATTTAGACAACATTACACACTTTTGAATGAGACAGGTAAGGAATGGGGGATAACGCGTGTGAAAAATCCGCTAGATAGCGTACTGTAGAACTGAGGTCAATCTACACGGTGATTGGTTATTTTTGACGTGAGGTGGTAAATGTCACTAAACAACCAATGACGTTGAAGTTGGACCACAGTCTAACAATACTCCATCAAGTGGATTCTTTCGACATTGTCGCCACTCATAAGATGTCCATGATGTTGGTCGGTTGTTGGGACTGGAGACCAATTCTAATGCACTCGACATTGAAGTCGAATTCAGAGATTTCATACACTCGTCCAAACAAATTCTAATTCAACTTCAATGTCGAGTGCACGAGAATTGGCCCCCTGGTCGCTCAGACCAGCCAGCACTGATTATTGCTGAGCGGCCGTCTTAAGGCGGAATTAACAGTTGATTGCGGCAAATATACATAATGTTTTTTTTGTTCCTTTTTGTAATGTTATGTCCTTATTATGCTATGTGTCGATGAAGTGTTTTGTTGTATTGTACTATAGGGCCAGTTTTAAGTTTTGATGCTGAACCAATATTTTTTAAATCTTCCAGACCCAGCAATCGCTGCAGCGGTGGCCGGTCTCGTCGCTGACATTCCGACGGCCCTCCAAGAGATCTTCCTCTCTGAAGCTCCTAACTTCTTCTTGGCTTACCTACAAAAATATATTTGTGACTTTGGAATACCTATCAGTGGCTTTAATAATGTTAGAGCGATATACAATCACTTTGGCCTATATGAATAAAACATCACAGTAGTACTTACCTACTTTCAAAAGACCCATCATCATTGTATACTGACATTTTGAGGCCCTGGTCACACGCTTGGCAAGCAACCTGCAAAATTACGAGAAAAATATGTTAAAAAAAAGTGCAAAAATCAGTATGAGAAAAAAATGTGTCAGTATAACAGCTTGAACTAGCGTAAATCTTAAGATTTTCAGTAAAGCCTTTGAGATTTATCAATTTCCAATATTGAAGGTCCAAAAAGTTTTACCACCATTCACGTGGTAAATTTTAGGATATACCTACAATAGTTATTCGAAATAAATGTATCCACCTAACTCCTTAACTCCATTTTTAGAGTGTATTTATTTATATACTATATGACCATTAGCATTAAGTTCTGTAATCTTGTGTGCAATAAAGAGTATCTATCTATTTAATTTTAATATTTTTAATAAATTCGTACAACATCTCATACATTGACCTGGCTCCGTGCTAAGTAGCTTAAGCACAGGTGTTCAGTTACTATACTTACTACTTATACTTGTCTATTTAGAACTAAATACATAATCCCCGCTCAAATTTTTTTGTTTGTTTGATGTCAGAGTAAGTTTCAGTTCCTCACCATATAAGTAGGTTAGATAAACTAACTCAAATGCCATCAGACCTACGGAATTTTAGTAGTTAAGTCACAATACACAGTGCAAGACATCAGGTAGAAACTTATCCCTTAAGGGAAGTTGCTTCAGCCTTTTACTTATTTAATACATGGCCTACGTGGTTAACATCTTAAACAAGTCTGCAAAAAATCAAAACAACCTTTAATTCTACTGACTATGATTAGGTACCTATTAACTGTAACTTTGCTCTTGATTACCATTAAATTACACTCACAACATACCTTTGGTTTAGTGTTTTAAGTACCGCGCCAAGATCTCGGGGGTCTCGGGTTCGATTCCCGGGGCGAGCAAATGTATGTTTCGAATTTTTCGAACATAGCTCTGGTCCGATCCGATCGTGGTGATGAAGCGTAATTCCCATCATACTACTATAGACTGTATTTCTACTCGTATGATGACTTTTGCCCTGTAGTGGGACAGTATAGGCTGCTACTTTACTTTTTTAAATACACAAAGTTGGCCAGGCAGCCATGTAGGCACATAGCGCGCGAATCGGGCCACGCACACATGCATTTTCGTCGTGAATGACGCAAGTGTTTCGAAGCCTGTGGTCTAGGTATCGCGTTCTAAAGGTTTAAAAACATTATGCTATGAAAATGAATTGATGTCACATCCCAAAATGCTGCCATATCCCAAAATTAAGTTCCCATGGCAATGCTTTCTATTATATTCAAATAATGTTAATTAACTCGTATATTTACAATTACACCACGTAGAAAATTAGCAGAGCTACGTTAGCACTCTTTTTTAACTAATTATGGCATTATTCGTCACGTCACGCCATGAGCTCTTGGCCGAGATTGAAAACTTTTATGGACAGCTTTACACGACATCACGCACACCAATAAAAGAGCCAAATTAACCCGGCTCTTCACCGAAGATAACCCGGACATCAGCCTGTACGTGATTAGCATATCTCTCAAACAGCTTAAGAACGGCAAGGCACCGGGTGATGACGGAGTTACAGCGGAGCTTCTGAAAGCCTTTCAGAGGCTATTTAACTTCGTCATCATCGAGGGAAAGACGCCCAAAGCGTTGCATACTGGCGTGGTGAGGCCTTCTTTAAAAAGGGAGATAAATCCCAATTAAAGAACTACAGGCCCATCACGCTGCTGAGTCACGTATATAAGCTGTTTTCGAGAGTTGTGACGAACCGTCTCGACCGTAGGTTTGATGACTTCCAGCCTCCCGAACAAGCTGGATTCCGGAAAGGCTTTAGCACCATAGACCACATTCATACGCTGCGGCAGGTTGTACAGAAAGCCGAAGAGTATAATCTGGCATTGTGCTTAGCGTTTGTGGACTATGAGAAAGCTTTCGATTCTGTCGAGATCTGGGCCGAGCTACAGTATCTGCCAAGGTGCCGAATAGACTACCGGTACGCAAACGCGTACAGAGACTGCAACTGAGACTGAGACTGAGAGAGAAAAATTATATTCAAAATCCATATCACAGATGTTTTTCATTAATGTTCTCAACAAAACAGAAAAAAATACTCGTGCCAGGTTACAACCCTATCGCGAAGGTCAAGGAGCTCTTTTTAATTCAAAATCAGCTGGAACCTACCTTCTGTATTGACTACACTCATTTTTATAAATTATAAAATTTTCTAATAAACCACGAAACGAAATGACAAAGTTTCAACTCATAACAAAATTAACTTTTTAAATTTCACGCGGTTTCACGTTGTCATAATATTATTCTGTGATTGTGACATCAGCTTATTGCGTAAACAAATTGTGACAGACAAATACGCTGATGAGATGACTAAAACAGTTGAGTTGTGTGACTTAACTTTTGTTTACACAGCGAGATGACGAGTAGAACTAAGATCGGACTTCCAACCTTCTGTGTGTAATTATTTTGTGTTGATTTCTGCAGAAATGTTAATAATTTCAATTAATTCAGCATGCGATTATTGATATAAAACCACTGAAATCTTTCAAATTACTTCATTTACGGTGGTTAATTCAAGATGTGGTGCAAACGTTTGTTACTAATTTTGTTACTTGAGTTATGTACGGCGAATAACAATGGGTATGAAGAACTGAAAGATGGAAGTATAAAAGGAGGTAAGGACTGAAAGGACAAGCCCCGAATTTTAGATACTTACTATTTATTATTTTTATATCCCAGCTTTTACTGACCCAGTTAATAGCAATCGTCCTTTAGTCAGCCGTCTTCTCCCTTTCTCTATGCTCTTGTCAGAGCGATCGTGGTCATGCTGAGACTTCCTTGTCTTGACACAGCATTCCTCACAATGTCTATTTGACACGGGGTGTCCCACTACAGGTTTTACTTCATTAGTCCAGTTCATCGGTTATCTAACGCATGATCTGGTTTTCTCTATCTTCCCCTGAACAACCAGCCACTCTACTGAGTAGTGGTCACGCCTGGAGACATGACCGAAGTACTGCAGTACGCAACATTTTACAGATGTCTACGGTGAAAAGGGTGATGGCAAAGATTATCATGGTAGCAGATGGTACGAAGATGACGGAATATGCGATGAAGATGGCAACTGTAGTGATTTTGACAACGAAAAAAACCTCTACGAGCCATGTGATTATCCAGACGATGTTGATTGCGTAAGACAATTCTTTGGAAAGTATGGACAATGCAAGGTGGTTTATCACGAAGACAACAGACCCGTATATCGAGAAAAGCATATTACCTACTTTCCCAAAATTAACCTGACACTAATCACCACGAAATCTCGAATAAGAAACTTGAATGGAACCATTGAGAGATTTTAGTAAGTGACGCTATTAAGTGATACTTAGTTATATTTTTTTATTTTCGAAGTATACTGTTTAAAATTATAGGTAAATAAAAAGTTGCGCCCTTTTAACGGGAACTCGTAGGTTCCAACCGATATCGAGCTTACACATCAGATTTTTCAAATCTTTTTGCATTTTTCTGCCATACGGTCAGCGGTTAGGGAAAAGATCGTGTGGAAACATTTTGGTTAGTTTCTCAACTGATGAGATAATTATTTTCATTGGTCTGGTTCACTTTTTAAGTGTTGCGAAGATAAGATGGCAGTCACTTCATTGTAATCACCAGACTTCCTAAAGAGTACCCCCGGTTCCGGAGCAGGTTTGAGACTACGATGATGGAGATATGTTCATTACAGGTGTGCCAAGACATCAGAGAGAGAGAGAAGATTCTTTAGCACGACCATCAGCAATAAAATCTTTCAGATAGGATTATCCTATTTAGTTGTAACGTAAAGAAAGTATTTTGACATTAAAAATAAAGTTTCTTTTGTTGTTTTTTAGCATAAATAAAAAGACTAGCAATCTAGTTATGGCTGTGGACTTTGAAAACGTGGACTTCAACACAAAACTGGGCATTTTCCTCGTCAGTCGCAGAGGCAGGGAGCCTGCCATCGCTAAGGAGCAAGCCAACGGCACTTATCGTAAGTGTTGCATCTTATTCGACTGTCTCGGTGGCGCAGTGGCTTTTGGAGTCACAGTGTAAATCAGCGGCGGTGCCATCCCGGGTTGGATCAAAATTTGTATCAAAATATCCATAGCTACTATACTACTAATGTCAGCGCTTTTCACTTTTTTAAAAGCTTTCACTGTAGAATGCGTACATCTATTTCGTAAAAGACGAAAAATATCAAACAAGTCTTTAAAATCCGTAAAGGGCCGTGATCTCGGGGTCCCGGGCTCGATTCCCGGGTCGAACAAAAGTATGTTACGATTTTTCGGACATAGCTCGGGTTTGTGATCACTAATCCGCATTAGGCAAGCGTGGTGATTAAGCCTAATCCCATCATGGTAGTGATTGCCCTGCAGTGGGACAGTATATGGGCTGATACTTTTTTAAAAACTTGTAGCATTATTATCTCAAATATTTAAACAAAAATACGTTGAGTATTAGTTGACATTTGTGCGTTTCAAACTATGGGTCCATAATTTTTAATTTTTCTTACAGCTTTGACATTAACTGCAGTGATTCCTATAAAAGAAGGCCTGACTCTTAAAGCACTTAAAGAGTCTACAGTGACGGCTTTCAACCCGTCTCCCATAGCACGGTTCTACGTAGGACCAAATGTCGTGTTGAACAAAGGTAATTTTGATAAACAAATAATAATTAAGACATCACACACAATACCTGGATGTTTATGTGACCGGTGGCATATCAGCAGATGTCACCTGATGATAAGCTATGGGGGATATCGAGTGTGAAAATCAGCTAGATGGCGTACTATAGAACTGAGGTAGATCTAAACGGTGCGGTGATTAGCTATTTGTGATGTATGATGGCAAATGTCACTAAACAACCAATGACGTTGAAGTTGAACCTCAGTCTAACAATACGCCATCTAGCGAACTTTGCTCACGCTCCACTCATGTGGTGTCCATGATGTCGGTCGGTTGCCGGGATTGGTCGCTTGAATCAGCCAGCACCGACTATTGCTGTGCGGCCGTCTATTTGGCGGAAGAAAATGTTGCCAATATACATAATGTTATTATTATTTTGTGTCTTTATTATGATATGTGCCAATTAGATTGTTTTTGTTGTATTTACACCGTGTTATTTACACATTTTTACACCGCGCAAGCATTGTGTGTCACCGGAATAATGACCCCAAGCCGCCTGCCTAGGGGTGGCAGTTTTAAAATAAACTCAGGACTAATCAGACGGAACTGGTGGTTTTATTCAACCGTCTCCCTGCCTGGACCTTGAGGGTGCCTTGTACAGTTTTAAGTTTTGATGCTAAGACCAATATTTTTAATCTTCCAGACCCAGCAATCGCTGCAGCGGTGGCCGGTCTCGTCGCTGACATTCCGACGGCCCTCCAAGAGATCTTCCTCTCTGCAGCTCCTAACTTCTTCTTGGCTTACCTTCAAAAATATATTTGTGACTTTGGAATACCTCTCAGTAGCTTATATAATGTTGAAGCATTATACAATAACTATGACATGTATGACTAAAACATCACAGTAGTATTTACCTACTTTTAAAAGAGCCATCATCATTGGATACTGACATTTTGTAATATTATTATGGTGTTAACAATAGTAGGATATCAATTTAATCTAAGCTTGACTAATTATGTGCTTACTGTTTGTTTTCTGTATTCATGAATAAATAAAGCAATATGTTTAGTTAAGCCTTTACCACCTAGGCACTCGTGTTTTTAAATTTAAGCAGACATGTCCATCTAGCGTATAATCGGCACATGCACAACTGTTATTACGAATAGTTATCATAATACTACTGGACACTACTCTTTTACTACTTCATATGTATTTCGGTCAAGTACTTTAAGGCGTGATGGAAACGCATAATGTAAACACACAAGTTCAATTATCCGTAAACGCAAGATGCGCCACGCAAAGATACCTATGATAATTTTATAATTAAGTTCTTGAAAACCCAAACCGCATAAAGCAAGCGTAGTGATTAAGCCTAATCCCATCATAGTAGCGATAACTTCATTTCTATGATGGAAGGCCTTTACCTTGCAGTGAGACAGTAGGTATATAAGCTGATACTTTATTTTACTTTCTTGAAAATAACGGACGGACGGCTTTTACTAAGTTTGAAATTATGTTTATCCCACAAATATTATTAACGTGAAAGTTTGTAAGTATGGATGGATTTCACGCAAAAACTACCGAAAGAGTTTAATGAAACTTTACAATAATAGCTTATACATCACAATAACACATTCAGCTATGGCGGCTAATCTTTATGTACGGAGGATATAAATAAATAAATCCTCAAACGGAGTTAACACAAAACCTAGACCCAACAATAATATGTAGATGTTTCACTAACAATATTTGTGTCCATGATCGAGATCAGTATCCCAGGACTTTTGGCTAAGGTAAAAATTTAATATGAACTCAGAAGACCAGCTATACCGATAGTGGCCTATCAATAGACAATCGATAATAAAAGACAAATTAGTAGTGTGTCTATAGATAGTATTACCGCGTGTCACTAGTATCGATATTGAGGTCTACTAGCGTTAGTAGGATAGAAATATTCTTTATTCAGTTTAAGTCAATACAGAAGATTTATGAATGTCAAATATTATGTAATCTACCGCTAAATTAGAAAGACAATTTCTACCAAGAAGAACCAGTAACAAATTTGCTAGCTTACTCTCATCAAAACTATAGATAAGTAGTCGACTAAATATCAGTTTGGGAGCAAAATTAGAACAATGCTCGACCTAAATATGTCTTCGGTTGGTGGCTAATTCCTTATTATTGTTTGATTAGCATTCAGTGCCCTTGATTAGCATAGTTAACAGTGCAGTTAATGATATCAAACATTTGCATACGATAATTGATATAAAACCTCTGCAATCTTTCAAAATACATCATAGTTGCAGTGTGCCTTGGTAGGAAATTTAAAATGTGGTGTCATTTATTGTTGCTTACGTTTGTTATCGGGTTATGCACTTCGGATGACTATTGGTACGAGGGACGAGAAGGTGGAAATATAGGTAGGAACTGTTTTTTTTTTCATTGTAATTTGTGGTCGATTGTGATTTAGACCTACTCAACATATAATTTTAGTCAAGATTATTTTATAGCCTAAGAGCCCACAACGGACGAACGCCGTCATTTTCTTTGATATTAAAATCCTAGGTGAATGCACTAAAAGTGTCGCCAAGAATGAAGGCTCCATTTGCAAAAGAAAGCTTTTTTACATTATTGGAGTTAAAAATCAATTAATAACTAAGTAATGTCATTTATATAAACGTGAAATTTTTCTTTTAAAAACTACCAATAAAAGGTATTAAGTGTTGGTAACCTTCCAATCTTATGGTGCTCTACAATAGGCCTCAGACCCATGATTTCGATAGTTATTGTTACCAACCAAATAAATAATAAATGAATTGCAGATGTTGGTCGTTTAAAGGGTGATGACAGAAGATGCGATATAGATGGCAAGTGTGATGATAACGATACAAATGACTTTGATGACGAGAAAAACCTCTACGAGCCATGCGATTATTCAGATGATGTTGATTGCGTAAGAGAATTCTTCGGGAAATATGGACAATGTAAAGTGGTTTATCATGAAAACGACAAACCCGTATATCGGGATAGATATATTTCATACATTCCCAAAATTAACCTGACACTGATCACCACAAAAACTCGATTGAGGAACTTTAATCCAAGGATTGAGAGATTTTAGTAAGTGTGACGAATTTGAAATTGATTTTATTTTTTCTAGATTTTTAGGGCCCTGTAGTCTAATGGCAAAAAACAAAACCCTTATAGATTCGTCATGTCTGTCTGTCTCTTTCTCTGTCTGTTCCGCCTGAGGTATTTTTTCCCGAAACTTTAATAGGTTTTATAGTTTCGGAAAACATTATTGTTGAATCTTGGTAAGTAGATGTATTTAATATAGCGCGTTAACATTGTTTTTTATACAGAAAATAAAAAAAACTGACTTTTGTGGATTGACAACCTATGCATAAGCCAATCTATGGGATGTTGCAATTGTCATAGATGCTGAAATAATGTAATTACAAGTTTATTTTGCTTTTTTCAGCATTAACAAAAAGACTGGAAATCTAGTGATGTCTGTGGACTTAAGAAATATGGAGTTTAATTCAAAATTGGGTATCTTCATAGTAAGCCGCAGAGGCAGGGAACCTGCCGTCGCTAAAGACCAAGCCAATGGCACTTATTGTAAGTTTTATACATCATCATCAGCAATCCACGCTCGTTCACTGCTGGACATAGGTCTCCCCCAATGCACGCCACCGCTCCCAATTTTCGGCCACTCTCATCCAGCTCACTCCAGCCAGCCTTCGAATGTCATCATCCCATCTTGTAGCAGAGCGTCCAAGACTACGTTTACCGAGTCGCGGTCTCCACTCAAGGACTTTATGGCTCCAACGGTTGTCAGTTCTGCGGCTAATGTGACCAGCTCACTGCCACTTTAGTTTGCTAATGGTGGGCTATGTCGGTGACTCTGGTTCTCTGTCGGATTACATGATTTCTGATGCGGTCCTTCAAAGATACTCCGAGCATAGCTTTTTCCATAGCTTTTTGACCGACTTTGAACCGGTGGATTAGTCCAGCCGTGATTTTACATCATCGTAAGGAAATATTTATGCCAATATAATAATATTATAATGTCAGAAACATTTGCATCCTGGGTAAAGTTGGTATCAGATGTATTTGAGCGATGGTGTAGTTAAATAGATAAGAACGCGCCTTCAATACGGGAAGTCGTGGATAAAATGCGATGATGCTTCTATAGATTTTTCAAATGTATGCACTTATACGAAGAAAAATATTGTGAGGAGACTTCCACGCCTCGGATAGTTTCTGAAATGTGTATCCATGATTTAGTTGGTCTGATTGCCCTGATAAAGGGTCACAAAGGTCAAACGGCAGTCACTTCATTGTAAAATTACCAGACTCCCCAAATCCTAAATTATGATCTAAGCCCATGTTATACAGAGTCTTGTTGGTATAACAATTCCTTTACCTAGAAACTACCTAATCCCGACGGCTAAAAACATAATATTGTAAAAAAAGCACAAAACAAAAAAAATATATTTAAGTAAACTTCATATTTTTTAAAACGTGATTTTTAGCAGTTATGTTTATTATAGATGGAGTTCTAATAGGTAATTCTTTACAGCTGTGGTACTGACTGCAGTAATCCCTATAAAAGAAGGACTGACTCTAAAGGCACTTAAAGAGTCACGAGTGACGGCCTTCAACCCATCTCCTCTTGTCCAGTTCTCCATAGGACCAAAAGTCGCATTGAGCAAAGGTAACTTTGATAAATAAAAATTAAGAATAGAAAAACATCTCACACATCTACCTGGGGACCAAACGTTACGACCGAATCACATCCTGTATCCGTATAATTTAAAGAATATTTAAATCCCTTTAATCACGTATTCTACCAACAATTCTGAGCAACACTAGTTCTACAACTTAAGAAAATTCGTCGAAATTTTGTTTTATTGTTCACTAGCTAATGCCCGCGACTTCGTTCGCGTGGACTTCAGGTTCATAGAAACCTGAAAAATTGTAGCCTATGTGTTATTCTGATGTATTATCTATATTGCGGTAAAGTTTCATTCAAATCCATTCAGTAGTTTTTACGTGAAAGAGTACCAAACATCCATACATCCATACATACATACAAACTTTCGCCTTTATAATAGTAGTAGGATTCAAAAGGAAGAAGTTACATACCGAGTTTGCGTGTCATGTTGTTCAGCATGTTTGGTAGATAGAAGACGTGGTCAAAGAGTTGCAAATGTTCAAAAATGCACACCGTATATGCAAAATATTTATCGTCACTTGCTAGTTAAAGCTAAGGCAACATTTTTAATATTTTTCAGACCCGGCCATATCTGCAGCTGTCGTAGCACTCCTCGCTGACATACCGACGGCCCTTCAAGAGTTCTTCTTGTCCGATGCTCCCAACTTTTTCTTAGCGTATTTACAAAAATACATTTGCGACTTTGGCATACCTCTCAGTAACTCTCAAAGCGTTCGAGCGATATACAATCACTAGACCTTAAAAACCTTCAATACTTCAGAAACATTAAAAAAGAGAACGTATTCCTTTTTAAAAGGAATACGATCGACTACTATATTATTATACTATCCCACTGCAGGGCAATCGAGAGTATTGTAATTTTAGACAGAATTATGAAAAAACTATCGGTACATAATTAACGCCCGATTATATCGATTGTATTGGCGTATACCTATCAATAATAAGTATCGACATTTGCAATGCTATCGATAATTCTATCGAGATCCAAAATAGTTTTTCCAAAATAGTTAGTAGTCAAAAGGTCAACAATCGATAGTGAAATTATCGATAGTTCAACAACACTAGTTTAATACACTATTTTGTCACGACTGTCTAAGTTTTGGTGCTGTACAGCTGTACAACTTGATAAACGTGTATAGTATACAATAATTTACAGCGTTTTATTTACCTCAACATGTGGGTGACAACCTCCGTGTCCTTTTCAATCTTTGGCTTAGGTTTTATTAAATAAAATATTAAAATAACATTAATTTACATAAAAATATATATATCTTATGCAAAACAAAACGTCCATATACCTGTACTCTGATTCATAATCATGTAAAGTAAACTGACAGATGTCAATGTGTCATTCCCATACATTATCACTCAATTTGACACATGCAAAATGTTTAAATTGCATAGAAACTTGTCATTGACATCTGTCAATTTACTTTACATGATTATGAATCAGAGTATACATAAGATGTCTTTAAACGTTCCAATTCCAAAATCACAAATGCTAAAAACAAATGTCAATTCAAACCTACCAGTAAAAAAAGATACCAACGAGTTTTCGTTCCACAGTAATCGCTTAAAAGGAGGCACGTTTTGCAAAAAACAATTGAATACCATTGTTGTTCACTCCACCGCGCAGTTTTAACGAGTAATATTTTTTTATTGTCCTTGTTTACTTCCGCGTAAACCGCGAGGCATCGGCCGGAAGTGACGTCTGTCCATTGCAAGCGTCCGACGATATTTAAATTTGGAACCTTTTACCGTGGAAATGGTGTTTGTTAATGGTTATTAAATAAATTCAAAAGTATGGTTTACAAGTTTTTTCTCTTGCCAGGTACCTAGTTATGATTTTGTGTTATGGTATTAATATCTTTCGTTACACTCCCCTAAAATGGGGGGTTAGAAAGGGGCAAAAAGTAGCTTTTGTTACTCTCCATCCCTTCAACTATCTCCACTTAAAAAACACGTCAATTCGTCGCTCCGTTTTGCCGTGAAAAAAAGACAAACATACAGGCAGACACCATTTCCAATTTAAAGGTAATATTAGTATTTATGTAGTACATATATTGGTATGGATTATGAAGTAGTCATAATACTTTTATTATAAACATGAAAATTCTATTAGCATACCTATACTTTCTTTTAAAACTAGTCACGTTTATAGAGAGAAGATATTTTGTAGAGATTAGGTTGTTCTGTAAAGTATATCTAAGTCTCATTGAGCCCAGAAGCACAATAGTAGGTAGTTTATTTGTTCCTACTTATACCCGATAAAGATGTAGTCGTTAAGATCTAGTGGTGGAACTTGCACGCGATCCACGCGTCTGTTGCTAGCTCATTAAGTTGCTGTCTGTTGGAATCCTATTTATTTTTAAACACTAACAAGAATATTCTATTCATAGAACTCTATTTCCAGTCCTTGCTTATACGAGTTATCTTTAGGCTAATAATGGATAATCCCCTTTAGAATGTTAGATTTTTTTATGTGATTGGTGACAGACGAGCGGACGGTTCACCTAATGGTAAGCGATTGCCGCTGCCCATGGACACCGCAACCAATCTTTTTCTCTTCCTCCCAAATTAGGCTTTGTAACGTTGTAGTTTTTCCGTAAAACGGAACGTGAATTTTTCGCATTTTGAATTTCCCGCCTTGGAATTAAAAAGTCAAGGATGAGATTGTTGTTTATTGCATTCCCATTGGTGGATTTTGTCATGCAAAAATAAGTTTTGTTTTAGCGACTTAAGATTACTTTTGTGCTTAAGTGGTTTTTAATTTTTCAGTCTTTGGAAAAGACTCCTTACATAATTGGTCAAGCCGCTGTCAATTTTGGGAAAAATCACCAAGTTTTCCGCGTGTGGTCGATTGTTTATTTCGACCAATCAGCGACAGGGAGTTGTATTGACAAATTAGATTTATCCACGATGTTGTCATTGGTTGGGATAAACTACCAAATGGTAGTTTTATGCTCAGAACTCGGGACATTTCTTCCAAGGAGAATCTTCAAAGATATCATGTTAACTTTCAAATTCTTTAAGGTTTACAGTTTAGTAGTATTATCTTTAATAAATTATAATTTTTAAAAAATAAAAGAAATGCTTTCGTTCAACAAATAATATTTTTTCTCTTTTCAAACTTTGTCTTTGGTAGAATTTGTTCTTAGCCTGATGGCCACTCTCAGATGTCATTTTTGTGATCTGGGAGAAAAACGAGATCTTTATTTCGTTTATTTTTGTTTAATTTAATTTGGAAATTTTAGTGATTGTTTCGGAGACACTGAAATTAACTTTGAAATTTATCTTCGTCGCATAGTTTGCGATACACGGGTTTGTGGAGGGTGCATCGATCTTCAAACGTATCACAAACGTTCGTACTGCAGATCCTGGTAAGTTGAAGTGTCGAAAGAACGCCAGATCGCTATTTACATTTCACATTGACCACGTTGTGTTTACGTAATCGTCACCCTGTCTTGCAGTACCTATTAAGCAACATGGAATGTTGTCTAACCTGTCGCATTTTCGATCTTCCAGCTTTGGAAATTTAACATTTGGACAGATTCAATTAATTGAAACTGAACTTTGCAATTTGTACGCTGCAAGAAGAGATAACGCACAAGCTTTGAGGCATACGAGCTTGAAGAGGCCTTTACTGAGCTGCCTGACTGCAAGCCTGCCCCTTGCACAGCTGCTGCTGTAAGGATTGTGCCCGTAAGGTTCTTCAGATCCAGGTTGGTGTGTTCCGATATACAGTAGTGTCTCCGTTGTTACTACTCCATCACAAAAATCTTTAAATAATAAAACGTTTTGGTGATATTTATAGTATTTAGAGTATTTTAGTCGTTTCAAGATCACACTATACTGTGTTAACCAAAGGAAGTGCCATAGATTAAGTTAAGAACCAAATTTTGTTATACGGCCCATGCCGTTGAGCTAGTAGTTTTAGTTTCGTTTTTGATCGGAAGGTTCACTTTTCCTATTTAAAAGTATTTCTCTAATAAACACTTAAAAAGAAAATAATCTTATTATTTACCTCCCCATACATTTATATTTATTTATTTTGCCACCTTGTCCTCAACGGGCAACTCCTTCCACTGAGGACAACGTGACAGCTTCCAGATCAACAATGTCAGCGGAAAAAGTCAGCTACATATTATATTGTAGGTAAATTTAATGTTGAATGGACAACAATGTTTATTTCTGTTTTTCGTATGTACCTACTTCTTATTATGTATTCTGTGTCTTACTACTGTTGTGTTGTATCTCTTCTTGTGTGGTCAATAAATGTTTTACTTACTTACTTACACCCATTCGACATTTTGCATGTTACAGTCGTTTTTTTTTGTTCATACGACTTTTAGAAATTTGTCGAAAATGTTGACGGCTCTCCCTACAAAATAAACAAGTGAAAAGTTGAATTTTTTATGCGAATTTCCAAAAGACATTGAAAAAATTATATTCATTGCTTGGTAGTAGAAGTATTGATAAAAAAAAATTAAATGTTCACAGACACATCCTGTATTTGAAAGTAGAAAACACCTTCAAACACTTTTGTATGTTCGTTACCTTTACGAATACTCACGTAGAAACTTGACTGTTGCTTTTGAACTCCGACGAAGTTCAAAATTGACAAGTTCTTTCACGTCAAAGCGTGAGTAATATGCTGGTGGAGGTGCGACTCGCCGGCGACTTCAATTCCATGAAGTCAATAAAGTCCGGCCTAGTGATGTTGATATGTCGATAGTTTATCGAGAGACGAAAACCCTTTGACTGCCTAGAAGCTGTGGCTAGTGGGTTACACTTTATAGTGAGGGATAGGTAAGCTAAAATTTGTATCTGAGTTTTTCTGGTGCTCTTGTGCACTACCTATAATATTTCCCCCTTCGATGGCTAACTAGATTCCTCATTACCGTTGGTTTCGCCTCTTGATCTTTGGACATTTTTTTAATATCTTAGAATAATTAGTTGATAATATACGCTTTTTAGTTTCCTATTTTATCCTGTTCTATGGTTTTCGTTATTCAGAACTGTCAATCTCATTTTACTCTATTACCTTATTTAATTAGGAAAAGCAGAAAAAAATATTCAAATATGAGAATAACTGCAAGGGTATCTTAAAATGGTTAATGGAAAACAAATCGATAAATAATATCTACAGCATAGACGTCACTATTCAGGGTTGCCAACGGTTAGCAGTCGACAAACAAGGTGCAACTTTTGTACGTATCGTCGAATTTGATTTGTCTTCAACTAGTTCACGATGGAGTTTTATAGATGTTTGTTGGCAGGAGGTGACTGGGACTTGTGGATTGTGTTAGGAACTCGCTGGGACGTTTTTAACTTTACGACTGAGCATGCGCTTTGAAATTTTCAAAAAGCCGTTCGTTATTTAAAATTTATGAGAAAAAATTATACTACTACTAGCGGCCGCCCGCGACTTCGTCCGCGTGGAAAAGTAACTTTTTACCCCACTTTTAACCCCTTACAACCCCTTTTTCGCAATAAAAAGTAGCCTATGTCCTCTCTCAGGGTCTAGACCATCTGTATACCAAATTTCATTTAAATCCGTTCAGTAGTTTTGGCGTGAATGAGTAACAGACAGACAGACAGAGTTACTTTCGCATTTATAATATTAGTATGGAGTATGGATTGAAGCTATAATAAGTACTCTGATCTTATACCCAGCGTGGTGTAAAAAATCGATGAGTATAGTAATGGGCTTGTGAATTTTTTTATAATTTTTGACGCAATTTCTGCTTAGAATTTACTGTCAACAATAAAATCATAATTAATTAAAACGTCGATGAACGCGACGGGTTATATTAATGCAAATTTTATCGTTATCTTTATGAACTTTATCACTATCGTCGCGTTAATACCCGTATAAATTAATTAATTTTATGTAGTTAAAATCCAGAACGAATATTTAAAATGAGTACCTATTTTTACTTAATTAACTATACCTTACCGGCCCGTCATCACATCCGTATGTATAACTGGAGGCACGAAAGTATAGCGATGAGCGTTAATTTGCGCACTTGTAAAAAAGAAGACTTTCTATCAAAATTGGTTTCTGCGCACTCAAGGTCATAACTTTACTTTCTTGCCTCGGACTATACTGCCAAATTGGGCCGCGAGATGCTTCTTCATGTTTCGTTTGACAAAGTCCGTTCGAAAAAGGAAACACATGCTACGGCAACGAGTTCCATTTTTAATGGTACGGCAGATATAGCTACTAAACTTGTTACTCCAAGATAGTATTTTTTCCACCGTAACATAGTAACTGCGTTGCCCGACACGTGTAGTTCTGTGGCGATAAAGCTAAGTTGTAGCCTTCGGGAAATATTCCTACAGGCAAACTATCTTACAATACAGAGAAACAAATCTAATTTTTACCCGACTACGACAAAGCAAAAGGAGGGATATGATTTTGACAGGCTATGTATGTATGTTCATCTGTTTCCACGTAACTTCTAAACTACTTATCTGAATTCGACAAATGACATATCATTATAAGCGTCTTAATTGTCCGCTGGTTACAGGCTATATGAGGTTTCACAAAATCTAATGTGGCCTTTGTGAAACCTCATATAGCCTATAACCGGCGTAGGCGTAGTCACACGTTCATATACCTATCATTTTGACAACGTGTGACTGCGGATTTCCAAACATGAAAAGGAGAACGCGACTGTTTCATACATTTGTGGGCTTAAGTGTTATACAAATTTAAGATGCCTTATTTTGAAAGATTCATAATAATAATTCACCACAAAAATCTTTACATAGTGAAAATTGCATACTTCAGAATAGTATTGTATGTCATTATTGTAAATTGCCAACGAAGGCTTGTTTTATACTCTTTCAGCGTAATTTTTTGTCGTAGTTGGGTTTTAGTTTTAACATTCAAAAAGAAGATAAAGTTGCTGCGATGTAGCTATTTTCATTACATCTAAAAATGTCCACACATAACCCTAAAACGTCGCTGACACATCATTCCAGGATTGCTTTCGTCACATCTCGGGCCCAGTTATCTAATCTCCAAACTCATGGGGGCCTTATGTCGTCGCATATTTTTTTATCTGTCCCCAACGATCTACTCGAGGGGTATCGGGCGTTTTTCGGGCAATTTGGGAGCTAAGAGGGTATCATCCAAGTTAAGAATGTACAATATTTTTTATGAAGGTTCGGTGGGGAAATGTAGGCAGTTTTTCGTTTGTTTGCTGAATTGCGTAAGGTATGAGTTCTTAAATTTTCTTAAAAGAATACAAATGCAACATGTACACCTATTATTTTTAGGTTTTTTATTTAGGTAGGTAGGTATTACGCGTTTGCTCGTAGATTATTTTTATATTTTTTATTTATTTGATGAAATTATATTAAGCCTTATGTCATAAAATTATCACGTCAGTTAATATAAATTTTGTAAAATTTACTTGATTAAACAATTTGTTATAACTGATTTTAATGATTTCCATATACTAATTTGCTTTTTTGTATGTATTGTGATCACCCTCTTTGGAAAAGTAATAAGTACCAAGACCGCAATACTGATTAGTTAGGTATTTATTTGTAATGTATAAATCAATTACCTAATGCTTAACATTTTGGTATTCTTAACAATAAACTAAACTTGCCTAGAAAACGGAATGGATACCTACTATTCCATCGGCAAAAGCAACGCAGCCTAAATTATAAAGAGAGTTCATTAAGTTCTGTAATATTTAGTGCAATAAATGTATCTATCTATCTATACCTGTTCAGTCAAGCCTTTAAGATGTCTCGATCAGTAGTAGCCTTACCATGAGTTTGAAATACTATTCTCACTATCGAAAACTATCGCTTTGTCTCTTTCATTGTGATGCATTTGAAAGAGACAGAGCAATAGTTTACGTTATTTCAGTTTTAGATGTCAACTCATGGTAGCTGCTACAGGAAAAATAAACTTCAGCAAGAGTGGATCGCGAATTGGGCTTGGGGGCAATTAAAAAAATCTTGAATATTCTGGGACGAATTGCCCCCTAACCCGCGAATTGACCGTTATACGGTGTGATACCTATTAACTTTTTTCTTTTCCTTTAAGTAATTTACTTGAAGGTAACTTTGAGTCTATGATTTACTTACCTATTCTGTTTTCTATTTGTTCTCTTTCCTTATATCTTAGACGTCGAACCTGTAATATTAAAACCTTCCGAAGTATTTTCAAATTGAATCCTCTAAAGTGGTTCCGCTGTAAAATGAAGATACGAGTGTTCATGTAATGAATGAATGTGCAACTAAGTTGGACACAGTAGTGTCGCTAAACTAGTCGATAGTTTAAATATCGATAGTTTTCATAAATCCCTGTCAAACTCATGTTTAACCCTTTCCCCGCCACGCTTTTTTTCCAAAATTCTTGCCCCTTACGCCACGGCCCTTAGACCTCTCAGTTACAGTAGTGCAGGTACACTACCTTATCGAGGTTAGCTAAAAATTATGTTTATTTATGATAATACGTTTGTTTCGAATGGCACCATGTTTTTCCTTAAATATGGAGAGAAGGAAATATTTTGAGCTATTTTAGAGCATTCATGTAATTAGACCGCAAGGAATAGATCTAGAAGAAATCCCTTGTCCATCACTATTTGTCTGATATAACAGACTTTGGCGTACCGGTTGGCTAGTTGCACAGTTTCTTTCAAGTTGTAGTGGGTGACTACTTCCGGTCTACGTAAACATCGACAAGGTTTTGTAACTGATATTAACATTTTCTTAAAAGAATACAAATGCAACATGTACACCTATTATTTTTAGTTTTTTACATTCAAAAAGAAGATAAAGTTGCTGCGATGTAGCTATTTTCATTACATCTAAAAATGTCCACACATAACCCTAAAACGTCGCTGACACATCATTCCAGGATTGCTTTCGTCACATCTCGGGCCCAGTTATCTAATCTCCAAACTCATGGGGGCCTTATGTCGTCGCATATTTTTTTATCTGTCCCCAACGATCTACTCGAGGGGTATCGGGCGTTTTTCGGGCAATTTGGGAGCTAAGAGGGTATCATCCAAGTTAAGAATGTACAATATTTTTTATGAAGGTTCGGTGGGGAAATGTAGGCAGTTTTTCGTTTGTTTGCTGAATTGCGTAAGGTATGAGTTCTTAAATTTTCTTAAAAGAATACAAATGCAACATGTACACCTATTATTTTTATGTTTTTTATTTAGGTGGGTAGGTATTACGCGTTTGTCGTAGATTATTTTTATATTTTTTATTTATTTGATGAAATTAATCTTAAATAGCTAGGTAATTAAAATATTCCTAGTATCAAAATCGCACACCCAAAACTATAGTGTATTAATTGGATATAAGAAGGGTCTACTTTTATTTCGGATTTTTTTATATCATAATATTGAATTGCATAACATCGAATGGCAGAAACTTCATTTCGCCGAAAATATTTTGGCTCGTATCATTAAGCATAACTCAAAACGCATAATTTTGTAAGGTTGAATCATCTTTAGGTATGCCTAAGGTAAGTTCAATATCCATAATTATGAAACGACTGAACTTTTATACGCAGAAAGTTTACATTTAGAATCATCCTTAGGCATACTTTTCTTATGGTTACCTATCTTAAATTCGAATTTTTTTAGTACGAATTTCATTTTCTATGTTATTAAAACAAATAAGTTTATACAACAATTACTTAAAAATGTATTTCTATTATGATTTTCAATCATTAATTTGACAAGTAATGTGGCTCAGGTGAAGCATGCATGCAACCGGGCATGCATGCAGGCATTCAAGTATGCAGCATGCATTGATTCTGTCACGGCTCCGGTGCTGCAAGGCTTCGGCGGTCCCACGCGAGCTTATCGTCGCAGATGATTCTTGCTCGTGACATATATATGACATATGAATTGTGATGATAATAAGTGAACATTGAAACATTGTGATGATAATAAGTTAAAATTCATTAAATTAACATTTATTATATTCATAGAATAATTTCGTATTTCTTACAAAAATCGTAGAACAGAAAATTTTATTGATTACAAATTCGAAGATAATGCTTATTGCTGCTGCAACTTTCTCACAAAGACTCGTGTCGTTCTCGGGAATGCAAGCATGATTTCTGTCTCGGCTCCGGCGCTGCGAGGCTCCGGTGATCCCACTCACAGCTCATCGTCGCAGAGGGTTTTCGCTCATCACCGCAGTTTAGACTAACAAACCATCTGCTCCTCAGTACGCGGGCCGCCTCACCCCTCCGCGCTTACGCGGGGTTGTATTACATCTAGGGGTAGGGCAGACAAGACTACGTGGAGTCGGTTATGCAGCGATTCGTTTTTGACAAAACAGTAATATTCAATTTTATATAATAAATATTACAATTTTATTTAATACTAGCGGCCGCCCGCGACTTCGTACGCGTGGGGTTAATTATTGACACTTACCGTCATATTTTGGACAATCCACACAATGTATTTTATAAATTGTAGCCTATGTGTTATTCTGATGTATAAGCTATATTGTGGTAAAGTTTCATTCAAATCCATCAGTTTAAAGGGTGGTGACTATGCCTAATCCCATCATAGTAGCTATGACTTGACTTCTATGATAAAGGCCTTTGCCCTACTATTCCTTAAGAAAAATTATGAGTAATATTTACTATAATTTAATAATTAATAATAAATTAACACAACCCCAGATTTAATGTCCTGACTCCGTACTAAATAGCTTAAGCTAAGCTAAGCACTTGTGTTATAGAATAAGACAACAGAAGAAACACAAATATAATACTTGTAACTTTACGACCTAGAAGACCTAGGAAAATCAAACATAAATCATTTTCTTTGAAATGAGAAGAGCAAATTCATTTATTTATTTATTTATTCTTACAAAATCCACAGCTCTTAAATATAATAATTACAGTAAACATATTTTTCTTACAGCCAATAACGGACTTACATTTTATCAACATAACTTTTGTGAACGACTAAATTGTCCAGTTAACCAGTATTCATCCCTTCGATCCCGTTGGATAACTTTGATACATTTTTCTTTTAAACGCGGAAATCTAAAACAATAAACGTTCACTTAAAAATAATACGTAATAATTATTCGCATGTTTATTGATTTCTAGTCGAAATAAAATTGCTATTTTATATCTGACCGCTATTAAAACAATGCCTATCGAAACTGCTGTCGCTACCGTAATTTTCTCGGTTATTGTAAACCATTAACAAATGAGCTGTTATCAACTGAGTTCTGAGTACTACAGCGGGTCAAAGTATATTGGTCACCGAGATAATGATGTTGTCTCTTTTTGTCTCACATTAATTGCCAATACTACTCTCTCTGTCACGCGTTGGCCGATCAGACTTTGATGTTTTGTCAACAAAATAAAATAAATTAAATAATTGATAAAATATAAATACTTACGAGTCAAATGTTACACCATTCGCTTTATTTGAATTTGTAGTATTTTTCTTGCACAATAAAAAGGCACATGAAGGCATTTTGAGTGCTTTTTCCTGTCAAAAATCCAGGCAGCTGTATCGTCCAACTGTCACCGTGTGCAAACGGCAACTATAACGCGCTAATCCCAGTTGAGTTACACTAGGTTATTTGAGCTTCGACTCAAATCGGCGCGGTCCAAGTATGGCGAAGGCATATCTATGATTTAAATCTTTGTTCGCTGAATGTTTTTATCTTCCAGCTGCTGTTCAAGTTCCACGCTCATGCTCTCTTTGGATTTTTCGCCTAACTCACTTTCCGACTCAGATAGCTGTTCAGTCGTGCTCACTTCTGGCTCCTCGTGCAAACTCCATCAACATCTACATCCTCGCCGCTCTTACAACATTCACTCACATCATCTTCGTGTATTCACTTTCATCGCATAAAATCCGCATCTTTCACTCTCGTAAAACACATCTTCACACCGCCAAACAGGGTGAAATGGCGAACATTGGGGGAGGCCTATGTCCAGCAGTGGACTGAGACAAGCTGATGATGATGATGATTCTAAAGCTATATTTTTAATAAATAGAACAAAATAAAATAACTCACCGTTACGCCAGTTTGGTCACAAATATCCTTACTCTGTAACCACTTCTTCTAAGCGCAATTATTCGCCTCCCTTTCAACTCTTGAGGAGTTGAGGCGCCATTTTTCAATGAAACAGAATTTATTCAATTTAAGATAGATAAATTTTAAATTTTGATAACTGCTCTATTTGAAGTGACAATCTTAGCCTAGTGATAGGACTCGGAACCACATTCGATTTGAATCGTGACGGTGAAAAACTCGACTCGATGACCGCTCGCGCCGCGAGTCGGCATTATAGGGTAGGTATGTGTGCATTTTTTTTGTGAAGAATGAGGTATAGTCCAAAAGTTTATACCTCATTCTGGTGAAGGTAGTCGTTGTATAATTTTTGGGGATTATTTGAAAGTCAAGACTTTTTGGAAAAAGTCAATTAGTAAATATTCAAATCGATGCGATGATTCGAATTACGCGTCAACTCGATTCTAGTTTTACCTATCGATTTGAGTCCCATCTCTAACGTACGCGCAGGCGGTGTGGCTTACCATCGATGAAACCATTCTATTGGCGCTCAGCTTATGTCAGATCAACCATTGGCTAATTTAGGCATACTGTAGAAAATCCACCAATAATATCAAAGCGACTTTCTTTCTAACACAACGGATGCGTCGTAGTTATAGTTATGTATAATGGGTAACCTGATGTGCTGCCGGTGTTACCTATGATTATTCCGAATAAATCAATTCATTCATTGAATCTTTATTCCCTTAAACTGGTATTCGGTGGAATATCATAGTGACACGACCCGAAAAGGGGTCAGGCGCAGGACCAACGGCAAAATAAATAAATCTCAACCGGAGTGATACCACGGCCTCACATAACACCGGCGTGAAGCAGCACCCGGGCTGTGTTTCCAAGAAGAGGAGGAGGAGAAGGATGAAGGCCCTATCGGGAGGAAAGGTGTTTCGGGTTTCTGTAGGAGGCGGTAATTGCTTACCATCAGGTGATCCGTCTGATCGTCTGCCACCTTTCACATTAAAATAACACGAAACGAATATTCGTTTCGTGATTATGTGGTTTTATGATAAAAACTATCGATAAAAAACCATCGACTGTTTGGCATCACTATCGCTGACTCATTCCCGACCACTTTGTGTCACTCGGACAAGATATTTGTTGTCACCCGGGGTGGCCCGGAATCTATGTCCTTGTCTTTCTACAGGATTGCCTGCAGAATGTCAATGGGATATTGAAAGTGCATTGTTGAACTGTAGATGAACTACCGTAGGGAACATTAAAAATTCCTCCTATCTAACTAAACAAGTCATTTACACATAGACAAAGAGACAAATTAATAAAGAAACAGAAGTTGCGGCCAACAAAAAACTGAGATTTCACTACCTATCCCTGTAGCTCCCTTTAAAATCCAACAGCTTCATTTAGTCCTTAAAGTTAGAAGTCTAAAGTACGTTGAACTCCCCGAGTGCTCAGGCTGAAGTGAGCAACATGAACCTCTGTGAGATCAGAGGGGTCGCTGATGCTATGCCTCTCCTCTTGAAGGTCCCTAAGCTTTCGGGAAACACCGCAGCAGCTATATCTTTTGGCTCTTAAATCCCACAGTTTCGTACTTTAGACTTCTTACTTAAAGACTAGACCTTTAAGTTAGAAGTCTAAAGTACGTTGAACTCCCCGAGTGCTCAGTCTGAAGTGAGCAACAGAGCTCGCGTGTAATATTGAATTCGGCGGGCGGGTCCCGCGTCTCACTTTATGTACTTGAGGTGACAAACGATCAACCAGGTCACTTGTTAGCAAATAGTTACCGCCGCCCATAGATATCTGCGAGATCGGCGGGCTCGCTGATGCATTGCCGGGCTTTCTCTTGAAGGTCCCTAAATTGTAGCCGTCGGGTGACACTGCTGCAGTTAAACCATTCCACAAAACTGATGTTTCACTATGTAATGTGGCTCCCTTTAAAATCCAACAGCTTCATCTAGTCTTTAAGTTAGAAGTCTAAAGTACGTTGAACTCCCCGAGTGCTCAGTTTGAAGTGAGCAACAGAGCTCGCGTGTAATATTGAATTCGGCGGGCGGGTCCCGCGGGCCGGCACTTCGCCGCCGATCAATTGAGGCGAGCGCCGGAATCTTAACAACACTGCATTTGTGGTAAGAAATGCAACGTAACAGCTCACTGCTGGATATTTATTGCGATAGGAACATTGTTTTATTGTATTGACTGCATTTTGTGAGCAGTTATTGGAGTTGTAGTTGAGTTCAAAATTTATCAAAACTAATTAAACTTAATTCTAGTGTGGTCAGAATTCCGGGGATTTCATACGTGGGAGAGCCATGCATCGTTATGAATTGGTCGGCTCGACCCGAGTGATACCTCACAGAAACTGGCGTGTAGCAGCGCCTGCGCTGTGTTTCGCCAAGTGAGTGAGGATACAGAAGGCCTCGATTAGGGGGGGGAAGGGAAAAGATTGGCACTAGTGACTCTATTGCAGTTGTGGATAGAGACCCACGGACGGCGGCCATAGCTTAACATCAGGTGATCCATCTTTTTTTTTTATGTGATAGGTAGCAGGCGAGCAGGCAATTGCCACCGCCCATGGACACTTGCAACACCAGTGGAGTTACAAGTGCGCTGCCAACCTTTTATCCCCTTCCCCCCCGAGTAGGCCTCCGGTCCCTCGTCGTGCTCGTCTGTTATCCATTATGTAAAAGAATATTAACATACATATTGTTTGCGGCCAATGAACCGAATTAGCTCTACCTATTCCCATCCCTGTTAATGGCGCAAATACAAAAACAGTGCTTGTTTCGACCTTATCAAATGACCATTTCTCGCCAGACTAAAGAATTTCAAGAAAATCCGCTACATATTTTCAATGGCATTTCCAACCAATTCGAGTTTAATTCCATTGAGTGTATAAAGCAATAAGGCTAAAAATTCACCGCGAAAAGACAATCGTACACCCGAGCCCACTCGCTCGGGTGTCCACAAAAAACACAATCAGAGCCTACAGACAGGAACGAAAACTGTCCCGAAGAAGCGGATAGTGTGAAAATGTCGGGGAAAAGTAAAAAATGAACACCCACCGGCACCAGGGTTGGCACGCAACTTTTTTTTGCCCTTCGATCAACCATTAGGGGGAATTTACTATGTATAGAATTTACCTTCTCTATTTTACTACTATCTACTCCGTTTGTGAATAATACTGTTAAATTTGCGGTGCACGATAAAAGAACTACTAATAATATCTAAGCATTTGCCAAAAGACAACTCTATATCTGTATACGCCAAGGTGCATTTTCTTTGTGGTTGACAAATGACAACAAATTAATTAAAGTTTTTGTCTAATACGAACTGCTACGAGCTGTGCCTGACCTGTGATATAATTAGATAAATTATTAATTCTATCCACATCTCATGACCTAACTCCTTACTACTAATGTACTTTTGCTACGGATATCAGACAACAGAGAACACAAATGTAATACTTAAATACCTACCTACATATATTACACTTAGACACTGAACAAACACAAATGTAACGCAAATGTAATGTGTGTGCAATGTAATAAATATGAATTTTATCAATGTAATTATTCCTATGGCCGACTGCATTTCCTCTTCTTTTCCCTGTAGTGACACCCCTGCCGAATCCCGAGTGAATCCAACGGGCGGCGGAATGAAAATTGGATTTGCTTCTGATTGGATTTTTATTTACTTAAGACAAGAAAAATTCTCCTAGAGGCGGCCTTGCGACGTCTTTATAAATGATTTAGAGATCCGTCTTGTACCACTCCGCTTGATTAACTGGGTTCCGTGCCGTGACGCCATCTTGATTGGTTGGTGCACTGGTTAGTTTGAGGAACTTTTTAAATTAAATGTTTTTAAATAGGGATGTCAAGAGTCGATTTATACACGGCGTTAACGATAGAAAGATTAGAACATATTTGTATACCTAATAATAAATAAAATATAATCTAAAATTCATAGTTTTTTAGATTTTTGTAAATTTAACGACTTTGCACAAATTAAGTTCCTTTCTTTCTTCTTTTATTAATGTTTTGTTTTGTTTCTTCTTTTCATGTATACTTAAAATTTTAAAGGAGCGTAATGCCATCATCAATGTAGTAAATAGTACTAAAGAGTAATTTAACAAATACCTAAAACATCGCATTGTCATTTTGGTTAATGTGATATTATACGAAAGTAAACATTTGAAGAATATTTATTAATGATTTTTAAATTATTCTAAAAAAGTGGAAAATATTAATAACTTCAATTTGATTCCTGAACTACTTATTAATATTCTACGGAACCCTCGGTGAGCGAGTAGGACTCATACTTTTTTATCAAAATCACCTTGCACTATCGCATTTTGCAACGGTCTGCCTGTTTTATGATCGATGCATCTAACTGTTTTATGTTATGAGGCTACAGCCTAGTTTTAATGAATACCTAATGACTTGTATATACCTAAGTAATACCTACATCGTGTTTATTTTAATATTTACCCGATAAACTTGTCAAATGTACATACTAATGAAAACAATAATTTTTCAAATGTTTATTTTATACTTATTATTAGGGTTCCGTAGCCAAATGACAAAAAACCTTTATAGATTCCTCAAGTCTGTCTATCCGTCCGTCTGTCCGTCCGTATGTCACAATTTTTTATTTCCTTTACTGTACATGCAATGCCTTGCCGGCCGGCAAAAACTCACTACATAATAATATATTCGTAGAAGGTTCAACAAATTAATGATAAAATGACACGTTAATTAAGGCGAATTAACGCCCATTATCTGAAAAGTTCTACCAATGTTCCCAATTGAATTTCTGATCAGTGATCGAGATTATTCGTCAATCACGTAATCCTGCGCAAATATGAATATGGCGCATGCGACAATATCCGATTTGCGGCGCGGAGGAAATTACATTCAGCATCCATGCACATTTATATCACCGATTTAGAACTAGCATCCAATCCTATGGACTCGAGTAAATTGGCATTGGAATTGACTACTATTGTATAGATCTTGCTGGCCATTGACTGTATCGATTGGTAGAATAAAATAGCCATTTGTGAGGTTCCTTATACCGACAGCGCAGTACGCGTGGCGGAGTATTGAGCTGATAAAATTTATCTTTATCGCCATCGAAGAGGTTCCGTAGCCAAATGGAAAAAAACGGAATCCTTATAGATTTCGTCGTGTCTATTTGTCTGTACTTCTGTCCAGCCGCCCGTATTTCCGTTAGCAGCTTTGTTCCGAAACTATAAGAACTTGGTAAGAAGATTTATTTTGTGACTGTAAGATATTCATACAAAAATTAAAAAATAATTTGGCGTACCCTATACTCAAAAATTAAATTATTTTTTTTTCATTCAAACCATTACGATACACACGTATCTATGGATAGCTCGTCTAAAATAATAATAAGATTTTTAATACATATTATAACTTTCTAAACTGAATAGTTTTCCTGAGAGACACTTCTTATGTGTAAAAATGTGTGACTTCGCCTCTCTAACTTCTAAAATAAGAGAAAGATAAAAGTAAATTATGATGTTTATACCATAAAACCTACCATTGAACCAAATCTAGTCAGTAGTTTTTTTTTTTTAATATGTCATAAATCGTGAGCCAGAATTTTCCTTCAATCAACTCAAATATGAAAATAAATTTTACTTGCTGCTACGGAACCCTTCGTGGCCGAGTGTGACTCGCACTTGAGCGCTTATTTATACTGACTCAGTATAATGGCTCGCCTAATTCTAATGGTAAGCAAAATCCTACGTTGCAGGTACAACGGACGCGACGGCACGGCATCACATCCGTTGGCACTGCCACACTGCACACTGGCCCGCGAGATGATTCTTCACGCTTCGTTCTTTCTGGTAGCATTACTGTATATTACGCGGATAATTTATGATCAACTAGGTATTTAATGATAATGAGATTATCTCGCGTGACTACATTAATCTTCGGCGACCTGTACGGATGTGCACCACCGGCTACGGTTGGATGGGTCCATTAAATTCATACAAATTTGTCTATGATTAACTTTAATCGGTCTTCAGATAAATTATTACAAATTTGAAATAAAGGCATTATTCGTACACCACAATAAGCACTGTTTGTTTATATCACACTACTTTGACTGGCCAGATGGCGCATTTGGTAGTGACCCTGCTACATACGCCAAAGGTCATGGATTCGATTCCCACCCTGGACAAACATTCGTGCGATGAACACTTGTTTTTGTTCAGTGTCTTGGTGTAATTATGACTTATGTATTTAATTTTATATTTGTATTTCCTCCGTTGTCTGATATCTGTAACACAAATGCTTAAGCTACTTAGTACGGAGACAAGTCAATGTAGGTACCGATGCGAAGTGTTGTGAGAATTTATTATTAATTTTATTTATTATAAAATATGAAATAGAGCCATTATTCGGGCACCGCAAAAACACCGTTTATATCACACGACTTTGAAACACTTTTTATCAAAGTGACTTTCGCATCCACTTTTTTCATGAATATCTTTACAGGCATCTCGGCTACAGCATTCAATTTCCCGTCGGGCATATTTCAGCAGCTAACAAGCCACGGGATTGGTTAAAAATTGCCTCCATGTACTCTATAAATTTGGCCGCTGCCCCGCTTGAGATGGATACTGCATATATTTTAGCTTGATTACATGTGGAGGGATACGTTTTAGCGGCTAGGTTTTCGAATGTGCTATTTTTTTAAAGATTAGTTGGAAACAGAAAAATTGAGGTAAATTTCGACTTGGGGTTATTATGTAAAAATAAATAAATCCTCCAATCGATATACGATCTACGCCGAAGCGGCCAATCTTCACTATCTACCTCGTCGGATATTTATAGCGCTCAAGTGTGTGCGCAAACACAGGTGCACTCTATATCCTTTTGATTCGATGGGACACCAGTGTGACACGACCGGAGAGAGATTGAGCGCAGGACCAACGGCTTAATGCTTTTCGAGGCAAAGACCATACCATACCATCCATACCACCATACCATCTTTCAGACTTCGGGCTGACACTGAGAATTTCTAAACAGAAAAACTCAGGTACAAATTATTGGCCCGGCCCGGGGATCGAACGCGGAGCCCCAAGCCACAAAATAAATACTTTTGACACAGAAGGCTGACTTAGCCTTGATTTTTAATTTAGAAGAGTTCGTTGACATGCTAGGGTTGCTGCCCGGCATGAGTACATAAGCACGCGGCCTCTACCACAGACCTCGACAGTTCGACAATCTTATGTCATAGGCTAGGATTAATGTGGTCGAAAAGGCGTTTAGTGCGCATGCGTGAGTACATGACATATTTTTAGCTCTTAGTGGGCATTCAGCCTTCTGTTTCAAAAGTCTTTATTTTGTGCCCAAGCGCAGCCGTATCGCCTTAAAGTGCGTCCCACTACCCACTGCGCCACCGAGGCAGTCACATTTATACAAAACCAGTAGGCAAAGTAAGTATTCCATTTGGTCGGGCTTCATTTCCTTCGCATTATCGGCCAGATAAATATTTTGCAGCGCGCCTCATAAATAACCAATAATGGACTCCGAGGGAATCACGCCTTCGACTGAGGCTTTCGGCGATTCCCTTTTCCATAAAATGTCTGGTTTGTTTATTTTTTTATGGCGTGATGTTCGGTTCGAAACACCGTTTTAAATCTAAAATGAAACCAGAAAAGGGAATGTTTAACTGTGGGAGAGCTACACTTCGGCATGAATGGGCCGGCTCGACCGGAGTGATACCGTACCGTACCGTAAGGTCGTACTGTGGCAATGCCTGCGCTGTATTTCATTGAGTGAATGAGGGTACCAGAGGTCCAATTGGGGAAAAGGGATTAAAATTTGGCAGCGCACTTGTGACTCTACTGGTGTTGCAAGTGTCTATGGACGGAGAGATCTTTCTTGTATAAAATTAAGCTATTTATTATAAAAAACCAATACTCATACCTTAATTGATAATTAGGTAACTTATTACATGATGAATTGGCTGTGCCGTGTTAAATGAATTCGATCTGTAGGTATGATATTAATGAGTTAATAGTTTTAATAAGGTAAATATATTATTAAAGGTATTTTAATCTGCCAATTTACTTAAATGAATATTGTTTTTAATGTTTAAAATGTAGGTAAATACACCTAATGTATTTTTTTAAATATTATACACAGATAATTTTAGTAAATTACCTGGTAATTTATAAAAGGCGTGTAATAATGGTTATGCATTTTAATTATTTATATATTTTGCTTGCACATAGGTATTATTTAATGAAATGAATTTATAATAATTTTATATTTGGTTACGAATTTATAACTTTTGTTTTTTGTCAGCACCAGAAGAATACAATTTTAGCATTTTTATCATTTTAAATGAAACTTGTTCGTTTTTTTATGAGAATAAATTCTTTAAACCTAAATTTACTTTCGTGACAGTCCTCAAATAATAGGTAGGTATATCAAACCTAAAATTTCAGTTAATGGCTTTTTTCTCATTACTAACATGTTTTGAATATACCTTTACGGTGAATCAAGACTGTTTCTAACAATTTTTGTATTTAACATCTTTTTATTCCCGTGCTTATGAGTAAATAAATGATATAATTATTCTTTTATCAAAAATCAGCAAATAAATACTGTCCCACTACAGGAAAAAGGCCTCCATTATAGAAACAAAATCATCGATGATGGGATCAGTCTTAATTACCACACTTGTCTAATGCGGATTAGTGATCGGAAATCCGAGCTACCTACGTTCAATAACATCGAAACATACTTTTTGCTCGACCTGGGAATCGAACCCGAGATTTTGCCTCGGTATCTACATAATACACTCACAAACAAATTCACCACAAATATTCCAAGACACATACAGTTGGCAAAATAATCCTTGCAAACGTTTACCGGGAAATTCGAGTACAGTCGACAAAACAATGCACATTTAAAAACAGCCAGATAACGTCATGTGCATTCCCGATTCACCCCATGGTGGGCTATTGTGCTGACTGTACCTACGTACCTGTACTAAGTTATCTACCTTCATGATGAGACTTGGAAAAATATGCATTTGACGGGTGCAGTTGTAATGCTTTGCTTTTAAATAAACTAGGACGGGTATGGATTTATTTTTAAGTCAGTTATGCATGTTTTTAGCTTTTGCTTTGGCAGTGAGGAGACAACATTCCACTAATATTATAAACGTGAAAGTTTGCTTGTATTGATGGATGGATTGATGGATGTTTGCTCCTCTTTCACGTCAAAACTACCGAATGGATTTTAATGAAACTTTACTATTAATATAGCTTATACATCAGAATAACATATAGGCTACAATTTATTGCAAATAACTAACACCACGCGTATGAAGTCGCGGGCGGTCCCTAGTTAGTATAGATATCTAAATTAAGTAAACTGAGACAACATTACATACATTGTTCTGTTCACAAACTAAAGTATTTTCCCTTGTATTATGGGAACTAGAAACAACATAGGTATATAGATATTAAGTAATAAAATTATTTATGTGACATTTTGATCAATTTTACGTCCAATTTCTCGCAGCTGACGCGCACCTTGCGCGCTGTGTTTGGACACGCTGTAAGAAACAGGTTATAAAGAAAACACAGTGTTTAGGCTATGCTTGTTGTCGTAACTTGATAGTTCAATTTGTATTATGTTGGCGCGTCCTATTATACAAGATAACTCGGTTAAGGCGCACTTAGCCACAGCGTACTAAGGAACAGTAAGGAAGTTTCAACTACGTCGTACTAAAAGGCCTTATGGTTGCGTCACACTCCGTGTCCCAGTGGAATATAAGAATAGAAAATGTTAAAAAGGGTGAACAGTGAGTTCCACGCTTCGGCATTACTGGACCGCCTCGACCGTAGTGATATCAAGGCTTTAAAGTAAACTGGCATTTCTAACTAGTGGTCCGAAGACAATATGTTTCAAAACTGCTATTAGTTCCAAATCTTACCAATAGACGACGCTAGGTTTTAATTACTTACATAGCGCAATGGTTTTATTTTGTAACATACTAAAGACCTTGTCGTTTTTTTACATAATTTAACCTCTTTTTAAGTTACTTGTTGCCCGCCTTAACTTCGTTTCGGAACATTCGTTTTACTCTGTACCAATAGATGGCCCTGAGCATCGATGGAACCACGCTAGTATTTTGCCTTTGCGTTTGTGTATAAGATTTGTCGATGTTCATAGAATTTATCTATCTTTTTGATTTCAAATAAACATTTCGTCTTTGTTTCTTTATAAATGGTACAGACCAAAAATTTACTTGCTGCAATACTACTTTTCCCTAATAATTGTGATTTCACCGTTACATAAGATTATGGAACAATATAAGCAATAAACGAAACGAAATAGTCAAGTCAAGTCACATAGACTTGACTTGACTATTTCGCTCATAATGTTTAATGAAAAATTTCTATGACCTTGCCTACTCCACTGATACACTGTTCCTTCGCCTCGGCCTTAGTCGTGCCGCGTTAGCCGGACGCCGATCAAGCGGTGGCTACAATCACTTACTAACTGCGTTATACAACTTTTCAACAGCATACTGGCATTGGCTACTGTATACAGTAAGACTCCACTCGAGTACTAAGTAATAATGCAGTATACAAGTAATAGATATTGCTTCGAACACGAGCGGTGGTAGCAGTGAATGAGAACACGCCTTCCAAAGGGGAAGTAGTAGTTTTGAATTCGAGCACGCTCCTCTTTCAGCCCAAACTGAAAAAAGTGGAGGGAGGTTTTGAGTGGAGGCCGCGTGCAGGAGGCCGCAGCCGTGGCAGGCCTCCCAACAGGTGGACGATCTAGTGAAGGTCGCGGGAGTCCCTTGGATGCGGGTGACCCAGGACCGATCTGTGTGGATAACTATGTGAAAGGCCTATGTCCAGCCGTTGACGTCTATTGGCTGATATGACGATGACGCTCCTTTTGATTTTCCAAATCTATGTGCGTATTTTTTTATCATTAGCTCGGCGGTGAGAACATCGTAGGACAGCTTAGCTCCAACGGTTAACTACAACTTCCTAGATCCTAAATTATGGGCCGGTTTTTTAATACCTTTTGGTTAAAATAACTATACTTAACTGTATAACCAATTGGTTAGACGATTGACAAAATTAATACTTCTAGTACATATTTGTATGTAGCCTGTTTAGTACGCGATTTAGGTAGCCGACGTTCTGTGTCTATTGTTTTCTGTCCATAGTGAGGCGCGCCGAATTGAGAGCAAGCTCAACCGATGCATGAGCTAATCTCTTCACTGCATCAGGCGATTTGTTCCGGCCCACGACTTTGTACAGATGTTCAAATACCACGCTATGTTTTGAATCTACTGTTCTGATTTTGGACTTGTTTTTACGACGAGCAAGCGAGTGACCTGTAAGAGATCCCCGCGCTGATGGACATCTGAGAGATCAGGGACGCTGATGCGTTGCCGGCCTTTCAGAAAGGAGTACGTCTTCTCTTGAAGATGCTTAAGGTGACACCGTGACGGAATTAGTGCTGCCAATTGATTTAAATTAATTGTGACGATTTTTTTTAAATCTCATAGATTTTTGCACTACAGGTGGTAGACGTGTCGCTGACTGTACTGTAGTGGCACCAAATAACTCGTAGTGGGAAGGTGAAACTTTAGATTGGTTTTGAGAACGTATTGTTTTGAACCATGATGCATGTATACGACTTAACTTACTCTTAAATATATGTCAAATAATATTAAAAGCGCTCTGGTCTAGTGGTGCCGCCAAAACTCAGATATAATGGTGTTGTACTCGTACTAACTGTATGGATGTTGGACAAGGACATTGTACCTACAGTTGTTAAAAAAGGCAATACAATATCTTGAAGTGGCTTAATTTTCTGCTACATGCAAAAAGACACACAAAATCTAGTAATAGGTACAGACACAGAATGTATAATACCCTCTGTTGCGACTAATGACAGGGATGACATCTTATTGGCGACGCCTGTCTACTGTCAGATTTGACAATACCTTTTGGACATGTCTTTTAGCGCGATTCGGAAATCAAGGATCGGGGCTCTATTTGCAGCAGCTATAAAGTACGACCACAAAATACATATTGACACAGAAGGCTGACTGCCCACTAAGAGCTAAAAATATGTCACTCACGCATGCGCACTAACGGGAAAAAACGCCTTTTCGACCACATTAATCCTAACTTATGACATAAGATTGTCAAACTGTCGAGGTCTATGTAGAGGCCGAGCGCTTATGTACTCATGCCGGGCAACAACCCTAGCATATGTCAACGAACTCTTCTAAATTCAAAATCAGGTCAAAGTCTAACTTCTGTGTGTAATTATTTTGTGGTTCGGGGCTCTATTTGCAGCAGCTATAAAATCCGACCCACTAGTCACTGCGCTACCAATGAAGTCTTAAGGCTTGTACATGCGCCAACGGCCTTGACCATAGAAAGTACGCGCGCTCGCGTATATCAAAAAACAGAATATTATTAATTAAAAAATTATAAAGCCAAGAAACAAGAATTCCTCCTCAGGGATTGTAGTGTACATTGTATTGTATTATATATAAAAAAATCAGTCATCTGAACCGTTTAGTTTCGTAGTTTATCCAATATTTTGCATAAAATCGATGTTAACGTTATATTTTTTTCCTAATGAACTATAAACATTGAATAAAAATCCTCTTCAGAAATTCAAGATCGAAATCCAGTCTATAACATGTATTTTTTTTAGGTATCGTTCTTAACGATTTACCGAGTTTAAACATACACAAAATGCCCAATCCGCGCATGTACAAGCCTTAATTGAAAAACTACCGATAGTAAACAAACGATTACCGATATTTTTTGTTTACCAAGAACCTGCGACTATCTTGATAGAAATAATAATGCCAGGTAAGATTTTCCGTTGTGGAAAATAGCTCCAACAAGATAAAGCCTGATTGAATGAGCCAAGAGATTATAGTGTCCGATTTCTGTTCGGAAAAGAGAAGCTGAAGCCTAATGGCGGACCACTAATGAGGAAAATTACTGCCAATTTGTGGAACAGTAGCTTAAAGGAACTTCGTTCAATAATACCTAAGAGGGCTAAAAGTCGAAATGGTTCGTGTAATATTACACGTGTGTAATACCGTGGTATTGCTCGACAGTTCGTTTGGCTTAAGGGGCTATACGAATGAAACTAGCGCCGCCAACCTATTTACACTGATTGTGGCGAAAATATGATATTTTTGAAGAAAATAAAACATTACAGACTTAGATCCAAGTAAATTGGATTTTTCAAGATGCAATACAATATTTCTAACACGCGACAAGTAACAATAATGATTAATTATTGCTAAAAACGGCCACTTTTAGCAATAATTGACATTATTGTTACTTGTCGCGTGTTTTATATATTGTATTGAATCTTGAAAAATTCAATTTACTTTTATCTAAGTCTGTAATGTTTTGCTATCTTAAAAAATATCGTATTTTCGTCACAATCAGTGTAAATAGGTTGGCGGCGCTAGTTTCATTCGTATAGCCCCTTAAACTAGGCTTTGACACGCTGCCGCGTGGCTAGATTACTCGTCCTTGAAGACTAGTTTATAATTATAGTGCAAGCCATAACTTCGGTAGTGACCCTACCTTATACGCCAAAGGATCACGGGTTCGAAAAAAACAACTAACAGCTATCAACCTGCAACTCAGTAATTTATGTATGAGGTCAAATACCTCAAATGGTGTTTGCAGTGTTTGTCAACTACAAACTTCATTTGAACTCGAGAAGATTTCATTATGTTAACCACTCGAAAGTTTTTAGGCTGCTTGTACGTTCCACTAGGGCCGCCATTGTTTAATAATGAAATTACGTCATGAACTTCAGATGACCTTAAAAAATAATTGGCGTACGCTCTCTTTTTGAAGATTTGCAAGTCTTATAGGTCTGGTAATAAGAAATTGAATAGACACTACAATTAATACCAAACCATAAAAATATGCATATCAAAAAAACAATATTTCAAATACAAAAAAAAAACTTAAAAACCACAAAAACAAACAAACCATAGGCTTTAAAAAAAGGTCTGTCGTCAGCAAAATTAGTAAACTAAAAACCATAATACTTATTTTCAAATTGTTTTCTTTCAACGCCTCAAATTAATTAAAATTAAATACGGGTGCTAGTGGATCAATCACGCATCCTAAAAAAACGAAACAAAAACCGCAAAGTTTCATAAAGAAAAGTTTACAGACGGGCAAAAACCCGCTAAATAACCTACGGGTAAGTTTTATCAATTCGACTTATAACAAATTGGAAGAGAAAATATTAAAAGAGCGGAATCTTCATCCGAAGATATACTTTTTTATGGGATAGGTGGCAGACGAGCAGACGGATCACCTGATGGTAAGCGATTGCCGCCCGCATACACATCTGCAACATCAGTAGAAGTCACAAGTGCGCTGCCAAGCTTTAACCTCTTTTCTCCCCAAATGGCCCACCGGTACCCTCACTCACTGGACGAAACGCAGCGCAGGCGCTGTTACAAGCCGGCCTTCTGTGTGGTGTCACTCTACAAGTGGACATGGTAAACTTACAAGATTGGCTATAGTAGGATTTTAAAATCGTCGAATGGTTTTCTTCTGCCTATACACAAAATCAAATTAGTCACGTGATCGACTTTATCTATATTGTTTCGTTCGTGTAAGTATTCTGGGGGTCTACTCCGCCAACGATATCGAAATATTCGCAACGATACGTCAGTTCATACAAAAACCCTACTTTGACACAGCTTAAAATACGAATAATTGAATTTGACAACTTCACAAACGTCAAATCGACGAACATCCGACGACGTCTCTGATGGTATCGTTATGAGTATCGTCTCGAGATATAGAGATTTGACGTTTGTGAAGCTGTCAAATTCAATTATTCGTATTTTAAGCTGTGTCAAAGTAGGGTTTTTGTATGAACTGACGTATCGTTGCGAATAATTCGATATCGTTTGGCGGAGTAGACCCCCTGTTTCTGTCCTATAAAGAATATCTATATATGTATCTATCTACCTAAGTAACTATCTATCTATCTAAGCCTATATATTTATCTATAACAACTACTGTCTTGATAGACAGATACCTATCTATCTATATATCAAGACATCTAGTCACAAAAGATCAAATCAAAACCAACACTTCCAAATAGGGAATGGTCGCAGGCGCAATATGAATCCGCACAAAGAACCGCGGGAGTGCGTTGTGTATCAATACCAACAGATTAGCGACGCGGCGGGCGGCGCGGCGGGGCCCGTCAAAACAGCGGAAAATGCGGACCAGCCGGACCCGTGAAGAGCGACCGTAAACATGTTGAGGGTTCTGTATATCATTTATTTGATTAATTAGGTTGTTTTATTTTTTTTATATTATTGGAAGGCAAACGAGCAAGCGGGTCACCTGATTGTAAGTGAAACCCGCCGCCCATGGACATCAGTATGATCAGCTACACCAGAAGGAGTGCGGATGCGTTGCCAGCCTTTTAGGAAGGTACAGGCTCGTTTTTTTAAGATTTGAATGTCATACCGGTTCAGAAATACCACTGCGGGCAGTTGATTCTACTATGAGGAGGTGCGTGGCTTAATTGTAATACTGGCTTATCTGGCCCGATGGCGCGTTTGGTAGTAACCCTGCCTCATACTCCAAGGATCGTGGGAAAAACATGCGTGTGTACACTTGTATGTATTTGTTTAATGTGTGGTTGTTATACCTACATCGTGCTTTTTTAACCATCTTTCTCACTTTCTGAGGGCATTATTTTATTGGTAGGTATATACTCAACGAATATTTTTTTATATGATAATTGACAGACAAGCAGATGGATAACCTGATGGCAAGCAATTGCCACTACACCATTGATCTCGTATCAAGTCTAATGTGTGTCTGAATTAAAAAGTTTTAATTTAGTCTAAATTAGACTCATCATAGCGTGAACATAAGTATAGCCAGTGGTTGCCATGACAGTGTCATTTTAGAGTACCTAAAATGAAGCAAAATTTTAGGCAAGCAGTTTCGCAAAGCGGCATGTATCGGAAATTTCGCCTTGCCATTGAAAGTTAATGGGTTCTCTTGCGCTAAGCCCTGACTAGTGATGTGATGCGACTTATCGAGTCACTCGAGTGACATAATAGGAGAGGATATCACGTACATCAAACTTATCCCTAAGTAGAAAGCTTAAGCATTTATGTTACTTAAGGGTTGCGACGTCATTAGCGCAATTTCAACCCCCGGGTTGGGCCAAAATTTGTAATATCAGATTTTTCTATTATGGGAATCAGGACTGTATTTATAATTCTCGCCGATATCTTGGATCGTGATCTAAGCGTACCCCGGGTTAGTAGCTATGGTTTTAATCGAAACTGATAAGATACTAAGTATATAGAGAAAATAGTCCCTTCGATAGGGGCATGGTAACCTCGCTAGTCCTTCAAAAATTCGCTGTCAAAACTTTTTTACGCATTATAACTTACTTGTTTAAGAGTGCCTCGAGAATCGTTAAAGTGAATTGAATGAAATAAAAACGACTCGATCATTTCTGGTTTCACGCCAGTCACCAACTTGCAGCTCACGAAGATCTGCCCGTACGATAGCTTCCCAGCGATATCAATGGAGGAGTCTTATATCGGAGGCCAAGACACATTTTGGGTCGCTGAGTCATCAGGATTAAATAGTGAGTATAAAACGACTCGAGAACAAGTGGTATCGCATCACTAGTCTTGACTAGTTAACACTTTGCTGTGAACTAGATCTGAACTATCAGCTGTGAGTAAAACTTGATTACAATTTTGGTGTACCTTAGATTAGAAAGGGTGTATCGATAGTAGCTCAGTGGGTAAGAACGTGCGCCTTTTGAAGGGGAGGTAGTTAGTAGTTTGGAACCGAATCATGTACAATTGTATAGTCGAGTTCAAAAATATGTATACACTTTAGGACCTTGTCACAGTACATATGTATAAGAAAACTACTTCCACTTTCTTATGAATATGTATTGTGACAAGGTCCTAAAGTGTATACATATTTTTGAACTCTGGATTTTCTACATCCATGTGCATTTTTTCTATAACTGGCTCGGCGGTGAGAGCAAACATCGTGACGAAACCTGGACTGGCGGGATGGCGCATTGGGTAGTGATCCTGCCTCATACGCCAAAGGTCGTGGGTTCGATCCCCACCCTAGTGTTATATATATGTATTTAAGTATTATTTAAGTATTTCTGCAACACCAGTAGAGTCACAAATGCGCTACCAGACTTTAAACCCGTTTCCTCTCAATTCGGCCTCCAATACCCTCACTCACTCGACGAAATACAGCACAGGCGATGCTTCACGCAGATCTTCTGTCAGGACGTGGTATCACTTCGGTCGAGCCGGCCCATTCACGCCGAAGCGTGGCTCTCCAACGGTTGTTCATGTTTCCACATGATTTTTTATTACAATTTTTGCTCACGAACCCCAAAACTGAGAAAAATTGTCTGAATTCGAGTCGCAAGTTCGGAAGGGGAGCATGAATACATTCGCCAACGTCGGCATGAATATAAAATGAATAAAACGGCGAGCGCGGTTAATCATTCAGTTTGAATAATTTTCACCTCTTGCCACTTTGCTGCCAATTTTCTAAACTTGTTAAATGTATCTATAAGTATAATTTTTATTTGTTTTTAAGGCTTTGCAGTATTAATTATACAATTTCTTTCATCCAAACGTTAATGTTTTCGCTTATATATGACCGCAGTTAGTGAACGTATCAGACTAATTTTTAAACAACTTTGTGTTATAAAGGACATGTATGAATTATGGTAATCTTGAACACACACCGAGTAAAAACTGGGAATCTAGTAAAGTAAAGTATCCTATTATAATTTTTGTATTTGCCAATTTATTCTATTATATTCTATTCTATTATCGGCGCTCTGCAGGACAAAGGCCTCCATCAAAGAAATCAAGTTTTCGCACCACGCTTGCCTAATACGGGTTGGCGATCACAAACCCGAGCTATGCCAGAAAAATTCGAAACAGTTTTTAAAAATATGAAACAGTGAAAATTCCGTTCTTCGTACAATATAGCTGGCAATAAAACCTAAAACATGTCAATTTTGCCTACAGTCATGGAAATGGGTCATTTTTATGTGAAAGATGGCAGACGAGCAGACAGATCACCGATGGTTCGCGATTGCAAGTGGCCATAGACAACCGCAACACCAGTGGAGTCACAAATCATCTTAAAAGATGGACCCCCTTTCACCCGCGAATGGGCCTCAGGTACCCTTAGTCGGCAAAACTCAGCGTAGGCGCTGCTTCACGACAGTCTTTTTTTCAGTAGACCTGTTTCGTGTCGTGAGGGATGTGAATTTGAGGCGGCTTCGTTGTAATTACTAGACTAATTTCCTGCACCATACTTATTCTACGCATAGTACTATTCTAGGGCTCCGACTCTAATTTTGGACTTAACTGATAGTAGGAGAGCTATGCTTTGGCATGAATGGGCCGGGTCGACCAGAGTAATACCACGTCCTCACAGAAGACCGGCGTGAAGCAGTGCATGCGCTGTGTTTCGCTGCGTGAGTAAGGGCACCGGAGGTCCAATCCAGGAAGGGATGTTAAAAGGTAAGCAGCGTGACACCACTGGTGTTGCAAGTGTCCATGGGCGACGGTAATCGCTTACCATCAGGTGATCCGTCGGCTCGTCTGCCACCCATATCATAAAATAAATGTCACTTTGATGATCTTGAGAGGTTTGAGATGAGAAATATGAGATGAGATGTCAATGAGAGGAAAAGTGAGGTCCTTTTTTCCATTCCATTGAACTCACAATAGGTATAACTCATAGTCATATTCGTAACAATATTCCATCTAACAAAACCTCATTATTCAGTGTTTCTTCAGCTTCTATATTCAGAAGCTTATCGGGAGTTCCCGAGGGAGCAAAAATATTATTCGTCCGACATTAATGCGAAAACTGTGTATTGTGGTGGTAATATGATGGATCGGTCGAGAGTTGAGACACAGTTAGACAGTTAACAGAATACAATCTTTGAAAGAACGTGGCTTATGACGAGACCGTTTCCATTTCCGAACAACACGGCTGGAAAGCGTTAACCATCCACTTACCATCCAGATAATGCCGGCGCGTACCAAGTGGTTTACCACCTCGTTCCTGCCCCGAACTATCAAGTCATAGAATGTCCTTCCAGTTCAAGTGTTTCCTTCTTACATTTCTGGGTTTTAGGCGGGGCGTGAAACGGCATCTCAGCAGGCCTTCAAGGGTGAGAGTGACAGGCTCAATGGACACTTTGTCTGTTCTTTTGTGCCTGTCAATCTCATATTTGAATCTCACGGCCGCTATCCCTTAATAAAGGAGAATATACTTACATGTCACATTCAATTAAAAGAGATCCACAGCGCGTGTGAGTTTGGCAGAGATAAAGATTCGCCAAATGTGCGAAGGCTAGTTGTCGGTCCAAGCTTCCGCTGGAAAGATGAGGGTAGATTAAGATTTGCGCGGACTTCCGGTATATGAGTGGCGGAAATTGGCGCAGGGTAAACTAGATGTCGGCTTTTGTTATCAGCTAATGACTCTGGGTTGTCGTGCCAGAAACCTAGTTGATTAACCAAAACATTATAAAGTAAGAAAAAAATTGGTAATTTTAGATTTAAAAAAAATAATTTTACATTCGCAGTCTCAGCTTGAAATCTGAAAATTAGTAGTCATACCTTCCTAACTCCGAAAGCATGTAAAGTACCCCGTAAGCAACAATTGGGTTGCCAGAAGCCATTGGGCTTATGGGTTTGCGCCAGATCCCTCTTCAATCGTATCACAATGTGTCATGAACATTTGAGGGTAAGGTAATAAAAAGTGCACTTGTTGCCCTGTGCCTACATTGGTGCACTGCCTATTTAAGTGCAGATATACATTTGTGCACTATACCTATGTGTATATGTCATGCTTGATGACTGATACTTGGGAATTTTTTATAGACTAAAGCATAACAGAACCGAAATCGCACCTGATGGAAAGCGACGATGTCTAGGATGATAATTATCTGGAAAATTACTATTTTAACTGTGGGAGAGCCACGCTTCGGCATGAATGGGCTGGCTTGACCAGAGTGATACCACTGCCTCACAGAAAACCGGCGTGAAGCAGCCCCTGTGCTGTGTTTTGCCGAGTGAGTGAGGGTACCGGAGGCCCACCCGGGGGGGGAAGGGATAAAAGGTTGGCAGCGCACTTGTAACTCCACTGGTGTTGCAGGTGTCCATGAGCGGCGGCAATTGCTTACCATCAGGTGATCCGCCTGCTCGTCTGCTATCTACCACATAAAAAAAAAAATTTGCTGGTCGCAGGATGATTACTGGCTTCACTGCAACATTCTCTCCACTGTATTTGAGTTTAAAGGATGGCGCGAGCGCAAAGGTCGCGCGTGATGTATCGGCGCGGGGAATATGAATTAATTCCGTCGAGTCTATGGGATGTTTGTTGTTATTGACATTTATTGAAGCTGGGGTAGTTCATCAATTAGTGTTGTTACGCTGAATAATGAAGTGGGCACGATAGATGGAATCAAAGCCTCCGGGATACGAAAAAATAACAGTAATTCTATACAATGCCAAACATTAATATAATAAGTAACGACGATTTTGTTCGAGGGAAAACCTCGCTTTTGGTATGAATGGGTCAACACGATCGGAGTGATAAAAGAAAACCGGAGCGATACAGCGCCTCCGCTGTCTTCCGCTGAGTGAGTGTGGGTACTGGAGGCCTAACCTGGGGTAGATTGGTAACGCACTTGTGACTCCACTCTTTTGGGTATCCGCATGAATGACGGCATCCGCTAAGCATCAGGAGATGCGTCTGCTATAAAGGGGGTACCCCTTTATTACATTTTATTTTATTTTGAAAATCTTCGTAAACAAATTATACTTAAACATATTTACCAAACTTACGACGAAACAACTTACAGAAACGAAAATAAGCTAGAATTATATTGTACTCCATCATACGGCACAGTACAGTCGCGAGCATAAAAACGGGAACGTACGAAGCCGCCTTCAAAATTAACGCGAACGAAGTTAAATAATGAATACACGGCGGTACACACCTCATGAATACATTTGGTTCGCGAAAAAGTGAGATAATGCAGCCGGAAAATTGAAAAGAATCAAGGAAAACTCGGTGGGTGTTTGAAATTTGAATTAGCAATTTTTTGAAATGTTTTCCCTTCGCATTTGGCGCTCGGCGTCGGACAATCAGCTTTGTTTATCTTTAATGAGATAACACACTATTTTTCTCCTTATCCTCGAAAAAAGTTATTTTCTAATTACACTTAGGTACCTAAACTGTAAAATAAATTTGTTTGATATATGTATCTTAACGTCGTCGTAATATCGTTATTAGACCTACTAGGTAAACAGTTATGCCATGTTTTAAAAATAACTTATTAATATTATCACTGTTATGTTAGGTCATGCTTATGTCCAAATAACGAGTTTTAAGCGTAAATAAAGATTGTTTAATAAAGTAAATACCTACTTACTACCCGGACCCGTGCCCGTTATATTTACTACATGGTTTAACAAACAAAAGTTGGCCTACTGAAACATAAAAAGAATGTGCGTCGGCCGGGAATCGAACCCGGATCAACTGCTTGGAAGGCAACTATGCTGACCATTACACCACCAACGCATATGAACGAACGTTAAAATGTGAACCTTCCTTCGCGGAGTTTGAAATTATGACATTGAAAAACAGCTGTATTTGAATTAACGCTCCTATTTGTTTAGTCTTAATAATACGGTATTGTTCAAAATATATATTTTTTGTAGAATACGAAGTACTTATTCTGAATTTTTTTTTTGATAGGTGCTGACAATTTGATGGTAAGCGTTGACACTGACAATGAACTCTGCCAATCCCTTTATCCGTATTGGGCTTACACGTGTCTTTCTTTACCCTCAATCAACCGATGATCTGCTTAACGCCGATTTTCTGTGAGACTAGCTGTCTGTATGTCCATCCATGCTCATGTGGCACACGTTGAAATATGTAGTCTATTTTTTAAGAGTTATCAGTTCAACATAAATATTTTAGAAGTTTTAAAATTAATAGAGTCCCCAAAATTACAAAATAAATAAGCATAAATACTTTTTCCTAGTTCTTTACCAAGAGTTATTTTCTTCTTCTTTATAAAAAAAACTACTCTTTTAATGCCAAGCAAGGTCACTAATAAAGTCCTTGAGTGGAGACCACGACTCGGTAAGCGTAGTGTTGGACGCACTGCGACAAGATGGGATGACGACATTCGAAGGCTGGCTGGAGTGAGCTGGATGAGAGTGGCCGAAAATCGGGAGCGGTGGCGTGCAATGGGGGAGATCTATGTCCAGTAGTGGACGAGCATGGGTTGCTAATTGACTGTATGAAAAGGTGGGTATCAAATTTGACTGTTAAAACGTCACATTATGCAACGACAAAGCGCCTGTATTAAGCGTTTTCTAACCTTTGAGTCTGATAACTAGATAGACTGATGAAACGTTTTAAAGTAAGGGTAAATCAATGTTAAGCCATTATAGTAAAAAAAATGAAGAAAACTTCATTTAATTAAATTTACTTTATTGGTCTGTTAACTTTTATCTGACGTTTGAAAAATCCGCTATAAAATGTTACAATTGATAAAAATCTAATTGCGGTGCTACTGGACCGAATATGCATTTTAACAATGTAGTCTGATTTAAAAAGAATTAAAACAGACCACAGATAAGCCAGTTTAGTTTTATACCTCCATCCAAATTTTTCTAACTGCTCTTTTTCCTATTTTCGGGAGAATTGCAATTTTACGGGAGCCGAGCGCGAATATTAAAAATTAAACTTAATAAGCAAAAGGCTAGTCGGCGCTTTGTGCGACGCCGAATAATTCATTTTGATAACAGCGTAATGTTTCTGCGAGCGAGTGTACTCGGCGAGAACAATCATATTACAGCGCAGACTGTACATCTGAGTTGTCTTAACTTTGTATGAGTTCCTAGTGTTATGCTAAAGGTTAAAGTTTAATCCTGGTTTCACTGGAGCGGTTATTGAAGCAGATGTAAGTATGCAGTCTCGGTCTAAGGGATTACACTAGTTACCTACTTGACGTAGCTACAATCTTTGGCATTTTCATGAAATATCTTGCTTATCTACTACCTACGCTGGCTTAGCGATTTGACATCCGACGCGGGTCTTCGCCATTTCGGTATATTTTCGGCTAGCTGTCGGCAGTCCGGCCGTTTGTAGGTGGGAAAGACCTTTTTCGACCTGGTCTGTCCAGCGATAGCTTGATATGATATTGTACTACGTGATATTGATACTTGATGTGACTACAATCTTACAGCATTATTTCTATATATAATATCATGATATTTCTTGGGAGCTGTTTTATGGAATTTCTGGAAAGTAATTTCATAATGGTACCCTGTATCTATTTAGATATCGAGGTTTTGACAGATATTAATGACTGAGACAATTATTTTGGCTAAAATTGTTTTAGCCGCTTCACTCATACCTAACAACAAGTATCCGCACCAGTCTGGTGCGCCCTCTCTACTCGAAATCTACCCATTTCGTATCGCGCGCCATACGACTCTTGTGAAACACACACGAAAACCAAAATTTTCAAGATTAATTTATTATGTAATATTATTATATGGTACCTAGTTTACTAGTACTAATACTGTTTATTATTTGTGGTTTCTTTGAAGCGAATAGCCGTCTCGTAAAATGGCATTACAAGATAAAATTGGAAAAATCGCAGCCATTAGGAGCAAGAGCGCGCTAATTTTTAAAAATAACCGAAGACAAGTTAAGTACAGTCGCGCTCAAGTGGCCATACGTTGCGACGAGTGCGGCGACAGTGGCGCCGCGTGCGGCTGACTGCCGGAGTTATTGCACTCCACGCGGCCCTTGCCGCGGGCGGCCGCGGCTGACTAAACAGCGGGGATCAATGTGCGTAAAAGTATAGTTCGTGCCAGATAAACTTGCAATAAAGGTCATTCGCCCCACTTGTACCAAGAAGTCGTCAAAATCCGTGATACAGATCGCTTCCCATACTAAACTGTCGATAAAATTACTTTAATTGCCGTGTTTCATAATACCAAACGTCAAAGTCAAAAGTAACGTGAAGTTCGCACGTTAAGCTAAGCAAAGCTAAGCTAATTGGAATTCAACGTAGGTACAAGACATTTGTCGTTTATCAGCAATTAACGTCATTTAAGAAACAGACCTACATTTTATGTTAATGGCGTGAAAAATAAAAACTAGGAGAATATGCGGCTTTTGAACTAATCAAAATATCAAGAAATCACCAAAGTTCCTTTTTATAGTACCTACGCTTTTTTACATTGCTTTAATTTTTCGCTCGCTCTTCCCTCTACGCTCGCTTACTCGTCCCGCTCCGCTCGCTCAACACCCGTCCCTACGTCCCCGTTTTATTGCGGCCGGAAAAACTGTCCACTCGTCGTCGAGTAAGCGATATGGACTGCCGCTGAGCTTATGAAGGCTAATGGTTGCGACAGTTACTGGGATTTTTATTTCTATCGTTATTATTCGGCTAGAAGAGATTATATTTTTTAATCTTTGTGTCATCATGAGTTCTGAACTCAAGGGTGAAATACTCTTTTGTGTAAGTAGGTGACCACGGTTTATTTACGAGATTTGAGGCTTGAATCACCTGATCATCCAAAAGTTTTTCTGTGCTTTCCTTCCGCTATCCTGGGATAGGTGTCATCACTTTAGAACTTAATTTTTATTCTTTATTTTCCTGATTTTTTTCGTAGCAGTAAACGGAAGAAATTTTAATGTTGATTATCAAATCATAAATACACTCATAGCCAATTAAGGTAAGTTAAAAAAAACTTATAAAAATAGTGTAAGTAAGAAAATAGAAGATACTTTAAGATAAGTCAAATATAATTTTATTAAGGTTCGTTATCAATTGGATAAAAACAGTGAACCATTATAATAAATGTGAAACTAACTCTACGTACAAATAATGTTTTAGTTAAAGAAATTTAATTTTTTCGTAGAACATGACTATGTTGAATTAGTTTCAAATAGTTTTGAAAATAATAAATGTTAATAATGCTTCTGCTATAAAAACTGAAAGATTTTTAGTAGTTTCACAATCAAATTGATAGTCAACAATAAAATTTTCCAATATAAATTATTTTGACCGAAAAAAGAGACGGCTATTACCAAATAAAGCTTCTTTCTACCAAAGCACTTACCCGGTCAGTGACAGCGAAAAGACGCCATTTTTCATGGCCTTTACAAACTTGAGGCGAGGCAGTCCGACTGTCGCTCACTGTACATTAGCGGGTACAGTCGTCATCAATATCAATATCGCGGCCGTTCGTATCGCGATGTCTTGTCGCGTTCGCTTGAATTAATTGTACAGTTGGGTTGAAAAGTGAAAAATTCAAGAGGATTTTTATTCAGTGCTTCAACATTTGCTTCCTCAGCTACCCTTTTGGACCCATGGTAACAAAACCTCGTCTATATATAGTACGCAAAATCAGCTATACTCTGTACCGTTAAGTACAAGATATGGTGCATGCAGACAACCACACTCACCAAATACAAAATAAATGAACAATTCAAGAGAACAGAGAAGGTTGGCTCTCGATGATATTGATAAGATAGAGATAATATGTTGACCTACGTTCTAGCTAGGCAGTATCGCACCGAGTGTTTTTCACATTATGTTCCGAATAGTCTGTAACCGCTTCACCCCTAGCAAGATCATTGTACGCGCGCAGTGTATGTGCGCGTAGCCTGTTTAGCACGTGAAGTAGGCAGTCAGCGGAATCTCTATATATACTTCCGTCTATTCAGAGGATACGCAAACACGAGTTATCAAATCATGATTTTTGCAAATCACCAATATCAGCGAAAATAAATTTTGCACTGGCCAAATTAAACAAATCATAACACTTTTGTGGGCGAGTGCCCTCGCTCCCCCGAGTGGTGACTCGTACAATAAAAAAGAGTCATCTGTGATTTTTCATCTCGTTCCGCGGCCCGCCTATGTTCCCCGTTAGTACTACTTAGGCGGGATAGCGCGACTGAGCAATTTTGATACTTAAGAAAAGCTTAGTAGGGTAGCATAGCAAGCATAGGGTAGGTCTACAAGGTCTCACGTGGAGTTACACTTTTTGGGCCGTCCTTAATGTCTGAGACACATTGCATTATTTTTGCACTACGTAAGGTGGGGGGAGGCGATAAATTATCTAAAACAATCATAATCATCACTACTAAAATGCGAAGTTGCTTCTTTTTTTCTACTTCTTATCCTTTATTTACCGCGGGTAACATTGTGAGGCACAGCTTAGCTAGTAAGCTTAATTGGACAATGCATTGCCGTTTTGAGATTTTACTTTACATTTGATGTTAATGTGACGTTTTATTAAACATTTTATTGAATCATTTTCATTTTATTTTGGGTGTCTTTAAGTCGAGAGTGAATAGGCTTCTTCTGGGAAAGCACGCTACGTCTTAGACCTCATTGTCACTCTCCATCAGGTGAGATGAGGTCAAGTGCAAACCCATCTTATATAAAAAAAAATATATAAATAAACTACAACCTAATCAATCAATTCCTCATTTATATTATCTATCAAGTTAATGATTTAATTTACCTTATTTATTTTATTCTGAACTTATAGAGATGTTAAAGGTTCAGAAATTGCAGGCTCACTATCTGCCTTCTTTCGTTTTCTGTCCAGAGACACGAGCCCAATCTTTACGATAGGCGTTTAATTCCATCGCTTTTTCTGGCAATACGTGGTAACATAAATAAATACCTAAATATAACAAAATACCAGATTAAATTGGAAACATCACTCACCAAATCCATCACCAAACCAAATCCATTGCACTTTATTTTGTGCAAATTGAAAAAATATCAACACCATTTAATCGTAGCCAAGTTAGCATGAAATCGAAAGGCACTCGTAGCTCGTACTGTCGCGTCGTAAATTACTCGACGAGGGCCGCAAATTTATCGCTGAGTGTACACTCGAAAAAAGTTGAACAGTCGTGTTCTAAAATAAATGAAATCAGAAAATATGACGTCCTACCTACTTAGATACTTACATGAATGCCATACTGCCACGGCCTGGTCCTGGCAGAAGGGGTAGACTCACTCGTTATCTATCAAGGTGACAGACGAGCAGACGGATCACACGATCTGAGCAGGCCGTTTCGGCATAGCATAGCTGTTTCGGCGCCAAAAAAGTTGCTCAAATTGCCGCCCCCCTGGAAATGCACCCGGGCCGCGTGCGACGCACGCGTTGCACGCCCGCTTGCGGTGGCCCTGGATCTGAGCAAACAAAATAACCAGAACAGTCGGCTTTTCCATTATTTTTGTCAATTTATCGATTGGCCTGGTAAACCCCGAAGTTAAGCGTGAACCCCAACAATGTTACCAATTTACTGACGATAGCCAGACTCGACCTCATCAGCGCCATCGAAACGCCAAATCGACCGCGAAAACTCCATCAGTTGTTTACAAAAGCGCTGTTGTTGTTTATTCACTTAAAAATCCATTACACGCAAAAAAGCAACACTAATAAATATGAAGAAAAACGCCTTCCCTGCTGAAAATGGGAAGCTGCAAACATGGACTTTGAATGTAGGGGCTTAGGTCTGAAATTCGTTGGAGTGGTGTAGTCCCTTTGCTGCTGGAAAGTGGGTGAAGAAGACGTCAGAATCAATTGTTGCCGCCATTTCTCAGAGGCTCCACGTGCAACAAGGCTTTTAAACTTTGACGCGAGGAGTCTGGCAAAAATACTCTGCGCTACGAAATGTGGCAACTGCAGTAGGGACGTTACGGGTATGACATTTCATAGGTGTTACCTCGATACCCTTTGAATATTTTTGTATCTAAATACCGCGTATCTTTAAAGCTAAATTTCTCGTTTTAAGTATATTTGTTAAATATGCGGTAACCTAGGGTTCAATAATGAATAATGTAACGTAGATCTCTCTTAGAAGGATGATAGGTGACTTACCGAATGCCGGCCAAGATTGGGATGACGTCCTGTAGGTAGACAATCTGCCCGTTGGTGTCCGACGATATTGTAATGGAAGTGGGGAAACAATAGATGAGGCTGGCAGGTGACCGTAGGGAGTGGGCCCGCCTAATAAAGAAGAGGTCTATTACCACACCTATACTCAGCAGTAGGTAGATGTGGGCTGATATAATGAGATATCTCTTACTCTGAAATGTTATAACAATTTTGTAATTAACAAAGTCCAAATGAGGAGAATTGTCTATGCCATACTTATATGTATAGTACTAGTGACCCGCCTTCACTTTGTTGGAGGATGTCAGTATCTCTTTTCACACAGTACCGATAGGGCGGCGTAGTGCTTTTTTCGTTGCTTATATAAGGTTGGTCGATGTCTTGTGGGTTGATTTGGTCTGATAGAATAAAAAAATCTGGTACAATAATGTGCAAAAACTAATTTAGACTCGGCTCTTTTTTTTCCAAAGCATTTCATAGATTTAAGCAACGGTTCCTTACAGATTTCGGATATCCGATAGTTTATTTCAGCTATGGTTACGGAACTGCGTTACATCACTAGTGCGGAGTATCGAGGGCTTACTTGTCGAATGATAAAACGCTCTGATAATGGACTCGTTTGTTACAAGGCAATTTTATATGACTGTTACCATTTCTTACAAAGTTTTTGCTAAATAGGCACAATCATCAGTGATCACAAATCCGAGCTATGTTCAAAAAATTCAAAACATACTTTTTGCTTGACCCGGGAATCGAACCCAAGACCTTGAGAGCACGGCCTGGTACTTAACCTCACCGTCAAGCGAATGGTAGAAATTGGCACGTAGATTTGAAAAATCCAGAGGTGCAATTTGAACCACGGACCCCCGTATCGAAGGCGCGTTCTTTTCTATTGACCCTACATATGAAAGGAGGTTTAATGCCACACAGCTACTACTTAATAAGTTACTAGTTAAGGTACTCCGCCTGCTCGTCTGCCACCTACTTATCATATAAAAAACAAAGTATTCTAAATGGGTAAAATTTAATCTGTAAACAACATCATCAGTGATTAATCCCCAAAACTCATCCCTTACTAATGAAATGGGGACATAATTACATTTTTTGTCAACCCATACTCAAATAGACTAGTGCAGTTCTTTAATGAAACTGATGTAGTTCACTCTTCTCCAGCCGATTTCTTCCAACTGCTGAATAAAGGCCTCCATTATAAAAACTATGACCCCGAGATCACGGTTGACCAGCATTATGTTCATGTTGGAGCTGATGAGTGAGTTGAGTGAAATACTGATATTAGAAAGATTAATTAAATATTGCTAAATGAACTACATTAAATACGTTGATGAAGATAAAGATAAATATATATTTATTGTTTCAATCATGTGTAATTAACATGTAGGAGATGGAGCAAGGATGTTCTTGAATGGAGACCAAGAGACGGAAAGTGGAGTGTTGGCGGACAAACTGCCAGATGGTCCGACTCAAGCTGAGGTAGCGTGGTCGAGGAAGACCCACAACAGAAGAAAGTGGAGAGAAATTGGAGAGGCATAAGCCCTGCAGTGGGTAAGTACATGCTCTTGAAGAAGATGAAAAAAAGGATGAACAACTGTTTAAGAGATTTAGGTTCAAGAAATTTAAGAAAGTTCACTTCGAGCTAATGAAGTCATTAGTTCCAAAAGAACTGAATTAATCTCCTCACCTGAGTGAAATGTTTTGTGTGAGTCTTCACTCAATGGGAATAGCGCGTAACTGAGATTTTTCCGGGGCGTGACAGCACCGCCCAGTCTCCAAAGTAAGTTACGGCTTTATACGCCGGTTGCGTGGTTTTGATACTTAAATTTATCGGTTGGACATGGGGAATTATGATCATCCCTTTGTGAGGTTTGGAAATATGGCTAGCTGTAGCCTTAGCTTTTGCCGGTAGGTGGAGTTTTTCAGTATTGAGAATTGATATTTATTGGAGCTTGCCACGGTTAGGTAAATATGCTGAATGAAATTTCTATTTAAAACAATTTTGCCTGCAAATGTACGTTTAACGGCAATAGAATACTTATCACGAGGAACGAGATAAATGGAATGAGTATTATAGGTAGGTGCCTGTGTGCCGGTACCTGCGTAATGTATATAATTTTAGCATTATATAGGTAGGTACAATTTCCAGGATATGTATAGAATGCCTGGCTCGTTTAGGCAACTTATGAAATATTATGAATATCATGAATATATGAATGGGACACCATTATTACATACTTTGCCTAGTCAATGTATTCAGTGCCAAGGGATTTTATAGAAAGCCTGCTGTTTCACCGGCTATCTATAAAATGAATAATTGATTTGAATAAGCAATTATTTTTGCTAAAAATCATCATACCAAACAAAAATCATTCTAGTCAGTTCTAGGTCAGGTCAAATCTAAACTATCCAAAAAATCAATTTAGTTGAAATTTTAGACTTTCTACGAGTAAAAGGTATGTACAACCATGTACGACCGCTCTATACAAGATTCGTACCTATCAAATTTCGTCCTGCATTATATTGTAACGAATGATAACAGTTTAATATTTTTTACGAAAAACCTAACAGATAACACGCACTAACAAATCATCCAAATAAACAAATAAAAATCAGTAGAATTGAACCAAGAATAAACCAAGGCTGCGAACAATAATTACGAATGCTCAATACAATTTAAATAAACCCGCGAGTGGTACAAAGGCAGTACCAATTAGTAACCGAGATGCGCAGCTCGTGTTCCTTGGGAGGGCTGCCACCGTTTGCTCCATATTTCATTCCCACACTTCAGTAGCGCTACTATGAGTTGACAATTTGGGTGTCTTTAAGTAGAGAGTGAATAGGCTTCTTCTGGGAAAGCACGCTACATCTTAGACCTCATTGTCACTCTCCATCAGGTGAGATGAGGTCAAGTGCAAACCCATCTTATATAAAAAAAAAAAAAAAAAAACATCTAAAACTGACTTTAACTGACATAACGTAAACGATTGCTCTGTCTCTTTCAAATGCATCACAATGAAAGAGACAAAGCGATAGTTTTCGATAGCGAGGATAGTATTTCAAACTCATGGTAAGGCTCTGGTTACCACAACCTGTCAAATTTCCTCAAATTGATATTCAATCTAATGTATATGACAGTAAGATGAGATTTGATTGAAAAAAAATTGTCAGTTTTGTATACTTTGATGTGTGGCTGTCTGTACCTACAGGAGATCTAAAGATATGCACAAGTTCAACATATTCTGCTATCACTTTAGGCGTAGAAATATTAATATTACGAAAATTACTTAGGGCTACAACAACTGACTGTAGGTTTTTTGGAGATATTTATCATATAAGATTAAGTTACTCTTCATGAATATCACTAGGATTTGAGACTTGTAATCAGTGAAAGGAATAATTTTAGTAGCACATTTGTGACTACCTATTAAAGTCGTGCGTATCTATGTGCGGCTTATTGTATCTATTGCTTAAAATCAGGGGATCCGTCTACTCGTCTGCCACCTATCAAATAAAAAAAATATCCGTCTTCACGATTTTTGACTCATTTACCTAACATTTAAAATTATTAAATAACCTATAGACAAGTTACCCAACGGGACGATACCATGGAAGGGGTGGAGTAAAAATATCTATAAACGAACATCCACAGAGGTTTAGAATTCCTTCCTGGTAATTGCTGCGCCGCGGGGTTTGCAGACAGATTCGATGCTCAGAGGCCGAGAGGCTTTGTCTTGTAGCCCATTACAGAATAAGGAAGATGATAGTTACTGCTAAGCTAATGGAGTCTTATGCCGAGATATCGAACAAACGTTAGACTGGCCGGTTAGTTACATTTTTTAAATTATCATTGAAAAAGTATTCGCAAAATCATTAACTGTGGGAGAGCCACGCTTCGGCTGAATGGGCCGGCTCGACCGGAGTAATACCAGTGCCTCACAGAAAACCAGCGTGAAGCAGCAGCCTGTGCTGTGTTTCGCCGAGTGAGTGAGGGTAACGGAGGCCCACTCGGGGGGGAAGGGGATAAAAGGATGGCAGCGCGCTTGTAACTCCACTGGTGTTGCAAGTGTCCATGGGCGGCGGCAATTGCTTTCCATCAGGTGATCCGCCTGCTCGCCTGCTACCTATCAGATAAAAAAAAAAAAAACAAACATTTTAATAAATCTCACACATCAGTAGATAGAATAACAACGTGCAATATCTGGAAACGTCTCCAAGTTGACAAACCATTAGTTGGTTCGAGTCCGGGCTGCGGCAAGCGGGCCGGCCGGAGGTGACGTCACGCCGCCCCTCCCGGAAGTCGGCTAAAAGCTTTCGCCTGGATTTGTCTAGGAGTTTCGCGTGATGTAAAATCGATAGGTGAATAGGCTAGTTGAATCTAAAATTTAGCTAAGTTATTTACAGTCTAGAGAATCTTCTAGACGCTAGATAGGTTCTATAGTGGATAATGGAGCGACATAATTATAATTATGAAAATAAAATTACTTTATTTGGCGATACCAGTAGCGCTACCATGAGTTGACATCTAAAACTGACATAACGTTAACTATTGCTCTGTATCTTTCAAATGCATCACAATGAAAGAGACAAAGCGATAGTTTTCGATAGCGAGGATAGTATTTCAAACTCATGGTAAGGCTACTGAACTCAACGTCATTCAGGTAATTGTTACACGAAAATAACATTTATGTCATTTTCGTAATGGAAAAATCGGAGATTAGTATTCCCGATTTTTCCATCATCAGATAAATTGTACTTAAAAGATTAAAAGTACTACTTATTACCTATTCGGCAGATCAGGGTTGTCTTACTGCGAATCCCTGTGATTTCCTGACATGGGTTCTAATTGTCTTAGTGGTAATCGTATTACATTTAACCGATCTTTTAACAGTATCAGATGAAGTCAAAAAGTCCGTACCATTAAGGAAATTTTGACATGGCCTGGTGGAGTTTATCCTTCTACTATTATAAAGGCGAAAGTTTGTATGGATGTATGGATATTTGTTACTCTTTCACGTAAAAACTACTAAATGGATTTGAATGAAACTTTACCACAATATAGCTTATACATCAGAATAACACATAGGCACAATTTATAAAAATATATTGTGTGGATTGAAAGAATTATTTTTATTTTTATAGGTGTATATTATTGTGTTCATTGTAGTTTTTCATTCTCAGTAGCATAAAATAAATTGTATAATCTTTTTCTTTGTTGTTGTTTGTCGATTGGTTTGTCAGATGTATTGTCTCCTTCTCTCACTTTCCTTAGTTGTTGTGTCATTTAAAAACGTCACTCAAGATCCAAACTGAAAACCAGCGCTGCAGTGGCTTCAAAGAAGCGGCTGCAGCATATGCTGAGTTTACTGGACCTTATTGACCACCATTTTTGTATATGTTGTGCACCTACTTAATGTTATTTTCCGTTTCTTCTTACCTATTTACTTACCTATATTATACCTTGTACTCTGTGTCATACTATTTTTGTGTTATATGTTATCCTTTCTGTTTGTGGTCAATAAATGTTTTACTTACTTACTTACTTACTTACAAAATATGACGGTAAGTGTCAATAATTAACTCCGCGCGTACGTAGTCGCGGGCGGGCCGCTAGTTTATTTATAAGTACAAATACGGTTTATATCTCGTAAAAACTAATTCTTCTCATCGAGTAGATAGGCGACAAAGTTATCTCTTCATAGGTACTCCGCCACGCGTGTTGCCACTAATTACTACAGATACTATAAATATTATTGCAAACGATTAATTAAACTTATTGCAAGAGATAGTTAAAGGATAAAAAATTTAGTACCTATTAAATGTATTTAAAATAACATTACCATCCTCTATACATAAATAGCAGTAAGATATACAATTAAAAAGAAAATAAACATTATGAACAAAAGGATTAAGCATAAGATAAAAATATTTACAAAAGAGTGTTGTCTGCCACGCAACTCAGCGTGCCCAATGCTGGCGGCGCGGCGGCGTTACCTGTAGTGCATAGTTCTTAAGAGCGTTCTCGGCTAGTGCGGAATGTCATGTTTCGGTTTTGATTTGCAAAATTTCACTCACACATAAGCATGTGTTACTGTTTGCATAGAGTTGCCGCGTACGTTTTCTTTATAGTTAGACTGACAAATTTTGATCCTTTCGCTTTATAGCAAAGTAAATTACTGTATTGTTGTAAAATTAAATTGCAAGTTAAATAAAATAAAATAAATCCAACGTTGATTTATTGTTATTCTTTTGATTTTTTGATTTAAGAAAAATAAAAAAATAGGTATATCATTTAGATACCTACCTACCTTTTTTACTCAGGACAGGTAAGCAATTAAATACTTAAAGATATCATGTTTTGTTTAATAAATCATTTAATATAAAAGAACATTATACATTATAAAACAGTTGTATTTATACATTATAAAACAGTTGCAAACCCTCAATTTGATCCCTTTCTGGGATCAATTCTTTAAGAAACAGCCCCAGAGGAAATGGACGTGGCAGAGCCCAGATACTATGACTAAAAATGAGATCGACTTCATAATATATATCGGACATTAAGCGAATATTCAGAGATGTCTCAGTGATCAATAGGTTTAAAACCGGAAGTGATCACCGACTTCTCAGAGGCACTTTGAATATCAATTTTAAGCTTGAACGTTCTCGGTTGATGAAGTCCACGCTCCGGCCAAATCTGCTCCAATCACTCGCTGGTTCCGATGCCTTCCAACTGAAATTGGAAAATCGATTCACTGCCTTGGAAACCACAATTGACGTATATATCGACGAAGAATTCGACCAAGTGGTGGAAATCCTTCGGGACGAGGGCACAAAGTTCTGTGAGTAGCAAGCGGTCTATACTCTGGATTTAATGGACAAGAGGCGGAAAGATCCATCAGTCACTTCGGCAGAACAACGGGCTCTAAATAAGTCCATCTCCAAGCTGTTAAGACGTGACCTCCGAAGCTCCAATTCACTCTCAATACAGAGAGCAATTGAGCAGAACCAGGGGGGTCCAAAGTCTTCGTACAACAGCTTGACAGGAGCCACCTGTCGAAGTTAACCAAAACAAATCGAGGAGTCGTCACATCAAAGCCAGAAACTTTTTCAGAAGTTTACACCTTCTATAGCCAGTTATACGCGTCGCACTCACCCCACCCTACGCCGGATGAGAAGGATTCAAGAGCCACATTAACCCGCCATGCGACGGAGGATCTACCCGACATCAGCTTGGAGGAGATCGAGGCAGCTCTTGGACAACTTAAAAATGGAAAAGCCCCGGGAAAAGACGGAGTCACACCGAGCTTCTGAAAGTTGCCGGCAAGCCGGTGTTGAAGGAACTTTGACGTATATTTAACTCGGTTATTTTCTTCGGGAGAACTCCTAGGGCGTGGCCGCGGAGCTTGTTCGTATTGTTCTTCAAGAAAGGCGACAAAACCTTACTGAAGAACTATCGACCAAAGTCACGTCTATAAGTTGTTCTCAAGAGTCATTTCGAATCGCCTTACACGAAGACTTGACGAAGCTCAACCTGCAGAGCAAGCCGGGTTCCGACGGTTTTAGCACCATAGACCATATTCACACAGTGAGACAGGTTATACAGAAGACCAAAGAATATAACCAGCCCCTGTGCATGGCATTTGTGGACTATGAAAAAGCTTTTAACTCCGTCGAGACCTGGTCTGTTCTCGAGGCCTTGCAGAGGTGCCAAGTCGATTGGCGATATCGACTTGGCACGAGGTGTTGAGGTGTCTGTATAACGTCGCTAATATGTCCGTAGTAATCCAAAATGGCCAAACCGAGCCTGTCCTGCTACGACGTGGTGTGAGACAAAGAGATGTTATATCTTCGAAACTCGTCTCCGCTGCGCTGCAGGACTTGTTCAAAACGCTAAACTGGAAAGAGCGCGGAATCAATATTAATGGCGGGTACATGTCACACCTACGATTCGCAGACGACATCGTCATCTTGACGGAAACCTTACATGGCCTACAGGCGAGCAGCCTGGCTGAATCTTCCAATCACTTCGATCTTCGGATGAACTTGGATAAAACCAAGGTCATTTTCAACGAGCTCGTTGATCCGGGACCGGTCGCTGTTAATGGAGTACCTCTCGAAATTGTCCAGGAATATGTCTATCTAAGATAAACGCTCCAATTAGGCAGAAACAACTTCGAGAGAGAAGCCAATAGAAGAATTCAGCTAGGCTGGGCAGCATTTGGTAGGCTTCGTCAAGTCTTCTCGTCACCCATCCCTCAAAGTCTTAAGTCGAAAGTCTTCGACCAGTGCGTCCTCGCGGTCATGACTTACGGTGCCGAGACGTGGACGTGGCTGGACTAATCCACCCGGTTCAAAGTCGCTCAAAAAGCTATGGAAAGGGCTATGCTCGGAGTATCTCTGAAGAACCGCATCAGAAATGATGTAATCCGACAGAGAACCTGAGTCACCGACATAGCCCACCGAATTAGCAAACTGAAGCGGCAGTGGGTTGGTCACATTAGCCGCAGAACTGACAACCGTTGGAGCCGTAAAGTCCTTGAGTGGAGACCGCGACTCGGTTAAGTGTTGGACGCCCTGCGACAAGATGGGATGATGACATTCGAAGGCTGGCTGGTGTGGGCTGGATGAGAGTGGCTGAAAATCGGGAGCAGTGGCGTGCATTAGAGGAGACCTATGTCCAGCATGTTGGAATACATCAAAAATAACTCAAACTCGTCCCATGCTAATCTGCACTTAATTGCATAGTAATAGAGTTCCTCTTGTTGCACTTGTTAATAAGGTTCATTTTACGAATACATATTTCGACCTTGAATCCTGAGGGATCACTCTGTTAGTAAGTCTTGAGATGTTAGTAAGTCTTGAGATGCCAGCGAGTCTTGTCGACTCGGCCGGTTCGTCTTGTGGAGTCTGTTGACTCAGATAGTTAGTCTTGCTCTGTCTGTGAGTCTTGTTACTCTGCTAACTGTACATTTGTAAACATGCGTACTCTCCTATAAAACGATTTAATAAAGATATCGTTTAGTACCAACAAATAAGTTTGTCATTGACTCCCAAAACCCAATACAGCAGTGGACGAGTGTGGGTTGCTGATGATGATGATGATGAAATTCTACTTTAAAATCATAGTCATGTTTCTGTAGTTTGCGATTCAACTATTTCCAATTCTTCGGTGGTATTCTCATGTATTTGACCTTCTCTTTTCTGCCTTTAGCAATAAACGTAATGAAATCATCGTAAAAGAAAAATGTGAATAGATTATGACCAGCTATGTCATTAAAAGTGGATTCGCGGTAACTTACGTTTTAGCTTCATTAGCTTTGGCCAAATTAAGTACCATAACTTTTCCTTTTCTTCCCCGAATAGCGCCTTTTATATCACATTTTATATTATTATGTAAAATGTAAAGAATATAATATATTAATCTATGGAAGTTACTAGAATTGCATTTCTTTACCTTCGTACTCACCAAAATTTTGTTTGGTTAAAACAAATTAATATTCTTAAAACAAAAAGTATCAATCCGTCTCAGTCGCGTCAAAAAATCTCCAATTTCAAATAAAATTTTACGTAGCACGCGGTGACCGGGAGCGACATAGGTCCTACCTCGGAAAGGCCTCGGCCGGCACTGAGCGCTGGTGCGATTCTGCGCCGATTATATAGTAGTACTAAATGATTCATAATAAAATAAAAAAACAAGTTATTAAAGTTAAAAAAATACCACGTTTTAAAGCGTAAATTTCTTCATTTATTAGGTTTAAAAAAAATCAAGAATACCTTTTATTTCATCCTAAACTAATACGTGTAATAACTCGAAAAATTACTAACAATGATACTTTTGAGTACACTTTTCTTGTATGAAAACTTACAGTAATCACTATTGTTTTGTAGCCATGCCCTAATATATGTTATTGTTCTTTTAATAGAAATATTGTCATAAGTTTGTCGTTTATAGTTTTACTATTATCGAGCATTTGCGTAGACCTTCGACCACAAGTTTCAAAAAGGGATTGTATTAAAACTGTTCTAACGAGAAAACTAAATGATCATTTGAAAATATTTTGTAATTATGCATTAGATTATGAAATCTGCAATAATTTGACATCAATATCTTATTTACAAACTGTAATAGATTATCATTTTATTCTCCATCGGAAATCAATGATTTTGACTTAAGTGTGGCTCTTACGGATAAACGCTCTTAAGGCTTGTTTTGTACAATAAAGTGTATTCCATCTATATTTAAGTTACACAGGTACAAGCAGGTGAGACGAAAAGTGTAACACTGCGTAAAAATAATCCAAGGTAAGTCGAATGAGTCGAATAAAATATTCAGCGATGACAAACGACGGTGCACGGCCGACAAGTGGCCAACATCCGTCAGATCCACCCGCGGAATTTGTAACATCTGAGAGCGGATGTTGCGGCCACACGGCTGGCGTTATAAATGGACACAATTAAAAAAAAAGAAAAAAAGACAACATCACAAACATCGCCCTGATCTCAAACAAAGGTGCAATGGAAACCAGAAACAACGAAGAAAACACAAACATCCAGACACAACAAAAATCTGTCTTCAATACATAAATACAATTATTAAAGATTTGTAAGATTTTAAAATGGCCATTAGAATGACCCAAAATAAACAATGAGAAGTGGCCAACATCCGTCAAATCTGCCTGCGGAATTTGTGACATCTGAGAGCGGATGTTGCCTTATGTACCTACCTAAGTACGCGTTTTTTTTATATAAATTAAAAGATTTATTCGTAAACGAAAAGGCTCATGACGTTCATTTATTACTTATCTCCGGAAAGTGCAGTAGTATGTAAGGCGTGACACAAAGTGTTCCTAATAATGCGATCTTAATGACAATTTCTATTTAAAAGTAAGTACGCTGAAAAGACTGTTCCCACTTTGTCGCAAAGTGTGGTGGCAGTAAGTATGAAAGTCACGACATCTTGCGGAGGGGGGCAGTTTCTCATCGCGGGCTGTTTCTTGACAGTGGCCATTTTTTGCCGAAGATTTGTGGACCTGATTTTTGGGAAGCTCGTAAAATTGACAAGTTTTCTCTATCCTTAGCAGACTGCGGACTGTGTGAATGAGCCATAAGTATTTATGTAATGGTTTTATGTTTTAACATTGCTTTCAACTTGGCAGAATAAATAATATAAAGCGTTACATGCTTCACGTGCTCCACAAAAGGTTTAAACGAATATAAACAAAGTATTTATTTAGATATCAGTTGTCCCTATAGCTTTTGATAAACTATTTGCGTTATTAGTTAATACAACGTCTATTTTCTTTCTAACTTAAAACGATCAGTTTTGCAAGCACACTGCTAAATATTTGAGTAGCCCTTGTACTTAAAGTGTTTAGACAGATATCCGTGACTGTTAACATATTTAAATGTTTACTGATACAATTTATATAATGAAGATACTCGTACATCTAGATACAAGTAAGGTACAACTGTTTTAACTCGTTCAAAAGAAGTTTCTTCAAAAATCTCAGCAGCAGAAGTTGGCAACATTTTATCGCAGTTTGTGTCAACTGCTCGCTAGTTTCACTAGTGACCTTTTTGTCAGTAAGTCATATTTATTGGGGTTCGGAAGGGTAAGTTTGTGAAAAGGTCTTGATGGTTATTCTAACATACTCGGTCTTGGTGAAAACCAATCTCCTTTTATAGTTTTTGCTAAATTACGAAGAAGGTTTTTCTTGCATGATGGATAATTTATTTGTATATGTGTTTGCGTGTGTAGACCTTGGTGGCTTATAACGATGCCGTCCCATAACGAATGAGAATATACCTGTCGCCTCCAAATGAAAGTAGAGAAACTCCGATTTCTTCACTTACTTGAGACTTCGTTGAGACTTTGTTTTATGATTTTCAAATATAAGTATTTATTTTTATTCCACTAATTTGACGCTGAGGGAAAACATCCAGAAGAAACCCTTGGTCTACGGTCCCAGTCAATAGCCCGTACAGCCGTAACCTGTCCGTAGCCCAAGCCCGAAGCTGCAAGGGTCAGAAAGCAATCGCTTCAATGTTAGTAAACATTAAAGCAACGTCCGAGTTCGGAGTTCCGGTTCAACCCCCGGGTCCGGCCAAAAATTTGTACCTGAGTTCTGTTTTCTCCTAAGACATTCTTAGTACGGTGGCCTGCACATCAAGTTACTACAATCTGTCAAATTTCTTCAATCGAACCTCACTTTTATGTCACACGTGTTTGGTTCAATATCAACTGAGGAAATTTGACAGATTGTAGTAACTTGATGTGCTGGCCACTGCAACCTATCATCCCAAAGTCTAGAAGTTGGCGGTCTAGTAAAACCAGTCCCTTACTAGGATGATTCACGGTACTCCGTGTTTTGTGAAGCAGATGTAGCTGTTAATCCTGCGCCTGATCTCTTTGGAATGATGAAGCTAATGGCATAGGTGGCTAATGGCATAGAGAAGACAGAGAGATAATAAAGGCTTGCATAGGCGCACACACATGTAATATCCTGCATCGATGGCTGATTGTTCAAATTAATCGCCATGACCAAAATATCTCAGTTGAAGACTAAACATTAAAAACTTTAAAATCTTCAAGCAATGTAACTCTACTTTATCTGTCCCTCCAGTTTGTAGTTCCTCATACCCTGGCGCGAAGACAAATACCGAAGTGACCGCGGTCAGCCTTTATAAGGCGGACTTTTATACGGCGAAACACGACCTCTCTGTAAAGTATACGTTTGTAGACTTAGAGATACTGGAAGGACTTTATATAGGGCAAAAAAGCATTTCATGCAATTGCCGAGAGGTCATCATCATCATCATCATTTCAGCCAATAGACGTCCACTGCTGGACATAGGCCTCCCCCAAAGTTCTCCACACAGATCGGTCCTGTGCCACCCGCATCCAATGGACTCCCGCGACCTTTACCAGATCGTCGGTCCACCTGGTGGGAGGGCCTGCCACGGCTGCGGCCTCCTGCGCGTGGCCTCCACTCAAAGACCTTTCCACCCCAACGGCCGTCTGTTCTCCTCGCAATGTGCCCTGCCCATTACCGAGAGGTGCCGATGGTTTTTTGGTGAAGGAAAACAACGAGAAGAGTTCCAAGTATCTTATTATAATGGGTGCGGAGAGGGAAGCACTTCTTGAATGGCAAAATTGAGGGAAACACTCAAGGAAGTGGCAAAATCCCGGCTTCATCCTTTTTGAGGAAGAAAAAGGGCGGCAGCCGACAACGCTATGCCACTATTAGTTAAGAGTAGCGTAGTGAGGGCGGTAAAATCTAAGATTCCTCAGGGTGGGTTGACGAGGATAAAAAAGGGAGATTCAGGATAACGAGACAGTAACCAAGGCATGTATGCAGAAGGGGAGATGGGAGGTGGAGCAAGGATGTTCTTGAATGGAGACCAAGAGACGGAAAGACAAACTGCCAGATGGTCCGACGACATCAAGGCTCGAGCTGGGGCAGCGTGGTCCAGAAAGACCCACGACAGAAGGAAGTGGAGGGAAATTGGAGAGGCATATGCTCTGCAGTGGGCAAATACATGCTGCTGAAGAAGAAGAAGAAAAGAACCAATGCGGTCTTGGCGAGGGAGGGGTGCCGCCCAGGACAGAAAGACAAGTTACTCCCACAGTGAGAAGAAGATTCTTACCGTGGGAGATCCACGCTTCAGCATGAATGGACTAAATCGACTGGAGTGACACCGCGGCCTCACAGAAGACCGTCGTGAAGCAGAGCCTGCGCTATATTTCGTAGAATTAAGGTACCAGAGGCGCAATTGAGGGGAAAGAGGGATAAAGGTTGGCAGCGCACTTGGGACTCTACTGATGTTGCAGATGTCTATGGACGGTGGCAATCGCTTCCCATCAGGTGATCAGTCTGCTCATCTGCCACCTATTACATAAAAAATGAGACCCGAACAGACAATACTACCCTGGTCCCATCTAGTTGACTAACTCTGTTTCTCGCCCCCGGAGATTGAATAAGGCGAGCGAAGTCGGCAGCGGATTTATGAGGCTTCGTCCCGCCGCACTCCGCTCCGATTGCCCGTTTATTTCGCGTCGGGTGCGTGAGCTTTCGCGTCAAAAGCTCCAGACATTAATAGCCGCTTTAAACTAACACTTTCTTGAGCTTCGCCGACTTTCCTCGGAATGAGTTTTGAGAATTGTTTGGTAAAGGAAGTTCGACTTTATTATTTAGGTTGTAGGAAACGGTATTAGAAAGAAGTGGGTTATATTTTCGATGGAATTATTTTTTGATCGCAGTGTGGACACAAAATCAAGCTCAATTATTGTCTTTGTACAATCGTTGTACCTATATGTGATTTAGATAAATAACTAGTGGTAGTAGTATGTAAATTGAGTAGTCTTACTATGTGCTTTAACAAAAAACAGCTGTTCTATACAAAAGGAATATTCACCAGGCAATAAAATTTGGAGAAGCATATTTTTCTTTTGATTATTTTGATGATCTAACATGCTAAAGGGGCTTTATTTATGTTACCTATTATGATGGCTTTGGATTTAAGACAACTTTAATTTAACGGTGTATAATGGATCAAACGATAATGGTACCTATCTCCCTTGGTGTTGTCATCAAATGTTTACATATTTGATTTGTTTTTGCCTAAAATGGTTTTATTTACTTCATGGTTCTAAGAGAGGATATTTTTGAGATCTTCCTTTTTTCTCTTATCTTTTATTATCGTTTAATAGATGGTCAACGAATTCTCAGTTACGTAGTTTTAGAAATTTCACCAGTATTAAATTGGACTTAGATAACTTAACCTTAAAAATCTCTCATAAAAAAGTACCAATGCATACGCCGCCGTATAAAAATATGGTATCACATGGGTATTTCTGTCCAAAACGTTTACAAACACAATACATCACTTAGCGCAAGTTTCAAGCATTCAACTTCACTTTGAACACACGACTGCAAAGGACTGCTGCACGCTCGAACATACCTGCAAAGCAATATTACCGTGCTCTATAAAATATGATGTGAAAGGTCAGTTCAGACTTGTAACACAAAGACCTCTTTTAGTTCCACTTTCCAGGAATACACTGATGCGACTGTAGAGCGAGAATATGTTAAGGTGTTTTTATGTATGGTGAAAAGACGGCGTCAATTATAATCTGCGAGAACTTCAGGCCTATGACTGGCAACAAGTAGCGCAGGATCGACCAAAGTGGCGTTCTCTTGTTTCGGAGGCCAAGACTCGTTTCGGGTCTTCAGTAAGTATGAATATTACAAATAGAGGTGTTATTACAATTTAAGTAGGTATACTTGCAACACCCTGCAAGGGCCCAGCAAGTCAGCGCTGAGGGTAATAATGTCAAAAGTCCTATGTGACCCTGAAAAGATTCTAAGATGGATGTGTTGGGCCAACATTATTGCTTCAACTTGGCCTAAGAGTAAGTAAATATCGCGTCTATGCATTACAACGTGGGCCACTTTTTCATTCAGTTACATTTTTTTGCGTCTTGCTACCAATATTTCAGCCAGGGCGGGCAAATTAAATGATCAGCCATCGATGTATGACCATTTTATATAGGCAATAGTTAAAATAACAATGGAATGAACTGTCACCAGCGGTATTTCCGAACCGATACGACCTACAAACCTTCAAAAAGCGAGCGTATTCCTTCTTAAAAGGTCGGCAGCGCATTTGCGACTCCTCTGGTGTTGCGGGTGTCCATGGGCGGCGGTAATCGCTTACCATCAGGTGATCCGTCTGTTCGTCTGCCCCCTATCTCATAAAAAAAAGTGCAAAAGTGTGTACGCTAATTGCAAATGTACTATTTAATTAACTTATCCTCATTTTTCAATGAGGTAGGTACTTATATCTAACGACCTAATAGGGATAAGGCGCAGGACGAACCGATTAACATGATTTCTGAGACACGGAGGTTCAAGACCGCAAGTTCCAGACTTCGGGAGAATTTACAACAAACGAAACTAACTAGTGACCCAGGGGTCGCTCAGAGTTTACCTTCGTACTTCGTCTTTATGAATACGAAGGAGAACGTCAACTACACAAAGTGAGCATTTCTAACATTGTCTCCAAAGTTTATTAAATCCACGACCTGTTTAAAACCTCGTCCCAAAAGTGTAAGACCGATAAAACGCTCGACACGACCACTCCGCCCGTCACTCAAACACCAACTAACCGTTAAAGTTTACGAGCGTGTAGCCAGCGCCATCTAGCGGCGGAGATTGGCCGCACTAAGCCTGCGACATCTAGGCGGTAAACTAGATCTTTTATGACCTAGCTCGCGCTGAGTAAAGTTTAAACGATCTCCTGGTTTGTTAAACGTTTTACTGCCACTTCTTTATTGGAATCTAAGTGACTTAGTCGATTTTAGTTTAAACTTTATAGTAGGTACGGCACATGCTCTTAGGCACCAATATTACATTAAACATTGTATTGGCGGACAAACTGCCAGATGGTCCGACGGCATCTAGGTTCAAGCTAGCTTGGTGCTTAAGACCAACGACAGAAGAAATGCAAGACGCATAATACTCTGCAAGAGAACATTATATACGCCCTACATCAATTATCTTTTCTTACCTACTATGTATTTATAAACAGGTTACTCTTTATACAACGACAAGTTGGCGTTGCGTTGGCGCAATATAATCGATGACGCCATCTAGTGCTGCAACTAAAATGTCCCAAAACGATGTGACACAAGTCTAGTTAGTTAGTTCATACGACACCAATTAACATACCCAACGATACATAGGGGCTTCTCTTCAAACGTCCCACGTTTTCACTTCGTACAGACCCCACAGAATTCGCCGAACAAGCTTACCTAATAACACTCACACCCAACTGCAGCTCTGTGCAGTGCGGGTAGAATGCAAACTTGCAACCTACTATGGCCACTCGAAGCTTTATCGGATGCGTTCCATGAATTCTTGAAGTGAATGCAAATGATATATCGCCTTTGAAGAATGAGCGATCTTTAAAAATATGCACATAATATTGCTTAGGCTTAGAGACAGATATCAGTATTATACCGTATTGCGCAGTGGTTTGAAGCCTGGTTGAAACGTAAAAGGCTCCGGTTCGATTCCTGCATGAACAAAATGTTTATTTATGAAACACAAACTTGTGTTATGTTTATGTGCTTGATAACCTTATTTTGGGACCAGGACATGTAAGTATGCGATGTGGATTAATACAGATTTTCAGGCCTTTCAAATTCCTAAGCGAAATAAGTACCTAAACAAAATCTCATAGGTACATTTTCGTCATCATCATACACTTCTTATATTAATACTACTTAAACTAAAATACTTAAATTACATCCAGAAATAGAATAAACAGGAGTTAATCACATGAATGTTTATCGAGAATGGGCATGCAACCCATAACCTTTGACGTATAAGGCAGGGTCACCACAAAATACACTATCGGGCCAATGATAAATTTAAGGAAATTGATACGTTATCTATGTGAATAGTTTTAATCACAAATGTATATCGATGGAACAAATATTTATTTAAAATATTGAATAGTGTGAGCATTGGTAGTAGCTGAGTTCAAACAATCTGATCTAAACTGGATATTGGATTCACTTTTTATAGTCCAATAGCTAGATTATTATCCGACCACATCACGTATGCCAGCTCGGTTCCACCTTTATAGATATCAGAATATTATTAGCGTCTGGCTCCCGGGCTAGAATGAATTCTGATGTTCATTTTAATATCGAAGATATTTTAGTCATGAGAGGAATTCGGAATTTCTGTCCAATAAATACATGTTTAGGGAGGTACTTAATAAACAAAATAATTTCTAGGAAGAAAATATGATGTAACTAGATACATAAAGAAAGCAGGATTCTTTTCCGCGTATCTGTAGCACACTGGTCAAGTCAAGGTAGAAGAAGCTGAGGACACTCATCTGCGAGATTGGCTGATGACCAGTGATCTGTAGCGCTACCATGAGTTGACATCTAAAACTGACATAACGTAAACTATTACTCTGTCTCTTTCAAATGCATCACAATGAAAGAGACAAAGCGATAGTTTTCGATAGCGAGGATAGTATTTCAAACTCATGGTAGTGCTACGGATTAGGTAGGTATTGCAATTTAGGGTCAACATCCTCAGACATTACATTAGTATGAATACGCCTGCGGAATTTCAAAATTTTGGAAATATTCTATATGTGTAAAATACATTTTCGCTTATTAGAAATTATTAATAAAAAAGAAAGCAACTACATACCTACTTGCTTTCTTTTTTACCTTACTAAAGTTAGCAAAACAAAAGGTATAATTGGCACGAAACACTTGTATCGAATCCATTGACAAGAAAATCTGTTGTCTCTGCAAACCCATAAATTAAGCACTTGGTCCTGCACCCCATCCCTTGCCGGTCGCGACACACTAATGTCCAATCGGAATATGGAGTTCAGCAAATAAAACGTACACTTATATTTGAGCACAAACTTATCCGAGAATAAAAAAAAGATGCCCTGATGGTAAGCAATTGACAACAGTAGAGTCACTAATGCGCTGAAAAACTTTGAACTTCTTTCCCCCCGTAATAGGCCTCCGGTACTCTCACTCATTTAGCGAAACGCAACGCAGGCACTACTTCACACCGCTTTCCTGTGATCTATTAGCTAGAAGTATCAGCCTATATACTGTCCCACTGCAGGGCAAAGGCCTCCACCATAGAAATCAAGTTATCGCTACTATGATGGGATTAGGCTTAATCACCACGCTTGCCTAATGCGGATTGGTGATCACAAACCCGAGCTATGTTCGAAAAATCCGAAACATACTTTTGCTCGACCCGGGAATCGAACCCGGGACCCCGAGATCACGGCCTGTTGGTCTATTAGCTAGCTCAGTAAGTAAATAAGTAAGTATTAATTACAATAAAAGCAGACACGCAAACACACACCCAAAAACGGCGACACACTTCAGCTACATAAAATCTCTATCCCCAGCCATAAAAGGGTCATATTCCAAATAGTTCACAGAAATAATAAGGCCGATTGTATTGGAGTGGCGTTTTTATTCGGACATTATAAGAGGAGTCCGGTTTACGACGGACGCGATGCGATATCGCGCGGTTTATTGACTTTTTATTGACGGAGGTCGCACGTGACAGAGGCAACTAAAAACTGTATCAACTATGACTGGGTACAGTTCAAGCGATTTTTTTTTATATGTGACTAGCGGCCACCCGCGACTTCGTACGCGTGGAGTTAATTATTGACACTTACCGTCATATTTTGGACAATCCACACAATATATTGTTATAAATTGTAGCCTTATGTGTTATTCTGATGTATAAGCTATATTGTGGTAAAGTTTCATTCAAATCCATTCAGTAGTTTTTACGTGAAAGAGTAACAAACATCCATACATCCATACTTACAAACTTTCGCCTTTATAATAGTAGTAGGATTAGCAGTAGCAGACAACAGACGAATCAACCGATATGGCAAGCGATTGCGGCGTCCCCATAGATACTTGCCACACCAGTAGAGTCACAAGTGTGCTGCCCCCAATTGGGTCTCCGGTACCCTCAGTCACTCGACGAAACACAGTGCCGGCGCAGGTCTTCTGTGCAGAGACCGTATCACTCCGGTCAAGCCGGCCCATTCATGCCCAAGCGTGACACTCCCGTAACAAGTGTCTATGGGTGGCGCCAATATTGCTTACCATCAGGTGATCTGTCTATTCAGTCTGCTACCTATCACACAAAAAAACATGCTTTTTGTGCCAAAAAGAGTACGTACCTAATCTATCTTTATTATAGCTTTGCTTCGGACTGAGTAACGCACCTAACTGTTGAACAAACATAAAGTGTGTCGTTTTCCACTTTTCCAAGCTGAAAATGAATAAATAACCGCCGCGGCGTGAGCGGACTTTATTGTACAGACAGACACACGTTGGGTTACATCATCACCTCAGCGTCGTATTGTCGACTGTGCCTAAATTGTCGCCGCCCAGGGTACGCTTGAACATGTTTCGGTAAGTCTGGTAATTACAATGAAGCGAATGCCGTCTGACTGGTCTGGTTTATTACACTTTCAGAATCTTAACTTCAACAACGAACGAAACCCAAGTTTGAAAAAATCGAATGCTTTTTTTTTATGTGATAGGTAGCAGACGAACAGTCGGATCACCTGATGGTATGCAATTGCCGCCGCTCATGGACACTTGCAACACCAGTGGAGTTACAAGTGCGCTGCCAACCTTTTATCCCCTCCCTCCCCGGGTGGGCCCCCGGTACCCTCACTCACTCGGCGAAACACAGCACAGGGGCTGCTTCACGCCGGTTTTCTGTGAGGCAGTGGTAACACTCCGGTCGAGCCGGCCCATTCATGCCGAAGCGTGGCTCTCCCACAGTACAATTACAGACTGGTTTTCAGTCATCAGATTTATTTTTGATTTGGTTTCGTATTTTTAGATATTTGAGAAAAACGTGAAAGTTTTGTCACGATGATTTCCCTCATCGCCGAGCGAATGGAACAAACACACATCTTGAGGTACATGCTCGAGTTCGAACCTACGACCTTACCACGTTTAGAAGGCGCAGAGTCTTAAGCACGGAGCTGCCACCACTCCAAACACTTTGCTTTCCTATCAGGTTGTCTGTTTGTCTGGACAGTAACTACGTAACTACTACGAAAATTCTAGCCAACACGATATTGTTGCCCGTACATTCCTGTATTGGTTTTGCACTCGGGCTTGACCAGGGCTGGAAACTCGATAGCAAGAATGCTCGACATAGGCTATGTCAAAAAGTGCTAAATTGTTAGAAAGTCTCACAAATAGTGCCATACTTATTTGGGCAAAATAGTACGAGTAATCAAAAATATGTCGTTAGGGAATATGAATACATTTTTTGTTTATTTGTTTCATCACAATACAAACGGGAAATATTACCTCATAAAGATAATCTGTGGAACTAAATTCCTAAATTGAATTAGTTATATAGTTATTATTAAGTTATAATAATTATTCGAATTTTATTTCACTAGCTAAGTATTTCGATATCTGAAAGTTAAAGTTCAAAATAATTTTAATATAAAGTAACAATAAGTGCTAGGTGTTAATAAACCAGTTGCAAAAACGACTATAAAAAATCGCCTATAATAATAATCAATGGCTATCTGCAAAAATCCATAAAAAATTTACACGTTATGTATTTAGTGCAAAACTAGCACTAGGTATACGTGGTTAAATTGACAACACTGGGCTTGACACCCTGAGTAGGTACTAAGGATTATAAAATATCCTCTCTGCCCTGAATCCATACAATTTTCACAATTTAGGTCTATTCTGAAAGCTAAAGGCATTCAAACGAGAAAGGAAGAGAGATTCTTACTCTGGACAAAATGCATTGGGTCCCACGGCATACACGAATAGGAAGCCGTCTTATTGAGATACAGTCGTGTCCATATTGACAATGAGTGAACCGCACATATTGACTATTGCGGCCCGGGGGCCCTCGCGCCGTGGTCTAGTGACCCGTATGTGGAACGATAAATATGCCTGATTTGTCCACTTGCAATTAGATTTAGTGTCGATATAGTTGAGTTTCGAACATAGCTCGGGTTTTTGATCACCAATCCGCATTACGCAAGCGTGGTGAGTAAGCCTAATCATTTCAGCACGGAATGTACTAAATGTGCGCTCATACAAAAAAAATCTACCGATGACGATTTTTCGTAAGCTGTCAAAATTTTATGAGGGGGTAATGCAGCATCACACATTCCCAAAACCTATACCGACTGATGAAATTGCCAGGGTGTATCTGTCAAGATGTAGGTACATAGATACATCCCTTTAACCACATCGCCTACAAACCATTCTCAACAACATTTTGTTCTACGACTTTTGAAAATTCGACGATTTTATTTTCGATTTCCCATACAAAATAAATAAGGCGTGTGACCGCTTTTGTATGAAAAGTTGACAATAAAGTACGTACAGCCACATAATTATCAAAGTATACAAAACTGACATACCTATTTATAAAATGAATGTCATCTTACTGTCCAACACATTAAGTTGAAAATCAATTTTAGAAATTTGCCAGGTTGTAGAACCTGATGTGTGGCTGTTTGTATCTTTATTATTTAACAGACTTTTAAATAATGCAACCTATTACTCCAAAAGTCTGCAGAACCTACTTTCCGTGTACCAATTCCGAGGCTATATAGGGTGTTATTCATGAACTGCACACGCCGCACTCATAAATATCCAATCTGGAGATTGGCTGCGGCGATGCTCCGAGGATTAGGGCAATCACTCCGAGCGGTACAGATCTGTCGGGCGATGCATTATCGGGCCACTTGCCTATTTATTGGCCATTCAGTAGAAAGGAAAACTAAAGTGGGCAGGCCATGTGAGACATTTGAAATCAAAAACAGCTAGCGCCAAGCAAATATGCAGGACATAGCTGCTATGTGTCTCATGTATGCAGAAGGGGAGATGGGAGATGGAGTAAGGATGTTCTTGAATGGAGACCAAAAGACGGTAAGAGGAGTGTTGGCGTAAAAACTGCTAGGTGGTCCCACGACATTAAGGCTCATGCTGAAGCAGCGTGATCCAGGAAGACCCACGACAGAAGGTAGTGGAGAGAAATTGGTGAGGCATATGCTCTGCAGTGGGCAAATACATGCTGCTGAAGATGAGAGAAGAATAAAGGAAAAACAGGCATAAAGCCAGGAGAGTTATCTACATATGATACTGATGGCATGACAACTACCGGTACCTGATAATCTCAGCTTGACTTTCTTATGGAAGAAGACATGCGTGCAAAAAAAAACCTCTATCAGTACATTTTTTTGACAGGCTTTGGCATGATTGATGGGCTCAGTTGTGTCATCAGGGCCGGCCCAACCGGAGTGATACGACGGCCTCACAGAAGACCGAAGTGAATCAGCACATGCACAACAATCGGGAGGACAGGGAGTTCAATGGTTGGCAACGCACTTGTCTGCACTGGTGTTGCAGGTGTCTATGGAAAAATAATCAGTCCGTTGGCAGATTCGTCTGCAGTTGCCAACTCCCGATGCGTCTCGGGGAAACTTATAGGCCGGCCGTATAACACTTCTTATGACAATTTCGGAAGAATATTGGGCATAAAGACTGTCACAAAAGTTAGATCTCAAAGAATAAGCCATTAACGTTCACCCTTCATAACTGAGGCTTAGGAGTACGTAGCTGTACTTATACGTTATTAAGTGTACACAAGTTATCTATAAAGGAGGCAATAGATCAGAGGCCCCGGGGCGAGGACCGACTGCCCCCGGAATCTTAATACCACGCCTTCGCTTCTTATTGCTCGAGAAAAAAGCTGAGAATTCATATTTCCGACTAACCTCCGCCTGGGGCTTCGCTTGTTACGGGTTCGTGTGTTTATCGACGGTCATAGGGAATTTGGATCAGGATATACAGGGTGTATCTGTGAATATTTACATCCCTTGAACCACGTGTTATATTAACCATTTTAAACAACATTTCATTTTGTTCAGCAACTTTCTGAAATTCACCGAAATTTTTTTCGACTCCCTATATGTGGATACGAAATGACCAAGTCCCGTGACTGACTTTGTATGGAAAGATATATTTTTTTACCTTGGCTGGACACGCTCCCGCGTGTCTAAGAACAGTAGCAGGAACAATAATTCATAAGAGGAATAAATCAGGTATTTTTTTCAACGAAAAAGAGTGTGATTAAAGTAATTTTTTATACAAACAGGTTAAAGGTAAATAAAACAATACTCATATAAACAATGCTGTATGGCAGATATCCAAAGTACATAAGAATGAGTAAATATATTATTTACAAAGTTTCTACGAGAAAGTAGACAAAATGTAAATTTCATAATCTCAAGAATACACCACATGATTACAGCACAACTTATTATGAAAATCAGCAAAATGTATGCTTCAGAAAGTTGCACATAAATGTCCACATTCAATGCGACTTATGTATACTTAATACAGCGCAATGATGTTTATGACAGGCATAGTTAATAAAATATAAATACAGAAATAGCCAGTGCATAAGTTATAAATACAAAAAGTATGAGGTAGGAAAAATATTTATGCGACTATATGCGTCTCCTTTTCACACCTATATAAATTGTCACACAAGTAAAGAGCATATAGATACTATAGTAATATCATCAGAACATTAGTGATGTTCAACTTGTTCGTGGTTATATAGAAGAGGTTTATTAGTATTATAAATGGCTCGAACTTTAAGGTCAGCACTAAGAGGGATGCCAAAGTCGCAGATGTATTTCTGAAGGTAAGCAAGGAAGAAGTTCGGAGATTCGGTGAGGAAGATCTCTTGAAGCGCCGTTGATACGTCAGCTATGAGGCCTGCCACGCTTGCAGCAATGGCGGGGTCTAAAATACAATAAAAACAGTTTTTTTAGTGTGATCGGTGGCAGATGGGCAGACGGATCACCTGATGGTAAGCGATACCGCCGCCCATAGACACCTGCAACACCAGTAGAGTCACAAGTGCGCTGTCAACCTTTAACCCTTTAGTTGCTAGTTGTAAAAGTTTCAAAATAAACTCTTGGTCGCTTAATAAAAAAATACATAAAATGTATACGCTACCAGAACAAACTATTGGATTTTATGGAAAACACCAGAAAAAGTGACACAAATAAAATAACGCTTGCCACGTATGGCAAATTACCAGACTTACCAAATCCTCGATCATTGAGCTACAGTACATGACCTCGAAAAAAAAAGATGGCTTTAGACGCAACCAAAAATAATCGTCTGAGCGTATTTAAGGTTAGGTTCGTTGAGCATTGATGGTTGGACCAGCCTCCTGTTTGTACTGTTTTTGATAGATTATTACACTCGGCGTCAAAAAAATCGCACATCTGCGTAGTTTTCATACTAACGCGCTCATATCACGGCTTCGTATATTAAAAAGTAAAACATTTTATTACAATATTTTTAAGGTAACATTACCATTATATGCTCGTCTTTTAATCCAACATTTTCATCATCCATGGAATTTACTTGATTCGTCCAAAAAAATTAAAAAGTAAATCAGTTTTTCAGCTCCATAGAACATTGTATGGGACAAGAACATTGATTTACATTTTTATGTTTTTGGGAAAATTAGGAAGTTTCCACGACTAATTAAGAAGCATGATTAATAGACGAGCATATAAAAACCATGTTACGTAAAAATATTGCAATTAAATGTTGTACTTTTTAATATACGAAGCCGTGATATGAGCGCGTTAGTATGAAAACTACGCAGATGTGCGATTTTTTTGACGCCGAGAGTATTTTGTATATTATTTATGCTTTAATTTAGTTAGAGCGCGACCTAAAAAAATATAAGTATGGTTTTTTTGCTGTTATCAGAGTTTTATTGGCATCATCACCAGCGTATAATCCAGGCCCAACAAGGTGACAGTCGTTTTATCATAAGTACCAGATGTACCAAATCCTACATCACGGTCCAAACGTACCTCGATATCCAAACTTGGGTTTGGATGCAACCAGGACGAACCCTAAGCTAAGTGAGCTCGTGGTAAGTACCTTTATTCTCTGCGATACCCGGTCCTATGAAGAACGGCACGGTAGGAACAGGAATGAAGGCTGTAACTGTTGAGTGCTTCAGAGCTTCTAGTGTTATTCCATCTTTGATGGGGATCACTGCTGTTAGTGTGACGGCTGTAGACAAAATACTTTTTTAAGTACGGACACGTACATACGTAAAATTCTTCAATTGATTCTTACCTTAATGTCAAAGAAGTGAGGTTCAAAATGAATTGCTGTCTGTACAAATTAAACAATGCCACAATGGCTTATTTACCTTTATGAATCGATTTTTTTCCTATGTATAAAAATCGATATCAACAGTAAAGTACCTATACTAAAATATTGTGTTTTAATGTTTGAATTTTTTATTTAAAAAAGTAGAAAAACCTAAAGCTAAATGTAAATGTAGATGACAGATTTATTGGTGAGATTATTTTCCCAACTAGGATTTTTTGGAAACTTTGAGTGGTTAGATAGATATGACGTTCATGAAGTACGGTATATAACTAAGTGCGTGAGCGCAACATATACCTACGTTGCCCTAGGTAGGTACTCAATAAATTGTTCATAAAAAAATATTCACTCACTAATATTATACGGCTCAGTATTATAATGATAAATACTTACGGAATGTGGCATTAACAAAGTCTTTAGCAATCGCAGGCTCTCTACCCCTACGATGTACTATGAAGTAGGCGAGTTTTGTAGTGAAATCTATTCCTGTGAAATCCACGGACATAACCAGGTTTCCAGATTTTTTGTTTATACTGAAATAAAGATTATTTATTAATAATTTTACGATAATAATTGTAAAATGAGAACTAAAACCTCGGCATATTTTCTTCCCAAATGTCGATATGTTTCATACGGCTATAAAAAATATTGAATCCTATACTTGAAGAAGATTTGGTGAACATAGATAAAAATATGCATCCTGTTTTTCAAGTCGGCTTAAAAAATTATAATATATTACTCAGCCAGCTGAAATATTTCTGACTCCTCCGAACAAGTTCTCATATGAACATGTTCAAGAAAATCCTCTGCAGCATCAACACAAATGAGATAGGTAAATACCAAATAGTCTGATAACTTTTTGGGACTCTTTGTCCTGTTTATAATGCCTAAATGGGTCCTGAGTTTGATTCCCTGTTCAAGCTAAAGTAGGTATATTTCGTTTTATTCTAACACTACTCAGGTTTGTGATCACTTTATTATTTATTTAATCCGCATTAGGCAAGTGTGGTGATTAAGCCTAATCCTATAATAGTATTATTATAATACTAGCTGGGCTCGCGGTTTCATCCAGGCCATATCATGACAGAATTATCGCTAAATTTTGGCTACAATATACCTACAAATATCTATGCAAGTCACTTATGTGTTATTATGATAAGTAAACTACATTATTGTAATATTTTATAAAAGTTCATTTATTAGTCGTCTTTGCGTGAAAGAGCGACACACATAATTAGATAATTACATACCTAAATTCTGACAAACTTGCGCTAGTATAACGTTATTATATTAGTAAAATATAGATTTCTATGATGGAAGCCGGTCCCTGCTATAACTTTTTGTTTTTTCCTGTCATGGTAAACGTAAAATAGATCGATAATTATCGGTAAATTAAAAGTTACCTCGAATCCAACTAAACCGCAACACTTATTTTTCAAAAAAGTTAACTGTAACTGTGGAGTACTTACTAAAATCTTTCAATCTTGCCATCCAACTTCCTCAATCGAACTTTAGTGGAAACGATTGTTAGGTTGATCTTAGGCAGGTACGAAGTATATCTCTGTCTATACACAGGCTTATTATCCTCATGATAGACAACCTTACACTGTCCATACTTGCCGTAGAACTTTCTCACGCAATCCTCATCATCTGCGTAGTCGCAGGGCTCGTATAAATTTCTCTCATTGTCGTAATCAGCGTCATCACAGAACCCTTCACTGTCGCATCCTCTGTCATCGCAATTACCATTTTCATCACATCTCTCTATGTCCTTGTCATCACATTTGCCGTTTTCATCACACCTCCCTTTGTCTTTGTCATCTGCAGATGATAAAAATTAAGCATTTACGAAGAATTCAAAAAGCAAAGTACTAAAAACCCTAGATATATCTACGCTCTAGCGCCGCCTTAGCGTGAACGCGTTAAAAGTGTTCGCTATAGAGCGCTATTTACTTAGCTCTTTCGGAATTAAAAACCAATAGCTAAATTAGGGTCGCAAATAAAATACCTACACACACTACATTTTTAGTTGTAGCTGTAAAACTACACCGTTAAATTTAAGTCGTTTTATCCCGAAACCCTCATAAATTAGGCTTATCATGATAAAGCTCCTTTAGCACGTTCACCCTTACACTGTGCTAAGTTCCACCAGCTCGTACTAAGCGTTTCGCTTCTTCTTTCTTGGTACGAACTGCTAAGGAATGGAACAACTTGCCAGCTTCTGTATTTCCAGAGAGCTACAATTTGGGTGTCTTTAAGTCGAGAGTGAATAGGCTTCTTCTGGGAAAGCACGCTACATCTTAGACCTCATTGTCACTCTCCATCAGGTGAGATGAGGTCAAGTGCAAACCCATCTTATATAAAAAAAAGATCATCAAAATAAGCAAAATAAAAATCAGCTGGTCCAAAAAAATATCTTAAATTCTAATCTTTAAATTTAACGGCGTATAGCGAAATCTAGGATGGGTGGATGATGATGAAGATGTCCTATGTGAGTAGGCGCAGCTTCTCATCAGTTTTCGGCCCATAGAAACCTATGATGAACAAAACAAGATTTACCTCTATTTCTATCCTTATCTTCTCGGTCCCCAAACCCATAACCATTCACAGCACACACCCCCACAATCAAAAATAGCAACAATAATGTAAACCTCATTTTGGGTTTCACCACACGACCCGCTCTAATGGTACATTAGCTATAAATTCGGCGGTTTTATATGATATGATTTGGATGGTTAATCACTTAATTGACTGATTAACAACATACAAGGTAATACAGATTATGGAAAAATGGTGCGAATTTGCGTGTGAATTACGTACTGTTTAATATGTATCGAGCAATTAGCGGTCTGTTGATAATGAGAGCTTGATACCTGGGTATGTTTAGCGGTTATTCATAAAGTGTATTATATTAGACAGCTATAATTAATTAGTAAATACATGCAATACATTAAGACGATATTTTGCTCGGATTTTTTTCAATTTTTTCAGATTTTAATCGGATATTTTGCCCCCTACTGAATATCTCGATTTTCCAGAGCAATTACGAAACTGTGGCCAAAGATCCCTCTTCCTCCTCGCGTCGTAAACCTCACGAATGAGGGTCGTGATCCCCTTTTGAAATATTTTATATTTATTTTCTTTATTGAGGAAAAATACAGCTGTTACATAGTACAATATCTTAAAATAACTTAAGTATTTTCGACTGCTAATTAATATATTTTTCTAATAAATGCGAAAAAGAAGTAAACATTTTAGTTATGTATAATATTTAAGTTGATTCTCGGCGTCTGTCTTTGCCATCATGACGTGCAGTTTTAAGTTCAAGGCATTTCGAATCTGGTCACCCCATCGTCAGAGAAATCGGATCAATTATTTGTATGAAGGGATTAATTGAAAGCTTATTTTATACTTTTAGAGCACTTTAGTAAAAGCTTGTTGTTAAATATTTTTTTTTTACCAATAAGTGTGCAAATCTACGATATGGCCACAACATTGTATTATTCTAAGCAATCAACCAAATCATTATATCATTAAAATAGAAAATAGTTGATTGTCTCTTATACCTATACATTTTAGCAGTAGTTAAGAAAATAATAGTAAACAGAGTATTGCGTGACGTAAAAAAATCATTCAAATTGATCTTGTTTGTTCACATAACGCGATCCGATTCACGCGCTTTAAATTCTTGACCGAAATACAAAGTAGGTTCAAACATACCAGCGATACTATAATTATAGTTCTCACGATCATAGCGCGATTATGCCGATCATCGGGTAGACGCCCGCGCATGAAAAAATGAACACTTTAGTCAATGTGCGCGCACGCACGAAGCAGTTAAGGCGAAGGTAAGGCATACTAGCGACGCTAATAAATAAATAAAAATAAATAAATAAATTGAGACAACATCACATACATTGTCCTGGTCCCAAACTAAGGTTTTCCCTTGTACTATGGAAACCAGAAACAACGAAGGAACCACAAACACCAAGACCCAACACAAATTTATGTTTCATCAACAAACATTTGTGTTGGTGCGGGAATCGAACCCGCGACCCTTGCGTCTCAACCGGCGCTCAAACCATTGCGCCAAACGGGTCGGGTCGGGTAATAGATTTAAATTGTTAGCTACTGGACCGTATCTTTTTCTAATTCAGAATGTTGCCAATCTTTCTTACTTTTTCATCCTCCGCACTTCAGCAATACGTAGGTGGCTGTTTCATCCATCTCCATGCATGCGGGTGTTTTTTTCCTTTGTGTTTTTTTTTATGTGATAGGTAGCAGACGAGCAGGCGGATCACCTGATGATGTTTGATTTAATTAGGGGGTATTATTGACTTGCGATTGGATACAGGTCGCTGCATGCGGTGTACAGAGGGCTGTCTGTAATACATAAATTAAGGAGTCGTTTTTTAAAGCTTTCTTTTATGTGATAGGTGGCAGACGAGTAGTCAGATCACTTGGTGTTAAGCGATTGCCGCCGCCCATAGACACCTGTAATACCAGTAGGGTCACAAGTGCGTTGCCAGTTTTTAACCCCCTTTCCCCCCTTATCCTCACTCTCTAGACGAAGCACAGCGCAGGCGCTGCTTCACGCCGTCGAGTCCGTCCCATTCATGCCGAAGCGCGGCTCTCCCACGATGCAAAGCTTTAAGCTGCTTTAAGCCCTTACAATACAAATAAATAAATGACCAGCAATGTATTCAGAGCCTGCCAACCCTCACATAAGGCTGTAATACAATACTGGGGGCTAACACTAAACTGCTATAAGTATTGCAACTCGGTCCGGCATTTGAGGCCCGCGCGCCGAATACTGATGCACCCGCCAATAGGACAAAGAAGGTTAGGGTTGGATATGGTATAATGCCTGGAAAAAGTAAAAAAAGATATTTTTTATGTGGCAGACAACTAGACGGATTACCTGATGGTAAGCGTTTCTTTTTTGTATTTTTAATTTCCACGCTTGAAGTATATTATTATTAGCAGGTTTTTTCGTTTAAATTTTTCTTGTTTGTAGATAGTGTATGCTGTGCACCAATTTATCTCTACTTACATATAGTGAATATTGCATACTTCAGAATAGTATTGTATGACATTATTGTAAATTGACAACGAAGGCTTGTTTTATACTTTTTCAGCGTCTTTTTTTTGTCGTAGTTGGGTTTTAGTTTTTTTACTTTTTTCTGTCTGTGTCATCGTAACTCCCCTTTGATATACTCAAAGTAACTCCCGAACGGATGAACCGATTTGGATTTTGTTTTTTTTTTTGTTTGAAAGTTTTAATAGTCAATAGTGTTCTTAGCTAGATTAGACGGGTGCCAACTTGAGATGGCCGCCACCACAAACGATGAATTTCATATTATACTCACGTGATTGTCTTAATGTTTCAAATGAAAGGGCTTGAGTAGCAGAACGCATACATAATGACAACTTGGGAGTTTAAGTGACAACGCGAAGTCGAAATTAAAACAGTATTTTGCAAGGTCCTACTAATGTTCAAACTTAAAGGTCAACCTGTCAAGTATCCTGAAATGTTATTATACAGATGGACACTAGTATAAACATTAGTGGTTTCGTAATATTGTATAACTATGATAGATGTATTTTTTTTTTATGTGATAGGTAGAGGCGAGCAGGCGGATCACCTGATGGTAAGCAATTGCCGCTGTAGTAAGTGCTGGGCGTGAAGCAGCCCCTGTGCTGTGTTTCGCTGAGTGAGTGAGGGTACCGGAGGCCCACCCGGGGGGAAGAGGATAAAAAGTTGGCAGCGCACTTGTAACTCCACTGGTGTTGCAAGTGTCCATGAGCGGCGGAAATTGCTTACCATCAGGTGATCCGCCTGCTCGTCTGCTACCTATCACATAAAAAAGAAGTGCGATATCTCACATCTTTGTTTATGCCGCATCCACTATGCCTGCTCCCTGAGCCCGCTACTTTATTTGTGCGAGGTGAGACTCACTGAAAGTGAGATAGTTCACTCCACTTTAGCACTCCGGCGCACTTGGCGCCCCGGACACGCGCGGACTTTTTTAACTTCTCCATAGTTTTGGGATTGTTGTACTCGTACCCTTCGATCTTGTAATCTCTAGATACCGTACCGTTATCAAAGTTAATGTGGGACAGCTACGCTTTGGCAATGGGATGACTCGACCGGAGTGATACCTTGGCCTTACAGAAGTCCGGCGTGAAGCCCCTGCGCTGTATTTTGCCGAATGAGTGAGGGTACCGGAGGCCCAATCGGGAGACAAGGAGGTTAAATGTAGGCAGCGCACTTGTGACTACAACGGTATTACGGGTGTGATGGAGGCAATCGCTTACCATCAGGTAATCTGTCTGCTCGTAGCTACCTATCACATTTAAAAATATTCAAAATTCCATACTGAAAAAGTTTGAAAAATTAATCCCAACAGCGCTATCATGAGTAGTTACTTATGACAGCGTAACTAAAATATCAATTGCTGTAAAATTTATTTTCAACTCTAATCCATAGTAAAGTATCTGCCTATGTACTGTCTAAAAAGGTATAATAAAAAGGATATAATTATCAAGGTTTATTTTAATGTGTAGGTGGCTTAAGCAAAAAAATGATAGAATTCTAGTTTTAATTAAAATATGCCAAGACCATGATGATGTGTGTATGTACATACAATGCAATTTCTTTGCTTAAATAATTTAAAAATTAAAAACCCGTACCCCCCGTACCTACAAAAATCTTAACCACAAGCATGTATAATTCACAGTGAGCAATACATTACACGAAAGCAGACTAGAGTACAACAAATTCTTCGAAAACTTGCTGCACTTTTAAGATATTGGCCAACCCCTTGACAGCCCCCCCCCCCCTCCCCCCCCCAGACATACTCATACTTGTCGGATACAGAAGTTGGGCATAAATGGGAGTTATTGCATTCCCCGAAATATTGACTTTGTGGTGCAAAGATAACACAATCGCATTACACCCTTATTATCTTATATCGTTGTTTTTTTTGCTCTCTTCCATAAAAAAATAGCAAACGGAAAGCATTATATGAAGATTAGAAAACAGTTATTTAGCAATTAAAAAAAATCTGTAAAATGGATAGAATAAAATTAGTACCTAAAGTGGAACTGTACAGTGATAGACCCTCTCAAAATAAAAGTCCTGCTAGATAAATTTATTGAATCCCATCATAGTAGCGATGATTTGATTTTTTTGTTATAGACTTGAGGTCTTTACCCTTCAGTGGGACATTATCCTAGTACTATTATAAAGGCGAAAGTTTATAAGTATGGATGTATGGATGTTAGTTACTCTTTCACGTAAATACTACTGAATGGATTTGAATAAAACTTTACCACAATATAGCTTATATATACATCAGAATAACACATAGGCTACATTTTATAAAAATATATTGTGTGGATTGTCCAAAATATGACGGTAAGTGTCAATAATTAACTCCACGCGTACGAAGTCGCGGGCGGCCGCTAGTATACTCTAATACTTTACTTTCCTTCTACATATGTACCTCTTGTATAACTGAGCGGTAAGTAATCTTTATTGCACAAAAGGTTACAGAACTTAATGCTATGGTTATCATGATCCTTGCTTATTGAATTCATAATGGGTTTTTTCATCGCATCCCTAAAACATTGGGTAGAACATTTTTTGGCTACCCAAACTCCATGCAAGCGAATCTGCATGTCTCCACTAGTATCTTTTTATGGAATAAATTTTAATCATTAATAATCTTTTTGTTAGATATTTATGATTTCATTAGGTGATACAAAATGTAATAATAATAAATAATAAGCGTACATTTTAATACCTCTCCTTTTCCTTTATTACATAACTGCATATTCTTCGCAATAACGTACGGGCCCGCCCCGGGCAGCGGGCAAATATTTGATTACCGTCTTGTTTGCGGCGTCCTCCAGCGATCTCCGCCAAATCTTATTAGCTAATAGCGCTTGTGCCTTTTTAGTTTTAGCTATCGTTAGTTTAATGGTTAGTGAGATACCAATACGGTTTTGTTGTAGATAAACGTTTGCTAGTGAACTTTAACAGGAAAATATAGTGGGCAGAAATCGTAAAAGCAAGATAAAAGTAACATAAGTGACGGGCAATCAGCGCAAACTGAGGTAAAACGAGACAAGCACATGTACTCGTAGCTATGGAGGAGCAAAGAACAGGAATATAGCTACGGATGGCCGTAGCACAGGCATATGTAGCTACAAATGGCCGTAGCATAGGCATAAGTAGCTACGAAGGGCCGTAGCACAGGCAGTTGATGCTACGGTTGGACGGTTCACAGGCTGATAGTTGCATTTAGCTCCAAAAGTAGTGAGCTCCACTCCAAAAAAAATCTATATAAAATTCACGATATCTTGATGATATTCCGAAAATGTTGTGGTAAGAGATCACTGATAATGATAATAATATTCCGAAAATGTTGTGAACAATGTAGAAGACTGGTATTTCTCATTGTATTTTATTTATACCTATGTTACTGTGATAAATTATTTTGTATTTTATTTTTAAACCCGTATCAACAAAATTGTAGCTTAGTTACCAGTCTAGTGTTAAAAGTTGAGAAGGGATGCGTTCTTGTCCAGACTAATAGGGTGATAAATTGTTCGGTTCTGGGTGTGCTGGCAGACATTTCCGACTATTTTTTAATGAAAAAAAATCGGGGTTATATAAAACCGCCACATTTAATTTTTTTAATTTATTTATATAGAAGAGAGTCGTATTGTCATAAATTTGCCAAGGTGATTTTACTTAAATATATTATATTTAAAATCTGTTAGACGGTGAGGTGAATTTTTTGCATGTTCCCTAATGGCTTTACTCGGACTTTACTTTGAGACTTTCCTGAAAATGCCCTAGTTTGCAATAAGGTGCTTTGTGTAAATTGACTAGTCAATTTGATTAGTTTTCCTCCCCCTAGTCTTCGTTAAGCAAACTGCACAAATAAATAGCAAAAAGGTAGGTAATCCAGCTATTGCTCCGACAAACATCCTGTGTTTGTTCGGCAAACGAGCAACCTTCGGCAACTCACAAACAGGATGCGGTCGCCAGGCACAAAACAGACATCACGATCAAATATAGGTAAGCCCTAATCAATACAAGAATCATTATTTCATAGAACAGTTATAAGTAGTTCATCATAGTTAAGGTTAAAGGCTGGTGGTAATTCCTTGCTTTCGGTGATTCGCTATCTCGTGTGCCTCTCTAACGTGTAACTTTATGGCCTGTTTTTGTATCCGCAATATTGATGTGGCCACTTTTGGCGTTAATAAATTTTTCGAGTTGTAGTAAATTTTGCACAGTTGTGCACAGTTATTCAATAAATAGTAAACGTGTTTGCCGAGAGGGACCATTCAAGTATTACGTAAGCATTGATGGGAGGGGGGGGGGGTCTGGGCACTGCTTACTTTTGATAAATTCATGAAGGAAAAGTATATTTTTCGACCATTTTTGCTGACAAGGGGGTGAGGGGGGTTAAATTTCCCAAAAAAATCTGCTTACGTAACACTTGAATGGTCCCAGAGACTGTGGGCCAGTGATAGGTAATAATAGATCCGATTTAGTAGCTATAAAGTTAAATCAATTGGCGGCGCTAGAGTGCCGTACCCTTCGCCTTAAATAAAGAAAAAGTCATGCTTTTTGAACTACAATATCCATTGTACGCTATACATTTGAAACTTTATGGAGCCAAGAAAACTCCCTTCAAAGCTAACACGTGATCGGAAAGGGTTGTTACGAGCGACTCACAATAGCAAACAGGATTAGGCAAGGGTCGAGTTTTTGTCGAACTCATCGGGTAACACGTCACGTGCGAGTTAAGATGTTATCTCAATATCAGGACCGTTTAAGACGTAGCTATACAATTTTGTATTTGTTGTACCTACTTTACTACCTGGTACAACAGAGAAATTGGAAAGAAATAAAATTACTCACTAAGATGGTCACAGCTCCTACCTACAGTAGGCGCACATAACACATGAATAGGTAACTACTAGTTATCTATTCTTGTGTTATGTTCGCCAGTAGCTACATATGTATGGCTGTGTTTAGCCTCATTGTAACTACATAAGTAGTATCTCACAAATAGCCGTAGCACAGGAATATTCCTGTGCTACGGCTATTTGTAGCTATATATGCCTGTGCTACGGCCATCCGTAGCTACACAAGCCTGTGCTAAGGCCATCTATAGCTACCTTTTCCTATGATTCGGCCGAAAAAGTCCTCGTTAATCAATTTGGACATGCACTCAAAGTTTACTTAATCAGCAATTATTACTAACTATTTATTACAATCTAAAATAATACTTTTGGTTGACAAATCCTTAGGCTAAGACTGAATTGACAACATTATTGTAAAAATAATTCATTCATTGAGATCAAGTTTTCAATACCACTGATGTCTGCAAACCTTCAAAAAGCAAGCGTATTCCTTTTTAAAAGATCGGCAGCGCACGGTGACTCCTTGTGACTCTTTTGGGTGTCCATGGGCGGTAATTGTTCGTCAAACCCCTATATCAAAAAAAACCTTGAAAGATGAATATGTAATATATCATTCAACAGTTTTCCACTACGCCAAACCCGAAACCAACACAGATACCGGTATTCTAGACAAACCCGACATCTCGATAAGCGCAGCACATCGCCAGAAGGACCCTAATAAAAAGAAACGCCCCACGCCCGGTGATTATTTTTATCTAGCGCGTTTCTCTAGACGTAGAGTGACTGGAGGCGTCGAGGTCGATTTTACGAGCTATAAATTTGTATCACTAAGGGCCGCAGTCAAGTTCTTCAGATAGAGCTAATTTGGAAAGGAGTTGCGAATGCGGATTATAGTATTTTTTTAACCATTTTATTTTGTGGATATTGTTGGAATGGAAATCGAACTTACCTACTGATAAAATAAGATACTGATGAAAGTTCATTCATCTATACCATAGAAACTGTAAGGAATCCTAAAAATTGGATTGTGGTAAAACTATTGGAATAAAGGAGTGGACAAATTGTTGGAATAACGTTTTATATGTGTGGGATTACCCACGTATGTATGTTTAGACCATGATTCAGAATTTGGGGAGTCTAATAATTACTTACAATAAAGCGACTGCCATCTGACCTTCGCAAACAGACCAGACCAACTTAATCATATTTTCAAGTTTGAGAACCTATCTAAAAAGTTTTCTCATGATATTTTCTCTCACCGCCGAGCCGAAGACAGAAAAAAATACGCCAATAGATTTAAAAAATCCAGAGGTTTTACCCGTTGGATACGGAACCCAAAAGAAGCTATAAAATCCAACCCTACCAATTCCGGCGCAACACAACACGCGTCTCGATCTTGCACGAGTACAAATGGGCGCCGTAACCCTTTGTCGGTGTTTATTGGGGATCCGCGGCGTCACCCGAAACCCGGGAACCCAACACCAGGGTTGATTGAAAACGGTGCGCTGTCTGCCGTTTGTTGTTTTATCGCAAAGATTCAATGACCTTTTTTCTTAGTACCTACCTACTCATTGAACGTTTTCGTCAATAAACGATTTATTTATACATGGTGTTTTAAACATTTACTCTCGATAAATGTTTTATTATTGCACATAAGATTACGGAACCTTATACTACCTAATGGCGGGTTATAAAAAAATCTCGGCAGTATCATCGCCGTAAGCAATCTCATGGTTACACTACAAACTATACTTTATTTATGTGATAGCAACGGATTTGGCAATTGCCTGCCATCAGAGTCAGAAAAATATGCTTACCTAGGTAGGTAACATACAAGTTATTTTAATTGAAAACAATGCCTAACAAAATCTCAAAAACAAACCTTCCTAACTAAATATTTACATCTGTGGCAGATATTTTAGAGGTAACATTTTTAAATAGTCATCCTTATTAACTAAGCACAGATTATTTTGCTATTTTGTAGGAGCCAAAAGGAATATAAGACACGTTCCTATAGGTAAAGGAATATATCGATTTCTCTTACAAGATCCTGTACCCTGTACATCAGAGATCTCTTAAAGGATTCCCATAAATCTATGGCATCCGGCCAAATAAAGTCCCGCGATTTGCACTATATTTAAAAGGTGACAAGATAAAATACGCTCTTGGAAAAGATTGAATTCGCTTTAACGAAACGCAATGTCGCAGAAATTCCTTTTAAAGCTAAACCAAAATATGTAAGACATAAAACATTCGTTTTACCTATATTTTACAACACAATATTTTAGAACACAATATTTTACCAACATTTCTCGTCATCACGTCTCAAGGCCCAGACAGCAGACACAATGGAAAATCAATTGTTTTATGAATTTTAAAAGGCTTCTGGGTCTTACGAGGTAAATTACCATGACAGTAGCTAACCGTATGCATGACCGTAGCATGCAAGCTGATACAGAATCGGCGACCCTGGTACTACCAGGTTCTGTGAAAACCAGACAGCCATGTTAAGAAAGTTCCTTGCAGAAGAGGTAAGTATAGCTTGACGTCTTAAGAGATGGCCTGCGTCCCAGTAAATTTACCATTATGGATGCCCAAGATCCTTGAAAGTGGAGGAGTCGTTGCAGAAAGCGACAGCTAGGGACACGCAGCCGTGACAAAACACTAGAATGATTAAGTGACTTTACAACAATTTTGATCAAAAATAATAATATGTTAGAAAAGGGAAAGAAAGGATAGCGACTGCCATCTGACCTTCGAATTCTGAATCGTTTACACTTTTGAGAAACTATTCGAAACGTGCAGGTTTCTTCAAGAATTTTTTTTTGCCTATTCGAGTTAATAGTAGAAACACGCACATAGATTTGAAAAACCAGAGGTGCTTTCTCGGATTCGAACTGCCCTAAAGGAAGGCGCGTTAATTTTTAAAGCTGCACTATTACCTAATACCTACCTACATCACATGAACATGGAAAGTGAAATAAATAATAAAGGTCGTAAAACATAACCGATTTTATTGCGTAGTTACAGTATGCGTACGTCCGCGGGTAGCAAAAGCAACTTTCGTTGATAAAATTTTCATCTGCGACCACTCCACACTTTGATTGCGCCAAGTACAAGCCTGCGTTTGAGAATAGGGGACGAATGGAGCGCGGGTTTCACATCTCAACCTAACATACAAACATAACATATCAACACAAATGTTTGTTGATGAAACAGATATTTGTGTTGGGTCTGGGTGTTTGTGGTTCCTTCGTTGTTTCTGGTTTCCAGTGTCCACCTTAGTTTGGGACCAGGACAATGTATGTGGTGTTGTCTCAATTTATTTATTTATTTATCTCTCTGTCCGTTGCCAAAGGTCGTGGGTTCGATCCCCACCTTGGACAAACATTCGTGTGATGAACACTTGTGTTTGTTCAGTGCATGGGTGTTTTATATTCCATGTATTATATCAGTGATCCTCTGTTGTCTGATATCTGTAACACAAATGCTTAAGCTACTTAATACGGAGTCAGGTCAATGTATGAGAAAAAAGAAATTGTGTGAATTTATTAATTCATTTATTTATTCTCTCTTGAAATTAGTCGCTCACTGCTCAAGATCGTGACTCCATTTGATGCCGTCAACTGGTAGTCTCCAAGCATAGCGGTCCCGTTCTGTGGGTAATTCTCCTAGAAATATCATTACCGTGGCGTCCTCAAACACCTCCTACAAAATAGCCATCAAAATTACCAATTATACACCGTGCTTTTTTTAAATCGATTGCATCGCGGTTGTATTTTTGCTTTTTCGATTTGTATAAGATTTTGTCGATGTCAATGCCCCATTGGTGTAGTGGTTTAAATACCGGGCCATGATCTTATGGTCATGTTTCGAAATTTCCGAACATAGCTCGGGCTTGTGATCACCAATCCGCATTAGGCAAGCGTGGTGATTAAGCCTAATCCCATCATAGTAGCGATGACTTGATATCTACGATAGAGGCATTTGCATGCAGTGAGACAGTAGGTATATAAGCTGGTAGGTACTGCACTACCTCAGTAGTAGTAAAAGGTAGAGATATCAGTTATAAGCTTTTATTCATTCTCTGGAAACAATGAATTAGTACGTTTTCTAGCTACAACACTCTGGGAGGATACTCCCTCTTTATTCACTCTAATAACGTGAGGTCTGGACCCTCCTTACTCCTTGCGCTAACGTGGTTTTAAATAAAATGCGCTCCCGAGAGCGTGATTGTTTATTTTTTAAAGCATGACAGATTCCCATTATAAACTTAGCCATAAACGGCGGCCAGTACTAAAGGAGTTTACCATCGTTACAGTACAATACTTTACTTTACTAGTCGAGGTCTACCAACAGTATTTACCTCTTATTAATGGTGTAGATAGATAGAAGATATACATATTCGAAATCTGACAAAGTCGTTTCTACACAACTCCCTATTCTTGCTCCCTGGTTTTACGGCCCGTAGGCCGCGGAGCAATTTTCAGATTGAATTTTTACGGCGGCCGAGCAGACGGAATAAAGCGATAAACAAATGTTTAAAGGCAGAATAAAACGTGCCATAACTAAATGGGGAAACATGGGCGTGTATGTTTGATGAAGGATCAAGATTATTGGGCTGAGCTACGCGACTAAATCTTAAGCAATACAAATTCTGGGCTTTAGCATCTTGATACTTAAACAAAACGGAGATAGATAGATAGATAAGACGTTTATTCGCATTAAAAACTGTCACACACACAATAAAAATTAAAGCATAATAGAATTTAGTAATTAGGCATAAAAGGTAATAATAACAAGACTAAAGTTAGTTGTGGTTTCAAAATGTTTTTTTTATAAAATTGACAAAAGAGACCACATTAGTTTTAAACCTCTTGGTTTGGGTAATTTATACAACTTTTTTGATATAATAATATAATAATGGGGTAAGAGTCCTCAGTATCGTCTCCTTAGTCTGTGGAGTCCTCCATAAAAATGTAGAACAAGTTTTATCCTTCAAATACCTACTTAAGAGATGTACTTATTAGGGATTTGGCTATTTAATTACTCCGTAAATGTTCTCAGTTAGAAATCCTTCTTGAAGCAGTTTACAAAATATTTACATCATCTTTTAGATTTCAATCGAAGAGCGGAGTTCAACTATAACCGTCAAATCAACTACTAAAAACATAGATATACTTTCAATATAAATTGCTTAAAATTACAACGCTGGCAAATCACAAGTTTGAGACTGACTTTGCAACGCATTTGTAACGCCTCAAGGGTTGCAGATATCTATGCGCGTTGATCAGTTACCATCAGGTGAACCATCAGCTCATTTGTCCGCTATAAAGTTAAAGAAAAAAAAATATGATGAAATGGAAAAGGCAGTACAACTGGCAGCGAAATCCCTTCTACCCTGGTCATTAGCACCCATTCTACAATCTAAGAAAACGAAAGAAAAATATAAAATTCTCTCAATTGTTGAACATACGCGCATAATGTTATTAGGGAGAAATCTCACGCCCAGCTGTAATACGGCTTACAAGATAGAGATGTGACTGTCCTTGCCACTAGATTTAATAGTGACTCAATCCACTCGAGTGATTTGTCCCGGCCAACAGAATAAAAGAGAACGTCAAAGTTTCGAGACATGAAAACAAATCTAAGAGGATCATTTGATTAAAATAATAATAACTACTATCAAACTATTTTTAACTCTTCTGTTACTTGTAGAGTTTGTGTTGTTGTTGTGCTGTAGAAAATGCTGTGAGGCATTAAGTCCGCCAATTGTACTTTTATTTTGTGCAATAAAGAATAAATAAATACTTGACAAATATGACGGAATATATATCTGTGTGGACCTATAAGTGATTTTTTTTTGTCAAATACTGTTGGTCTTTGTTGGTTTTGGTTGGTGTGTGTTGGTCTTTCTAATTTAAATAAATAAATATAATAAAATCATTAAGTTGATCAAGTTTGTATGGTCTCTCCGTCTAAGGTGTGGCGAAGGTTAAGCGGACTAGATTTGACAAATCCTGGATCACGGGTCAGGACGGCATGGAGACTTTAGACAGGAACGGCAAGCTGAGACTGATGATAAGGACATTGACTTACTGTAAGTAACTCAGTGATTCGAGTCATTAAGTCACATTGTCGCATCCCTTATCCCTTTTACAAGATGGTATTATTAAATTGCCGATGGCGGGTCGGCAGGCGTTTGCAGCTCCATTCGGGTATGCGGGAAAATATAGCGGAATTACAGACTACAACATTACCCCTACCACTGGACACTGGCTGACAAAGCAATTGTGAGTTTTAGTCGAAAACCTGGAAGAAAGGAAGGAAAGAAAGGAAAACAAAATAAGAACCGAATAAACAACACTGCCACTGCCTCACATAAAACCGGCGTGAAGCAGCCCCTGTGCTGTGTTTCGCCGAGTGAGTGAGGGTACCGGAGGCCCACCCGGGGAGGGGAAGGGGATTAAAGGTTGGCAGCGCACGTGTAACTCCACTGGTGTTGCAAGTGTCCATGGGCGGCGGCAATTGCTTACCATCAGGTGATCCGTCTGCTCGTTTGCTACCTATCACATAAAAAAAAACTAAATATCAGCTCTGTAGTCAGTAGATTGGCGAAAAGTGTAATGCACTGTAGATAAGTTTACTAACAACCATTGCTAAAATTACTCTCGACTTGTTAATATCATTTTGTGATAGGTGACAGACAAGCTTACCGATCACTTGATGGATAGCGATTGCTGCCGACACAGACACCCGTAAAACCAGTGGAGTCACAAGTGCGATGCCAACGTTTTATTCGGCTCCCGGTACCCTCACTTGGTGAAACAAAACATAGACGCTGCTTCACGTCTGTTTTCTGTGAGGCCTTGTTTTCTTTTATATTAGGTACTTATTTACCGAGAGATTATCATTCAATACCTACCAAGCTAAAGGTGGCAGAGCTTCGATTATGCCAAACCATTTTACACTACCTACTTACCTCTCATGAAAACTTAGCCTCTCCTTCTGGCGCAGTCGGGTAAAAAAATATGTTCGCAATTTGAATTCGATTTAAACAAAATAGTCTAGACAATTTTATAATATACTAGTGGCCCGCCCTCACTTCGCTTCGGGACCGTAATTCAGAAATGAACCAATAGATGGCGCTGTGTCCAATTACATCGCGCAAGCGTTTCGTGTTTTCGGTTTACCTATAAGCCTTGTTGTTCTCCATAGAAGTTATCTCTTTATAAATAGTATAGAAGATAGAAAAGAAAATCATAGTAGGAACTCCATTACATGGAAAGCATAGGATTTGAATTTTAATATCAAGTGTATAGAACCTACATTGGAACGTTTGCAATAAAAATGTCTAAGCTGTGAATGCGAGAAATTGCCCATGAAATTTTCTCGAGAGTTGAATTTATAAATACGAGTATTTATCATTAGCTAGATGTTTTCTTTCTTCAATGGATTTGAATGTTGTAATTTTTTTTATGTGATAGGTGGCAGACAAACACACGGATCACCTGATGGTAAGCGATTTCAACCTTCATAGGACACTTATAACGCGTTTACAGTGTATCTATGATGGAAGCAGTAGGTACTTATGTACTTAGAAATTTAAAATTCCCGACTTTGCATCTGAAAAACAATTACTTACGTCCACAATATGGACTCCTGGGAAATTACACTACTGGTCGCTCTGCAGCGGAGGCAGGTAGCTTCGCTAATTTTGCTGAAATTTCAGTCAAAATTTCATATTCTTCGAGATAGACGCTACCGTTTCTATTATTTTTATGAGAGTCATGATGAGGTTTTTGCAGAAACCTAGAGTACTGAATGAATCTAGATATCTTTAAAGCGTCTGACCATGGGAGAGCCACACTTCAGCAAGAATGGATCGATTGGAGTGGTACGGCCTCACAGAAACTGGCGTGAAGCAGCGCCTACGTTGTTGCGCTAAGTAAAAGTATCAGCCTATATACTGTCCCACTGTAGGGCAAAGGCCTCCATCATAGAAATCATTTATCGCTACTATGATGGGATTAGGCTTAATCACCACGCTTGCCTAATGCGGATCACAAACCCGAGCTATGTTCGAAAAATTCGAATTATACCTTTGCTCGACCCGGGAATCGAACCCGGGACCCCGATATCACGGTCCGGTACGGAAACCACTAGACCAACGGGGCGTTTGCGCTAAGTGAGTGAGGTTATTATAGGCCTACACGCGTTAGCAGTAGCGCACTTATGACTGCACAGATGTTACGGATGTCTGTGTGACCGTGGCTTCGACTGACTTTGACTGTTGACTACCCACATTATATCAGTTAGTTCACCTGACCTTGGCAAAGTTATATTTAGAAAAAATTAAAAAAGTCCTGTGATAATATCGCTTCAACATCGCACAGTAAGATACTCAAGTAGGACAACGCCTTAGAGCCAACATTATCTGCATTATATCATTGTATTATGTACCTAAGTACCGTCTGCAGAAGCTTGTTCCCGATTTGGCAAAGTGTTCCATAATATGTCCAAATAATCCGGCTCCCAGTGTTAAATATAGAGCTTAGATTATCGCGCAATAGTCTGCGGCGCGATGTCGCCGTCCCAGATTAAACAAATATTACTCCACCATTGGGTAGGCCTACAAATCTAATAGAATGAGCTCTGAGAATTAAAAAAATCAAGCTATACGAGTACTAAAAAACAACTAAACTTATTAGACTAAAGCATAGCCAAATGTCTAAAAGCAAATTTACTAACAAATTTTTAATATACAAATACAAATGTTTTATTTCAATCGTTTGTTACAGTATTATATATCTTATAACTAACAAACATAATAATTAATACTACTACAATTTTTTTTTCTCTATTCAACCAAGTGAAATTAGTTTAGTATGTACCTACCTATTCAATTGCACTCTGCATAGAAATAAAACCTTTTTTATTTTTATTTATTACTAGCGGCCGCCCGCGACTTCATCCGCGTGGAAAAGTAACTTTTTACCCCCCTTTCATCCCCTTACAACCCCCTTTTCGCAATAAAAAGTAGCCTATGTCCTTTCTCAGGGTCTAGATTATCTGTATACCAAATTTCTTTTAAATCCGTTGAGTAGTTTTGGCGTTAAAGAGTAACAGACAGACAGACAGACAGAGTTACTTTCGCATTTATAATATTAGTAAAGTATGGATTGTCAGCCTATAGCCACTGGCCCAGGCCCACCATTATCGTGATTTTCGATATGAAAAACCATAGAGGATAACATGCGAAAATCCATACTAATATTATAAATGCGAAAGTAACTCTGTCTGTCTGTCTGTCTGCTACTCTTTCACGCCAAAACTACTCAACGGATTTAAATAAAATTTGGTATACAGATAATCTAGACCCTGAGAAAGGACATAGGCTACTTTTCATAAAAGGACATAGGACATAGGCTGCGAAAAGCAGGTTGTAAGGGGTTGAAAGGGGGGTAAAAAGTTACTTTTCCACGGGGACGGAGTCGCGGGCGGCCGCTAGTTATACATAAAAACTATGTTTTGCGATATAGGTACATAATTTTTCGATAAATATCTCGTTTCGATTTATATGGGACTCGAACCTTTTGCAGTCCGGGTGAATTTTCTGACCGCAGATCACTCCCCACTGGGTTTGGCCTTATATGTACTGACCCTATGCCTTAGAAAGCACGTTAAGCCGTTGTTGATCTTGCACCCGATCCTTATCCTAGAGGTAAATAAAGAAATAAATAAATTGAGACAACATCGTATACATTGTCCTTGACCAAACTAAGGTTTTCCCTTGTATTATGGAAATCAGAATCAACTAAGGAACCACAAACACCTAGACCCAACACAAATATCTGTTTCATCAACAAACATTTGTGTTGATGCGGGAACCGAACCCGCGACCCTTACGTCTCAACCGGCGCTCAAACCACTCCGCTAAACGGGTCGTCAAACTCGTCGTATCCTGACGCCTCACACTGTATAAGGTTGGTTTAAGGTTAGGGGAAATATATTGCACTTGCACACACTTATGCACTACCTGAATCCTGCATTCGATTCCTGGGTCGAGCAAAAGGATATTTCGATTTTTTTGGAAGCAGCGCCTGCGCTGTGTTTCGACTGAATAAGGGTACTGGGGGCCCCCCGGAAAGGAGATTAAAAGGTTGGCAGCGCACTTGTGACTCTACTGGAGCATCCCCAGGGGGTATCTATGGACAGCGGCAATAGCTTACCATCAGATAATCCGTCTACACGTCTGCCACCTATCACATAAAAAATAGCTCGGGTTTGTGATCACTAATTTGTATTTGGCAAGCGGCATAGTAGCGATGCCTTGATTTCTATGATGGAGGCTTTTACCCTATAGTGGGACAGTATATAGGCTGATACTTTTTTGAATAGGTGGTTAATTGTTGATATTATACGAGAGCCGAATCAGTTGGATTATTGGTTTATCATAAATTTTGTAAAACACGGTTCTGTCTAAGAGTTTCAAAGCTCTACCCCCGACAGCAGCTTTCGGCGCGTAATACCCAGCAATATCAATACTGAGAGTCGAACCTGAGAAATGAGCGTAGAACCCCCCTCACCCATCCCCCTCCCACCACCAATATTATTGTAAACTGTATGCACTAGACGGTTATCAGACGCCCGTTTTATTGCGGGAGACTTGCTACTTAATAAGTTGTCGCTACTTAAAGGGGAAGTAAACATCGTTGGGAAATCTTAGTGCGACATGGCTCTTTTGGCGCGTAGTTTCTCTCTTTATAGTATAGGTATAATTCCCGTTTGCATACAATCGGGGTGCGACCACGAATCAGGATTTGGGGAGCTTATTACATTACCATTATGAAGCGACTGCCGTCTGACCTTCGCAACCCTTTAACTAGGGAATCAGACCAACTTGACCATGGTTACCCAGGCTCATTTCAGAAACTATCCAAAATGCTGCAGGAAATCCCTGAAATAAACTTCAGGACAAATGGTCGTGAGTATTTTTCCATATAATTGGGGACCCCATAAATTCACTAGCAAGACTTTTCTGTTAACTATATTTTACTACATAAAAAAGTAAAGTATCAGCCTATATACTGTCCCACTGCAGGGCAAAGGCCTCCATCATAGAAATCAAGTCATCGCTACTATGATGGGATTAGGCTTAATCACCACGCTTGCCTAATGCGGATTGGTGATCACAAACCCGAGCTATGTTCTAAAAATTCGAAACATACTTTTGCTCGACCCGGGAATCGAACCCGGGGCCCCGAGATCACGGCCCGGTACTTAAACCACTAGACCAACGGGGCGTTAGACCAACGGGGCGTTTTAACTACATAAATTATTTTAATTAACAATTCATTTTAATTGACAATGTTTTCATTTTCATGATCAATTTAGTGTAAAATACATTGTGAAAATCAAAATATTAGCAAACATTTATTACAAAAAAATATATTACCAGTAATTATTTAATTATCTTCAGGTTTATCACAAATTGTATATGAAATTCAGTCCTCGCGGTCTCTTGAGCCCGGGGCCCTCATGGTTCGGGGGCTCGTGGCATTTTGCCAGCCCTGCCACCCTTTAGTTACGTCCCTGGGTTAGAGTGTAAATTAAGTGTATAAATAAAGTAACGCATCGTTAACAAAAAGTACATGTCTGTTCGTGGAGGCGTGTAGCCTATCAGATGAGCGCGCAGGAAATTACACTTTTGTCTGATCGCACTGGTTAGCGCCCGCTTATTTGAAAACACGATTAAACCTACCCTTATTTACATACCCTACTCTGATGTGGATGGTTATCTTCCTTACTATTTCTAAGGAGATAAATTATCAAAACTAACGCTACCAAATTAGTGAAACCGTTCAGAAGTTGTGGTGAAAAGAACATTTCAATGATAAATTTAAAAATATACTATATTTAAATATACTGTCGGAGAGCCATGCTTCGGCATGAATGGGCCGGCTCGACCGGAGTGATACCACTGCCTCACAGAAAACCGGCGTGAAGCAGCTCCTGTGCTGTGTTTCGCCGAGTGAGTGAGGGTACCGGAGGCCCATCGGGGGGGAAGGGGATAAAAGTTTAGCAGCGCACTTGTTGCATGTGTTCATGGGCGGCGGCAATTGCTTACCATCAGGTGATCCGCCTGCTCGTCTGCTACCTATCACATAAAAAAAATACACTAGGCCTAATTACAGAATATTCCTTTTTTTAAGCAGTCGTATAACAACGATAAGGCTTAATAGGTAATCCAAATCGATGTAACACTTGCGCGATGTAGTCGACACGCGCTGGGTGTCTACTACATCGCGCAATCTATTGGTATAGATTTGAACTATTACAGAAAATGAATCAAAGTTGGCAAAACTAAGTCTCGAAGAGAAATGAAGGCGGTCCACTATTATACCAATAAAGGGTCGTTAGCCATGTCTCAAATCAAATAACATATTACATGACTTATAAAGCTATCGAGGAACAGCCAATCATCCTCGACCGGAGTATTATCATAGCATCACAATACCTGCGCCTGCGCAGTATTTTGCCTAGTGAGTTAGGGTACTGGAACCTCAATCCGGCGGTAAGGGCCTAAAGTTGGAAGCGCATTTGTGACTCCACTGGTGTTGCTGGCAGCCGTCGGCTCGTTTGCCACCTGTAACATAAAAAACTACCCAGTGTGGTTATTTTACTAGGTATTTTTTGAAACTCTAGTCAGGAGAAGACTAGCTCTGTGAGTATATTGCTGAACGAAGATTCTATTCTTAAATAAGGTTCGTTACGGCACGTTTTAGCTTTTAATATAAAACAGTTTTCTTAGGATGTGTTTCTGAAGTGGTTTTTATACAGGGTGTTCAGTTTCTGGCGTTGCGTGCCGCTCGAGACAAGTGGCCAGTAATGGATATCTATTAGCCGCAGACGCACACTCTAGGGCTGCCTCTAGTCAAAAATACTACTTTTATGATATAAAGGGTGTATCTGTGAATATTTACATCCCCTTAACCACGCCTTCTACCAACCATTCTGAACAACATTTTGTTCTATGACTTTTGGAAATACTCGTTATGGTGTCTATTTAATTTATATTTTATGAATGGAATACTCTACCATCTCCCAAGAGTATTTGCGTATAATAAAGCATGTTTAAGAATCGGACGCGTTAAATTATTGATTGATTTGAATAAAAACAAATAAAAAATGGCGTTCCAAACAGCAATGTAGGTTTTCCATAACAATAATGATTCTGACTCCGGTATACGCTGTTTTTGGCTAAAGTAATATTTAAGTTAAACTATTCATAAGGAAAACAAAAAGCTGTATGTTTTCTTAAAATTAATAAAATAAATAAATAAAATACAGAGTTGTGTTTTGTGGTTGTGTGCTCGGATTCAAACCTACGCTCTATAATTCAGAAAGCAATCATTCTTATCCACTTAACTACAATCACGCACCCAAATTATATATATTTTTATTAGCTTATGTTGTCCCCCTAAACGCTCCGTTGGTCTCGTGGGTTAAGTACTAGTCCGTGATCTCGGGGTCCTGGGTGCAAATCCAGAGTCGAGCAAAAAGTATGTATCGAATTTTCCGAACGTGGCTCAGGTTTGTGATCACTAATCCGCATTAGGCAAGCGTGGTGACTAAGACTAATCCCATAATAGTAGCGATGACTTGATTTTCTATCATGGAGGCCTTTGCCTTGCAGCGGGACATAGGCTGATATAGCTGGCGGCATGAAAGAATAGCGATGACCGTTAGTTTGCGCACTTGTAAAGACTTTCTACAAAAATTGGTTTCTGCACACTCAAGGTCATCGCTTTTGTTTCATGCCGCAGGAATAAAGTATAGACTTTATTTATGCTGTCCCACGGCTGAAAAAATGCCATTATGCAGGTAGGAAATTTTAAATTTAACAACGTTCTTTTGTTTATACGGCTTAGTTTCATTTAAGTGGCAACCCTGCATGCGGTCCCCCATCCATTACAGTGATTTCCGACACTCCAGCCTGACGCAGCGCCCTCTTACGGGAGATCAAAGAGGTGGAGGAAGCCGAGAGGCCAGGTATACCTAACTAGCTCTCTTTAGGACAAGACGTCTAAGGGGCTGTTTACCGAAATTCTTTGAAGAAGTCTTAAGAGTTTTTGTATGTTTTTGTGTTTGAAGTCGCAGCAAATTAAAAGGCTTTAGAAATATTTAGAATATACAGTTCCACCTCCATTATTTAGATGGTTGGCAGTCTTTTCTCAAGAAACTTTCTGCCTCGTACCAAAAAACTGTGGAATGAACGGTCGCTTGCGGTATTCGCGCACCGATGCGACCTGCAAACCTTGTTCTACCAACCTTTAACCCTTTTTCCTCCCAATTGAGTCTCTGGTCAGGCTGCTTCACTTCGGACAAGCTGGCCCATTCATACCGAAGCGTTGCTCTCCCACGGTTTAGCATGACACAGAACTGGACATTGCCTGGCAATAAATAGCCTTCTTCGATTCCCAGGTCAAGATAACGATAAGGTAGTTTTATTTTGTTATAAGTTATTATTTCTAAAGAACCACAGTAAATAAACACTCAGTAGTCCTATACACCATTACCAACCGTCAATCAAACCCCACAATCCGGATAATCGGCTAATCGAAACCGCGGCCGGAACAATAGAATGCTTTTACTGTAATGCCCCTTTTTACAAACGGTATCTGTCTCTAAGCCGACCTTATTTACTGCAATTACTCGACTTGAGAGGCACAAGCCAACCGCAGCTTACCTCCTCCCCCACAGACTAAAAGAGTAGCAGTTGGTTGAAATAAGATTACGTGCGTACTTACATCTCGCACAACTTTTTGCCTCAGAGAACAAAACATGAACTGTGTTTTGCACAAGTGAATAAGGATAGAGGCTCAATATTTCGTAACGCAACTGTTAACTATTGCATGCCATTATTACTTTGGCAATTAGTGAGAGTAATTTGTTTAACCTTTTGCACCTACTGTTGTACCACATTTTGAGCAATAAATTATGTCCTTACTTTATTTTTATTATTATGAAGCATTAAATGGACGTCTGTTCCTTCCTCTTCTAATGAAGCTCTTCACAAATGGTTGTCAGAACGGATTGACGAATGGACATCCAAAATGCACTAACACGAATGGTCTGGCTATTTTGTGGTACTTTCGTTGTTCCTGGTTTGCACATTACAAAAGAAAACCTTAACATATGTATGTATGTAATGACGTTTAAATTTATTTATTAATTATTTTAATTAAAACGTGTTTGTTAAAGCTGCCTTGTCCCTTTAGCGAACATAAATAGATAGATTCACAACTTAAGAATTAGACATTACAGAAACTTAATGTACAATTTCAGCAGTCTTTGCTTACATAATATCACTTAACGCCATTCTTGTCTGAATTATAGGACTGCTCTCCTCTCAGTTAGTTTACTGCTCGTAGCACACTATGGCCACCCATTTATCTCAGCAAAAACATTACTCGCATTCTGTCGTATGACATTAGCTGCAACTTATCACTCTGTTTGTTCCTTAAGGACCTTCTTATAGGAACTGACGCTTTATATCTTCAACTTTGAGCTGGCTACAGATTACCCTTGAGATTTTATTATATTGTTATTTTTGAGAGTAAAAAAAAACAACTTAGTTTTTTTCTATTTTAGGTAGGGAAGCAGGAACGTGTAATTTTTGTGCTATAACATTATAATTCCAATGAGAACTTGCTTGTTAATGTACTTGACACACATTTCATTGAATGCCGTCTTGACTTTGGCATCTTATCTCCATGCATGCAGGTTAACAGTTTTTATAAAGAACCAAGCGGATCTTTCAACTTTTAGCGAACTTAAGTCAACTACCAAGGTATAGTTGTAACATTTGTAATAATTAATATTGTACTTGGCTCTAATTTCACATTTATGTTTTTGATGGCGTACCATTTGCTGTTTGCATAGATATTATTAATAAGTAAAACTTATTCATAATAAGAATTTAGTGTTCATAATACAATTAGCAAATAAAAAATACAGTAAAAAGAAAAAAAACTATTTGCCTATCTGGATGCCAAATGAAACTTGGCTTTGACTTGGCTCAATCTCGAAAAATGGAACCGATTTCAACATATCCTACTTTCATGTGGCCTATTATCCTGTGGTAGAGTGATGCAAAAGGAAGGAAGGTAGATCACCTGTAGTCTTTTGCGCTGCCAGCGTTTGAACTCACCTCCCTTCTGAAATCTGATTTTCCACTATTTGGTGTATTTTTTTCATCGCCTAAGTAAATAAAAATTCCGAACTGGTGAAAAACGCACAAAAACCTCAGGCGCTGTAGCAAAAATAACAACCAATTGTGAAATAACCACTCTTCACGTGAAAACAATTTTGCCGGCATCGAGCTGCCCGCATTCTCGCCGCCCGCATCGGAGCGATGCGTGTCGATCGCCGGAAATAGTAGCAGATAGGGATGCGATGGCTGATGGAAAACATCGATAGGTATGTGTTGATTGTAGATCATAATACTTAATAAAACAGAACAATAAAAACTCTATACTTAATAGTCGGTTATGACAAAACAAGTGAAAACAATTCTTGATGCCCACATCAGAAGAAGAATGAGTGTCGATTGATGAGATGCGAATGGCTATTGAGATTGACAAATTAATGATAATTTGACAAGTTCTTAAAATTGTTAAAAAAAAATAAAAAAATGATACTTGTTGTTTAACAAATAATACGTGGATTTGTGAAAATTAAGTTCTACCAGCTGTTAAATTTGTTTGACATTCAATAAAGAAACGTTGCTATGGAAACGTTAATTTAAGGATATAATTATAACCTAAGATATTGGATATATTATAACACACACGCTGTGAATGGTTAACTCGGGCAAATAGTGGCTGCATGCCTTACAACATTTAGGGTAGCTCACCACACCAGATTGTTCCGGATTGTACCTATTTTGAAAACTTATTGCTGCTCCGATTTTTCTCCAGTTGAAGTGCTTTAGCGCATGTATCTATCGATAAATCATCCCACCACTAGCCCCTGTATTTACAACTTCCTGCGCTGGTTGCGGGTAGCCAATTAATAACTTTTATCGCTTCCTGGGTCGCGTCTCGCTCAATTAGCACCGCAATAAAAATCTTCACGCCTGATTGCAGACTCCGAATGGCTGATCCATGGCCCATCCGATGCAGGAATGTAGTGGTAATATCCTCCGTTATTTACTAACCTCTCAATTTTAGCGAGATTGTGGTTAGTTCAGAGCGATACTTTCCTAGAATCAATTTTATCTTGAAATTCACTAAAAAATATGACATTATATGTTTTTAAGCTTTCGTGTTGCATTGTACAAATACTTGACATGAACGGGACTAAACGCGAGGATATATAAAACCCAACTACGACAAAAAACGACGCTGAAAAAGTACAAAACAAGCCTTCGTTGTCAATTTACAATAATGTCATACAATACTATTCTGAAGTATGCAATATTCACTATACGTAGAGAAAAAATTTCATGTTTGGAAAGGCGTAGTCACACGTTGTCAAAGTGCTACGGTAGGTAGGTATATTTTTTACTCTGTTTTGTCCGCTAGAGAGCGCCACATTATATTTTGTGAAACCTCATATAGCCTATAACCAGCGGACAATTAAGACGCTTGCCTATAATGATACGTCATTTGTCAAATTCTGATAAGTAGTTTAGAAGTTACGTGGAAACAGATGAACATACATACATACACACATAGCCTGTCAAAATCATAACCCTCCTTTTGCTTTGCCGTAGTCGGGTAAAAATAGAAGTACATCATAGCACTTACTGCTTGACGTTTCGACTGCTTACAACAGCCGTGGCCACAAGCGGACTGGAGGCGCGCGGCGTCGTCTACTACGCCCGGCTTGTGCATCTTCGGATACCCTCTCATTATTTGCACTGCCACTAAATAACCTGTTGGTCCTGCTGATCCCTCTTCGGTCGTGTCATAGTGTCACATCGAATTAAGAAGGTAAGGGAATAGAGAGTGCACCTTCGCAGACACTTGAGCACAATACCATCGCTTACCATCAGGTGATCCGTCTGCTCGTCTGCCACCTTTCAAATAAAAAAAAACTATAGTATATCCTGCGTGCGAGGTTAATCGTTAAGATTCAATTCAATTCAATTTATTCAATTTATTTATTCACAACAAAATACATTGCGTTTTGGTTGCCGTAGCCGACTATCGGTTGGAGGATTTATTTTTTTATAAACTATTATCAATGAAACGCATTTTGAAATGGTATTACACAGTTTTACTCAACTAATAACACAATCACAGACGCACTTAGGCGCGAATCTATCTCTGAATGGATAACTGTTCTACTGTCAGATGACATTAGGGATGGGGTGTTCCTAGTGATGTTCTAGGCAATCGATTTTGTTCGTCCAACAATACTTAGATGTTCTTTTCTCGTCGTTCACGACAGCCAGCGTGTTCCCTAGTGCGTCTGAAGTATGTATAATGGTGTAATTGAATGTGAGCAGCCCGGGGCGGCGCGGGGCCCGCAAATCTACTTACTGGCTCTTTGTATTGACGATCGCGAAACGTGCTACTACGAAGAGATGGACGAGTCATAGTAAAGTGTCAGCCTATATACTGTCCCACTGCAGGGCAAAGGCCTTCATCATAGAAATCATGTCATCGCTACTATGATGGGGTTACACTTATCACCACGCTTGCCTTATGCGGATTGGTGATCATAAACCCGAGATAAGTTCGAAAAATTCGAAACATACTTTTGCTCAACCCGATAATCGAACCCGGGACCCCAAGACCATGTCCTGGTACTACTTAAACCACTAGACCTACAGGGCGTCATGTTTTAAATACATAGCGGACGAGTCATGTTTTATAACTAAATAAACAACGATTACATGTATCTCTAGTTAAATAATTCCATACTAAAAGCGTTTGAAAAATTGATCCAGACAATTCTGTTTTTAGTAGCTTACAGCTATATTTATGTAAATTATATTTTAAATATTAAAAGAACAGAATGTAATTTATTTTCAACAATAATCCATAATATTTGCTTTTTAATTTCTAAATGCCAATATAGCGCTGTTTTACAGATGGTTCGATCTCCACCCTGGACAAACATTCGTGTCATGAACACTTGTGTTGGTTCAGTGTCTGGGCGTCATGTATAGGTATTAATTTGTGTTTCCTCTGTTATCTGATATCTGTAACACAAGTGCTTTAGCTTTAGTACGGACGGTCAATATGTGAGATGTTGTGAGAATTTATTATTATTTCTACGCTTGAGTTACACACATTTGTAATAACAAGCGCACTGCGGAACCCTATGGCACAAAATAAAGACTGACACAGAAGGCTAACTTAGCCTTGATTTGAATTTAGAAGAGTTCGTTGATATAATTACTATGGGTTACATCGAAGAGTGCGCAGATAACATACCGCCTCCATTTCCTTGCTTCCCACGTCTGCTCACCGCTCGAGGCCCGTAATGACATCAGTGAGCGATAGGCCCCGCTCCTGAGAGATTTTTATCGGGCCCTTTACGCGACCTATTTGTACTTTATAAGGATGTGTATATCTACAGCTACTAGTCGTTATGCAACGCAGGGATTGTCAACCTTTGATTTATATAAAAAAAACCTAAAACTCAAGGCCAACATCAAGGCTTAGAGTAAACAGAAAAGGCGACACTTGCGCGATGGAATCTGCTCCCAGCACCATCTATTGGTGCCTTGGTAAATCAAGTTGTTACATAAAACATACATTTATTTCAATAAGAAGTAAACTGAGGTCGCTTTCTAATGGTTGTTTTTGCAGCTGTAGGCTTGATTTTTGGTGGTACATTAAATAAAATAAAAATAACATACCTACTTCAATAATGGGTCAATGGTCATTCTTCAAGATTTAACATTATACAATACGTATTAATACCACAATTATATCAGACTCTTGAAATACACTGATTATGCGACATTTGGAAGGTTTTTCCCGTAAACAAACAATATAACTATTAATTATATTTTAAAATTGTGATGAAAATTTTACTAGAATAATAAAATTAAGGACCCTTGATGATAGAACTTTTCTCTCTAATTATACACCAACCCAATTTTATTTGTCTGATAGATGGATTCATTTATTTATTTTCTATTAGGAAAAGCATTGATCATATTTTTAATGTTTAATAAATAACGAATTTCTATTGGGTACAGTCGTTGTATTTGTATAAAAACCTAAATACTTAACCCTAAGCCATTGCTTCAGCACCACTGACGTAGATGTAACCCTGGTAGATATAGCTTTGGTTACAATAAGTGGGGAGGGAGTTGAGAATTACATTCGCGTGAGAAAAAGCTAACTAAACATTTTCTTTTAAATCTGATTTAGGTACAGCCAACTCCAAAAATATGTATACACTTTAGGACCTTGTCACAATACATATGTATAAGAACGACTTCTACTTTCTTTTACATTATGTATTGTGACAAGGTCCTAAATTGTATACATATTTTTGGAGTTGACTGTACTTATAGTCCAAGATCCTCCTGCTTCATTCTACAAGTACCTATCTGTATTTTTTTATGAAATTAATCTTAAATTAATGACGAGGAAGTATTCAATAGATTAGCGATATACCTATAGCAGAACCATTTTGTTCTGATATAGGAGGCAGACGAACAGACGGATCACATGGTAGGCGATTACCGCCCTACAATTGCCCTGCCGACCTTTTAAACATGAATACGCTCGCTTTTATATTATCACCTCTTTGGCTCTCTCTCTGTAATGGTATACAGGGTGTATCTGTGAACATTTACATCCCTTTAACCACGTGTTCTACCAACCATTCTAAACAACATTTGTTCAACAACTTTCCGAAATTCATCGAAAAAAATTTCGACTCCCCATACAAAATGACCAAGTCACGTGACCGACTTTGTATGGAAAGATGATTTTTTTATGCGAATTTTCAAAAGTCATAGAACAAATGTTGTTCAGAATGGTTGATAGAACACGTGATTAAAGGGATGTAAATGTTCACAGATACACCCTGTATAATAAAAATATGAAATTAGGATACATCAGAAAAATATGTCTAGAAAGATTTAACTAAACATTCACAACTATAGTAAAAGATTACCCTTGGCCTCATCTGGCATTTACTCACCTCAATACCCCACGTCAGCCAAACTAAGATAGCATTACAAGTAAAACAAAGTACGAAGCCACTTCGGGATAGAAGCGTTAGCTAAACTTCGGCAAGTTAATTAGAAAAGTTCCCTATGAGTCTGGGCGTGTGGGGAATGAGAATTTTTCCTCACACTTTTTCGGGGGCCCTTCGGAAACGAGTTAGGTAACGTGGAAAACTTGTAAGTACCAGGCCTGTCCCACGCCGCGTGTACCTACGAATTTGCAAGTATGTACATGCGGCGTCCCCTCTGGAGGGGAAAATTAGTAGAAAATCACGAACGAGCGGCGACGCACGCGCGACAGTTGCTTGCGATAGAAAGAGAACGCACTTCTAGGTATGAATAATGGTAGGCATTGAACGCTGGGCGGTCGGAATTTCAACGTTAGATTTTAGTAGTCTGAGTCTTTATTTCCATAAACGGTTTTTAGAAATGGGTCTTCTGTACCTTGTACTATTAAGTATTCTGTGTAAGTCCTTAATACAATTTGTGTTACTCTGGATGACGTCATCGCATATGCGGCATATCGCCTCACAGAAAACCGGCGTGAAGCAGCTCCTGTGCTGTGTTTCGCCGAATGAGTGAGGGTACCGGAGGCCCAGCGGGGGGAAGGGGATAAAAGGTTAGCGGCGCACTTGTTGCATATGTTCATGGGCGGCGGCAATTGCTTACCATCAGGTGATCCGCCTGCTCGTCTGCTACCTATCACATAAAAAAAAATGCCAGAAATGAAATACAGTCTTAGTGAACATGATTTTTTTAATAATTTGTGTCAAATAACTCATTAACCGTTTAAATGCCGTACCATTAAAATATATTCCTACGTCTGTTCCCCTATGAGTACAACTCATTTTTTTTAAATCTGATTTGGTACAGCCAACTCCAAAAATATGTATACACTTTAGGACCTTGTCACAATACATATGTATAAGAACGACTTCTACTTTCTTTTACATTATGTATTGTGACAAGGTCCTAAAGTGTATACATATTTTTGGAGTTGACTGTACTTATAGTCCAAGATCCTCCTGCTTCATTCTACAAGTACCTATCTGTATTTTTTTTTCTCTTAAATTAATGACGAGGAAGTATTCAATAGATTAGCGATATACCTATAGCAGAACCATTTTTTTCTGATATAGGAGGCAGACGAACAGACGGATCACATGGTAGGCGATTACCGCCCTACAATTGCCCTGCCGACCTTTTAAACATGAATACGCTCGCTTTTATATTATCACCTCTTTGGCTCTCTCTCTGTAATGGTATACAGGGTGTATCTGTGAACATTTACATCCCTTTAACCACGTGTTCTACCAACCATTCTAAACAACATTTGTTCAACAACTTTCCGAAATTCATCGAAAAAAATTTCGACTCCCCATACAAAATGACCAAGTCACGTGACCGACTTTGTATGGAAAGATGATTTTTTTATGCGAATTTTCAAAAGTCATAGATTACTTCATTTCTGAACTACGGTCCCGAAGCGAAGTGAGGGCGGGCCACTAGTGGTATATAATAAAAATATGAAATTAGGATACATCAGAAAAATATGTCTAGAAAGATTTAACTAAAACATTCACAACTATAGTAAAAGATTACCCTTGGCCTCATCTGACATTTACTCACCTCAATACCCCATGTCAGCCAAACTAAGATAGCATTACAAGTAAAACAAAGTACGAAGCCACTTCGGGATAGAAGCGTTAGCTAAACTTCGGCAAGTTAATTAGAAAAGTTCCCTATGAGTCTGGGCGTGTGGGGAATGAGAATTTTTCCTCACACTTTTTCGGGGGCCCTTCGGAAACGAGTTAGGTAACGTGGAAAACTTGTAAGTACTTAATACAATTTGTGTTACTCTGGATGACGTCATCGCATATGCGGCATATCGCCTCGCAGAAAACCGGCGTGAAGCAGCTCCTGTGCTGTGTTTGACCGAATGAGTGAGGGTACCGGAGGCCCATCGGGGGGGAAGGGGATAAAAGGTTAGCAGCGCACTTGTTGCATATGTTCATGGGCGGCGGCAATTGCTTACCATCAGGTGATCCGCCTGCTCGTCTGCTACCTATCACATAAAAAAAATGCCAGAAATGAAATACAGTTTTAGTGAACATGATTTTTTTAAATAATTTGTGTCAAATAACTCAGTTAACCGTTTAAATGCCGTACCATTAAAATATATTCCTACGTCTGTTCCCCTATGAGTACAAACTCATTTTTTTTAAACTAAACGGAGGAGAACATTGGAAGAGGCCTATGTCTCTGTGGACGTCTTTAGGCTGAAATAATGATGATAGTAACAAACAATTTTTTTACAATGTTAGTTAACTAGTTTTGAAATATTTATTTTCAAAGATTTTTATCGTATGTTTCATAAGAAACGTTTAATAACTTTAGTAAACAACTTATACGGCAGTGTGGCAGCGACTTTAGTCACATGATCGTCATCTCGACACATCAGTATGACCGAATCACGTCGTCGACTCAAGCGCATCTTCTATTATAAAATATGCTACTATACTCAAAATTACGTACTAATATTTTCCCTTGTCTGCTGATTTCTGGAAGTCTTTATCAATTCCACCATCCGCTAATATCCAGGTATGTCGAGGGAGTTTCATACTTCGTCTTATTGTTCAACGCCTTGCAGAGCTCGCAGACGCTGTAAGTCGCAAGAGCATCGTGGTATGTGTAGTAATTCTTCCACTTGAAGAACTGAAGGTACCTGAAACGAGAGCATAAACATCAGATATGTCATTGTTCAAAAGGTTAGCAGCTTAGCGTAGCAAAAAGTGCCTAAGCTAGAATAAATGCGCCAGACAATCACACCAATCAACCTGGTCTCAAACTAGGGCAACCCCTGTACTATGAGTACCAGGAGACGATAATTAACTGACGAGCGTCTACCCAGAACACCTAGACCCAATTAAATTTTGAAAATGTAGTTTCCTAAATTGACTTGACCGGGAATCGAACCCGGGACCTTTTGCGCTTCGGGCGAACACCTAAGAATAGAAATAGAATAGAATAAATTATTTCTTTTCTATTCTATTCTAGACAAAACCTCACTTTATCTCTTTCATGGGGGGTAAAGGTGGCAACAACTATGCAACGCCACTGTTAGTTGGGTAGATGGTAAAATCTAGACTTTAACCTGAGGTGTGGGGGTTGTCGCAAAAGAAACGACAATAGCTAACACGGTAGGTATGAACAGGCGCAGATCAATGTCAACATTCTTACAAATCTATCAATTTTCTTCAATTCTTACCTTTAGGTCAAACGATTCATTTCGATTGTTGAGGAATATTTTTAATTTTTTATTTAATAGGTGGCAGACGAGCAGACGAACCGTCAGATGGTAAGCAATGGCCGCCGCCCATAGACACATGCAACACCAGTAGAGTCACAAGTGCGCTGCCAACCTTTAACCCCCTTTCTCCCCAAAGGGGCCTTCGGTGCCCTCACTCACACCACGAAACACAGCGCAGCGCATTTGGCAGATTGTATTAACCTGATGTGTAAGTTGTCTTTACAACAACCTGGATCTCACCCAGTCTGGGTATTCGTGAAGTGAAACAACCGCGAATAGCACACGCTGATGCTGTGATTCCGGTAAATTCCTGATTGAATTGAAAATGCATTCGGTGGCAGACGAGCAGAAGGAACACCTAGTGGATTGCTTACCATGATGCAAAACCTAATGGTTTCTTTTCACCTCATGAAAACCCTCGGCTTTCTCGTCATTAGATGTTTTATAAGTTTAAATCTGTTTTGCTATTTTTTCAAAGTTTATTGTTCTAATAATGTTTTAGATACCTGTAAGGGTCTTCCATCAGCTTTACCATAAGATCTGCTAAATCATCATACATTACATAATCGGCTACATTCAGGTAGGATCCAGGAGGCAAGAATCTGGAATTGAGATAAACTATCGTCATTATCGTTAACGTCGTAAAACCCAAAAAAGGCAAAAACAATTAATTTCCTTTTGTGTCTGAGTCTGGGCCTTACGACGTTAAATATTTATTCACTGTCACATTCTATTCTAAGTGTACACTTTTGGTAATTATTGTTGAAAGACAGAAAAAAAACGGTCAAGTCGAGTCGGACTCGCTCGACTTAAATTATACTATTTAAAATGTATATAAGTACGTACCCCCACGTAATTGGGTAGAAAGACCCCAATAATACGATTTTTTTGTATGAAAATCTTAATGCGGTTCACAAAATACATCTGCTTACCAAGTCTCAACAATTTAGCTTGTATAGTTTTAGAAAAAAGACAGACATGACGAATGTACAAGGGGTCCTTTTTTAGCCATTTGGTTACAGAACTTATGTGTTGCTGTCAGGTAGGTAGATAGATTTATTGCTTACATATTTGGTAAATTGCGTGAATATTTGTGTTCTATCAACAATAAACAAACAACGTGACAATACAAAATGAAGTATACAAAGTGACATCTATACCTTGAATAATCAGCTCCACCCAAGACAATAGGAACAGCATCATGTTGTAAAGCCCTCACCACCTTCTCACTGACGTAATCAGTCGCATACGAGTTCTCCAACGCCATATAAAAATAATACTTATTCACTAAGTCATAGCAAGTCGCATTGCTTTTTGGACATTTATAATTACCGCACTTTCCGTAAACATCTATCTTATAACCTCGGGCTTCTAACGCAGTGTTCAACCGATACCACACTTTCTCTCGTTGGCTTTGAGAGTTACAATTTGAAACAAAAGCAATAGCTAATTTTGTTTTGTTTAGAAGTCGTACCTGCATCTCTTTGTCAACTTCTTTCATGTTTGGCTCCCATCGCATGTCCAGTTTCGGACCCACTATTTTTCCAAATTGGTCCTTGATTATCATGTAAGGGTACACGATATCAGAGTTTAATCTGTAAGTTGCCGTCCAGTTAAAGAATCCATTGAAATTGTTAGATATTTTGTATATGGACGATGATTCTGTGTTAAAAAAGATGAACTTCTGATGTGGCCAACGAGGCGTGTTTACCATAGCTGCGTCTAAGATTCTTCCGTTGAAGGCGATCGCATGGAATTTGGATAGATCACCCCCAAAATACGTTTGGTTATCAGTGACGTAACAGTTGGTAAATGAGCAATTGTTCTTTTTGAAAGCATCTTCAGTGAAATAGTAAAATGGTGCATAATCAGAATGGGACCACAATAGCACATACTTCATATTATCTTCATAGTCAATACTAACGTCACGGCTTCCTGTATTTGTGACTTTACTGTCGCTCTCTGTGGTGAGGTACGGTGGTAACACTTGCCTGGTAATCAGCAAAGCCCAGATGACGAACAAACCTGTCGCGATGCATATGAAGATGGAAACGAACAGTTTGCATGTCAGGATCAGTCTGAGGCAGATACGGAAAAAGCAGCACATCGTCGTGGTATCCCGTGAAATTAATATTAAGAAGCTGATATTGTAGTTATATCACTTTGTGGACGACATTTTCACATTTTGTGAACCACTACACCACTGAGACTTGGAATGAATGCAAAAATTCGTCATTGTTTCACCTTACCACGTACACGTAACACGAGCAATCCACTTGAGACTTAACTGCATTTTCGAGGTATCTGCAGTAATGTTAAGGTGCGCACAGACACGCTTGCTGACTTTTTTACATGTTACGAGTACTGTCCGATAATGTTATGAAAACATATTATTGCGTTTCAATTAATTAATTTTGTTAGCGACGCAGTGGGGCGCGTCGCTAACAAAATTAATTAATTTTAGATTCCAATTAGATTCCAATAAGTTTTATTGTTGTATTTTTCCCCTTGGCAAAATGTATCCAGATTCATTTACTGTATTTTGTATTTCGGTATATAATGTCTAATTAAATTCTAATTAGTTTTTTCCTCATTACTTCGACAGAAGTTTATTCAGATTCATCTACTGTATTATGTAAGTTCAGTAAAAATTTATATGATATGTCTTTGATGTCATCATCATCATCATCAGCCTCTTGCAGTCCACTGCTGGACATAGGCCTCTCCAAATGCTCGCCACTTTGATCGATCTGTCTCAGCCTGTCTTTGATGTAATCTAAGTGAATTGTAATTTAATAAGTGCAATGTAATTTTATAAATTTTTTTTGTCATAACATTAACTATATTTAATAATAATGAAATCGCAGTATGGAATTTTACACTTGGCCCGACTTTGTCTAGACTTCATTACTTTTAAGAGATAAACAAGCGGCTCCATCGAGACTTTGCTAGTTTTTTACAGAATGTTTTAGCGGGATAGTAGGCATTAAATAATTATATTTGGGTTTTCTCTGTTATCTGTAGGTACACAAGTGTTTAAGCTATTTATTAAGGTCAATGTATAAGATGTTGTGCGAAAATTGTGGGAGAGCCACGCTTCGGCATGAATGGGCCGGCTCGACCTAAGTGATACCACTGCCTCACAGAAAACCGGCGTGAAGCAGCCCCTGTGCTATGTTTCGCCGAGTGAGTGAGGGTACCAAAGGCCCACCCGGGGAGGGGAAGGGGATTAAAGGTTGGTAGCGCACGTGTAACTCCACTGGTGTTGCAAGTGTCCATGGGCGGCGGCAATTGCTTACCATCAGGTGATCCGGCTACTCGTTTGCTACCTATCAAATAAAAAAAATAAAAATTTACTTGCAAAATGCTATGTAGGCGTTGTGTATAACACCTTACCTATGTAACAACCTGTTTACCGATAAAGAATCAGCTACAGCTCGCATTGTTCCGTCCAGTTTATAACCTGAACCGACGCCGATGGCCGATCATTCTTCATTATGTATTACGTAGACACCTAAGGCACCTCCTCGTCAAATCAAGAAACCCGACGACCGACGCAGGAATTTTTCCCTGAAATGTATAATGTTTTAGAGGTTGCCATACAACTTCCACCAATTTAACAGTAGGAGAGCCACGCTTCGGCATGAATGGGCCAGCTCGACCGGAGTACGTAATACCATGTCCTCACAGAAAACCGACGTGAAGCAGTGCGTGAGTGAGGATACCGGAGGCCCAATCCAGGGGAAGGGGGGTTAAAGGTAAGCAGCGCACTTGTGACACCACTGGTATTGCAGGTGTCCATGGGTGGCGGTAATCGCTTGCCATCAGGTGATCCGCCAGCTCGTCTGCCACCTATATCATAAAAAATAGCCATTTATTGTAACTTAAGAACTAAGATACCTGCAATTTGGTTGGCAAGCAAACTCTTGGGAAATACATTATACCCCTACCGCAAATTAATTCAATGTGGTAAAAAAACAAACGCTGAAATCTATGTCCTTCTGTAACTTTAGATGATACTTGTAAAGGCTCAAACTTGGTGTTATAGATAAGAACTCAGTAGGCTTGTTCACCTTTGCTCACGCAGAATTTGAACACAAAAACGGATTACCCCAGGGTACAATACTGGGTCCAATACTATTTTTGATTACTTTAAATGAATTGACGCATTACTTTGCAAACTGCTTGCATTTATACTTATAACTAGTGGCCCGCCCTCACTTCGCTTCGGGACCGATAATTTCAGAAATGAACCAATAGATGGCGCTGTGGTTTCGTGTGTTTTCGTGTTTACCTAAACCCTTGGTCGTTGTCTAATGAAGTTATCTCTTATAAATAGTATAGAAGATATTCTTTAACTGTAACTGTAGGTGTTGGTTCCTATACATTAAAATAAATTGACTACACCTGTAGAAAACACAAAAAATAAAACAGAATAACACATTTCTTTATGCGCACGTTTTTATTCTGAATGTTATTTTTAACATTTCCGTTAAAGTCATGAAACGAGTTATTTTTATACATGCCAATACTATACAATAAAAAAACGACCAATTTGTATTTATACACAAAAAATCTCGAAAGCTTGCATACTGATTAACTGCTATAAACAAAGAGATAAATAATTATTTATCTAACAAACGGAAGGCATCTAGTTTATCTACTGTATAGGATAAGTTCTAGGAAGGCGTTAGATTTTGACTATTGATACAAAACATCATCATCTATTTATATACTGTACACACAGCAACAGATTTACCTACACAAATATGGAAATTGTTAATTGATTTTAAACCCTATCCCTTTTATAATAAAACTTGGTGTAACGTTAGTTCTGGTATAAAACAGATGCTGTTACTTTCATTTGGGACTTTTATAAAAGTGACAGCATCATTTTTAATTAAATCATGACTAACTTTAGTCTACCATTTTGTAATTAGGGGGGGGGGGGGACAGGGTTAAAGTTGAAAGTCGGTCTATATGTGGTATAAGTACATCATCCTATTTTTATTTTTTAAATCGAGATCCCTGGAAAATTATTAACAAGACGTGTATAAATAATAACTTATAACAGTTCCTTTGAAATTACTAAACTTTAATAAGAATCTATAATTTGTACTGTTCTATGATTCCTGACTTATGATTATTTTGTCACATTACAAACCCACAGAATATACAGGGTGTATCTGTGAACATTTACCATTCTGAACCACATTTGTTCTAGGACTTTTGAAAATTCGCATAAAATTATTTCACTCTTCCAAAGAAAGTCGGTCACGTGACTTGGTCATTCTGTATGAGGAGTCGAAAAAGTTTTCGATGAATTTCGAAAAGTTGTTGAACATTGTTCAGAATTGTTGATAGAACACGTGGTTAAAGGTAAATGTTCACAGATACACCCTGTCTTCTTTCTTTTTTTCTAATCCTTTTTTATAGTATTGGGTGAGTCTTTGCTCGAGTGTGATCGGCAGATCAAAGAACAGTCCCACCAAGGAACAATATAATACAAGTGAAAAAAATACTCGGTTATTATGAAAACTCGCCGTGGTTTCACAATTATTTTAATAATCTTTCCAAAATAACCCTAATCCTCCTAAAGCCCTATTTAAAAACATAATACAATCTTTTAAAAAACCTCAATATATATAAAAAAAATCTTTAATAACTACACCTATGACTAGATCATATATTTTTGTAAAACGTTTATGTATATTTGGTGTACTGTTTGTATACTCTTTACTCTCCCTCTTTCCCTCTTACCTCACCTCAAAAAGGAGGAGGTTCCTCAATTTGTCTTTATGTAGGTATATAATAGGTATTTCTTTTTATTTATGCTCACCGATATTTCCGTCAATTGCATATAGACGGATTCCAACATTTTACGTCGGGTTGAGTTCCCTCTGAGGTGGACTTTTTAAAAATAATATCACATGCAATATCAATATAAATATCAAATAGTTAATTAAAAATAAACTTATTTCAGATAAGAAAGCAATAAAACAATTATACTTCCCTAAAAATACCTAGAAAGTTCTAGATAATTTTTTATCACTTGGTATAAAAATAACTTAAAATCGGAATAAAAAACGGTAAGCTAAATGCTTTATCTTTTTTTATCAATCCGCTCATTCCAGTTTGGTAAATAAGTAATTTCGCAATTTAATATCAAACTAGTGGCGCGCTATCACTTCGTTTCGGGATTTAGTTTTGCTATATTAATTAATAAATAATAAAAAAAAATCTGTCTTTGCCAATAGATGGCACTGGGTGTCGATTTCATCAAGCAAGTATTTTGTTTTTCCGGGTTACATATAAACCTTGTGGTTGTCTTTAGAACTTATGTTTTATATATAGTACAGAAGAATATAGATACAGAGTATCTGTAAACACTTACATCACGTAACTTGGTTATTTTCAATGGGAAGTCGAAAAAGTTTTCGTTGAATTTCGAAAAGTTGTTGTACAAATTTTGTCCAGAATGGACGATAGAACACGTTGTTAAAGAGATAGATAAATAGATATTCTTTATTGCGCAGAAATAGAATACGTGAGTGAAACAACAGCTATAGACAGTACAATAAAGCGGAGATGTAAATGTTCACAGATACAGTCTGTATTGTTTAATTTTTTGTAGCACTCATATTCATTCTTCAATTGCACACACAATGTGAATTGGTTAAATTAGTTAGTCAGTAATAATTGTCCTTCCTAGAAATTGCTCAATTGTACCTAATAGTTCTGTACACACTGTCCATGACCCTCATTAATCAAAATTAACAGCTTCTGTATTGCTTATGGAAGGCTTTAAAATTGCAACCGTAAACTCAAGGCCACAAATCATTCATCGGGACGTCGTCATTGTCCATCCACCAGCACCTCTCACCATACTGTGGATACCACCACTCCCTAAACTTCGGATACGTGGACTCCGTCCTCACCATTGTATCATTATTTAGAGCTGCACATAAAGAGCAGACGTCATCCACCGGTGTGGCATCGTAGTAGTCATAATGACGTTTCCACTTGAAGAACTGGCTGTACAGCTTCGGAGATGCCATTAGCCGGGCCATCTCAGCGGCTAGGGCCTTCGGAGTGTGCTTGTGGGCTTCCAAGTACGAGCCTGGTGGGAGGAACCTGTCAAAACATAAATAAATGAGAGATCTTTTCTAAATTGGAAATGCTTACTACGAGTCAGGGCAATGCATGAGATGTTGTTTTAAAAAAATACGGTTATTATGTGATCAAATAGTTTACGTAACTCTACTGGTGTTGCAAGTGTCCTTGAGCGGCGGCAATTGCTTACCATCAGGTGATCCGCCTGCTCGTCTACTACCTATCACATAAAAAAAAAATAATGAATAAATTCTGCTGAGAAGACACCAGCAAGAAACTCAGCAGTTACTTTATTCAAATTATTACTAATTGCCAATGGTAAATAAGTAAAAAAGAACAGGAAATATTACTTTTGTGTTTATTTTTGTATTGAGGAAAATCAAGATGACCTCACTCCGCCGGATGGTAAGCGGCCGTGAGATCAAAATTTAAGAGATTGACAGGCACAACAGAACAAACAAAGTGTCCATTGAGTCTAGCAAATATTTGGAGTCTAAGTTATTGTTTAAGTTTCATTGAAAAACTCTTCTATTTTATAATAGCAAGGGCTGTATTAAATTCATGAGGCAGTTTTTTATAGTTTTAAAGTTTGAATGTGGGTACGGCAGTTGCCGCACCCATTGTGTGCTCACAGTTTTAGCAACTGGGCAATACTGCGTGAAACATTTTTAAAACCAAATTAAATGATTGGACATTTTAAAGAACAGGTTCAATGATCAGGGCATTTCAGAATACAGGACAGTTAATTTTATTTCAAGACAATATCAAATAGAAATAGGTGGTCGAAATTTGCTGAGGTCTGATAATTTATAACAATGATGACTTCATTACCTCGAATAATCAGCAGATCCATAAACAATTGGCACAGTATTATGCTGGAGAGCAGTCAGCAGTTTCTCTGTAACATAGTCTGGAGCGTAAGAGTTCTCAAAGGCCAAGTAAAAATAATATTCCCTCTCCAACATCTGGTTGCAGTCTTCCTTGCTGTCTATCGGGCACTGCAACGTCCCACAGCTTCCGTATATGTCTATAAAAAGGCCATACGGTTCCAGCGCCTTCTCCAAGTTCCTGGCATACTCTGCTCTGCCGTTTCTATCTGAGCAGGAAGAAACAAACCAAGCTGCCGCTTTATTTTTACTTTGTAACTTTTTCATCAAATCATTATCCACATTTGTATCATCATTTATCCATTTCATGTCATACTTCGGTCCAACAGCGCTGCCATTTTTATCTTTAACAACTAAATATGGATAAGGAATGTCAGAATCCAGCCTATAAGTTGCAGTCCAATTAAAGAAGCCATCAAACATGTTCTGGCATAAAGGATAGTTGTCAGCTGATTCTAGGTTGAAGAAGATGTATTTTTGATGAGGAGATCTCTTTGGGGGCAGTTGTGATTCTACGCATATACCTCATGTTGCGTCCATTGAAGGCTATCGCATCGAACTTTGTGATGCCACGACAGCCGAGGAGTGTTTTATCATCGGTGACGTAACAGTTGACTACGTCACAGTTGTTTTCTAAGAAGGCCCGCTGTCCATCCTTGAAGAAGTAGAAAGGGGAGTAGTCACGAGGCGTCCACAGTAGTATGTATTTGAGGTCTTTGGACTGTTTCTCTGCTTTTCTGTACACATCTGCATATCTGATGTCCCGAGCAACATTCGTGAGGGCTTCTTGGACGATGGCTTCATCTTCGTTGGGGGTGCAGAGCCAGATGATAGGTACGATTAGAGTGACGCAGGCGAGGAAGAAGAAGAAGCGGATTGACACTCTGCGCCTTAAGAACTGGCAGGAAGCCATGCCTTGAAGCCCCATCTCGGCTGCAGCATGTTTGAGTAGCTGGTTATATGGAATTCTAACACTAATCAGACATGGCACCCGCCTGGCGTTGAGATCTGAAAACAAAGATCCAAATTTTATGTTTATATTGACATGACGTTATACTCGTATTACTATATTTCACTAGAAAACATATAAGTTAGTGCTTATGCATATTAGTGAAATTAAAAATAGGATGGAAAAAGACATTGGGCCCTGAAGAAATTATAAACGAATCTTCAAGAAACGAGCCTAGACAGATAATAGTGTACAGTCAACAGCAAAAGTAGATGTTAAAAATCTAAAATTCTATACTTATTATTGAGCGGAGTTCGCGTCAGAACTGTATGGTGTCAAATTCATACAGTTCTGGCAAAATCCGTATAGCCTCAAAGTTATTCATACAATTCTGACGCGAACTCCACTCAATAGTGGGTGAGTTTTTTGATTTTGATTATCTACTTTTGCTGTTAACTGCATCTGCGCTTGCGTGTCAACAATTTATTAAGACAATATTATCACTACGGCCTGAAGTTCGTAACTTCAACTTATTTAGTAAAATGACAGAAAATCCGCTTACTATACCTACTTATTTTTAGCATTATTTAGCCATAGCAATGATCAAAACCTGAGTGATTGTGGTGTGACAAGGCGAAATAATCCAAGTATTTACAGAACTTCACGCCCACATGTCGTTCCGCTTGTGGTTACACTATTATCATAATATGTGGTATCGCCTACCGAATGACATATTGTTCTTTTTGTATAGTCGTCCACAAATACCTAATGTAAACTCCTCGACTCTTACGCCACGACAATAAGGTTCATGTTTGAATATGAAGTTGTATATTACTAATACTTATTAGTGCACGTGACTGTACATTCTAATTCTATGTCATACTTAACAAGTAGGTGCAAAGGCTTTTTAAACACTAAGGTACATACATTAAATATTTTACTGAATGACTTGATAATTAAAACTCACGTACTAAGTATAACATAGTATAGTATCAGCCTACATACTGTCCCACTACAGGGCAAAGGCCTCCATCATAGAAATCGAGCCATCGCTACTATGATGGATTAAGCTTGATTACCAGGCTTGTGCAAAAAAATGGCGCCGACTATATATGGTAAACTCGGACCACAGACAATTTGATATGCACAATTGTACATTGTTGACTTCTATTACAAACCATATTTTATGCAAATAAATATAATCTATTCGTTTAAAGTCTACCTGAACACACATACCTATGCGTGTGTCAGGTTCATTTATTTATTGTTTTCCTCATTCTATTACATAAAAAACCAACAGCGTAATTTCTGTGATACAACATAACAAAGGATACCTACAAATTATAGTAGGTAATAGCCACAATACATACATACATACTTGTGAACAGAGGAATTACAAATATAATATTTAAATACCTACCTACTATAATTATTTACATGATAGTGCAGCAGTGACATAATGCAATACCTAAGTTTTTATTTTATTTCATGACAAGGTAAAATTGTATAATTACAGTACGGTAGGCACAGCTGATCATGTATTTCATTCACAACAATAAACACCACCTCAAAAATAAACCTTACCTTCAATATAGTAGGGTGCACATTTTCTTGAAGGAATCACAGGTTGCTAAAACACTGCCAAGTACGGAAGACTCTGTCACAGACACGCGCGTTCTAAGTTCAAAACATTTTTACTTGGTCGCGTTGCAAATGCGCAATCGAAGAGACGCGATGCGCGGAGTTTTCAACAACGATCGGCTTTTGTTATTACTTTTTCCTCAACATGCGTCTTTCAGACATTCTCAAAATAGAATGCGATTTGATGCAGTTTAAATAACACCACAGATTATTAACAAAAACAATTGCCGGAACGTTTCGTTTCACTGAGCGCGGACGAGCGGTCTGTACAACGAACGCGTTAGTACTGCTGGTAGAATAAGGTCAAAGGGAAACCGAAACGTGAAGTAATTGAACCGTATTACAACAGTGTAAAGTACGAATTTTGCGTACACCAGCAGTTATAAATATAATTTACTCGTTCAAAAAATGGCTATCTATCTATTTGGTCTAATTTAGGATTGGAAACTATTCACACATGGTTTAAGCAGATTAACTGAACCCAAAATATAAGTACTTACAATAGGAAGTAGGATATTCGGATAAGAGACCACCCACAATAATTCGAATAAGAGACCGCAAAGTTCCGTTACCCAAGAAGAATACCTACTTATGTATTTGAAACTTTATAGCATTCATAGTGTACAGTAGCCCTTTTAAAGGGTACTACAATATGAGGAAAAATATATATATTCCCTCTCCAACATCTGGTTGCAGTCTTCCTTGCTGTCTATCGGGCACTGCAACGTCCCACAGCTTCCGTATATGTCTATAAAAAGGCCATACGGTTCGAGCGCCTTCTCCAAGTTCCTGGCATACTCTGCTCTACCGTTTCTATCTGAGCAGGAAGAAACAAACCAAGCTGCCGCTTTATTTTTACTTTGTAACTTTTTCATCAAATCATTATCCATATTTGTATCATCATTTATCCATTTCATGTCATACTTCGGTCCAACAGCGTTGCCATTTTTATCTTTAACAATTAAATATGGATAAGGGATGTCAGAATCCAGCCTATAAGTTGCAGTCCAATTAAAGAAGCCATCAAACATGTTCTGGCATAAAGGATAGTTGTCAGCTGATTCTAGGTTGAAGAAGATGTATTTTTGATGAGGAGATCTCTTTGGGGGCAGTTGTGATCTACGCATATACCTCATGTTGCGTCCATTGAAGGCTATCGCATCGAACTTTGTGATGCCACGACAGCCGAGGAGTGTTTTATCATCGGTGACGTAACAGTTGACTACGTCACAGTTGTTTTCTAAGAAGGCCCGCTGCCCGTCCTTGAGGAAGTAGAAAGGGGAGTAGTCACGAGGCGTCCACAGTAGTATGTATTTGAGGTCTTTGGACTGTTTCTCTGCTTTTCTGTAAACATCTGCATATCTGATGTCCCGAGCAACATTCGTGAGGGCTTCTTGGACGATGGCTTCATCTTCGTTGGGGGTGCAGAGCCAGATGATAGGTACGATTAGAGTGACGCAGGCGAGGAAGAAGAAGATGCGGATTGACACTCTGCGCCTTAAGAACTGGCAGGAAGCCATGCCTTGAAGCCCCATCTCGGCTGCAGCATGTTTGGGTAGCTGGTTATATGGAATTCTAACACTAATCAGACATGGCAAACGCCTGGCGTTGAGATCTGAAAACAAAGATCCAAATTTTATGTTTTGTATTGACATGACGTTATACTCGTATTATTAGATATATTTCACTAGAGTACAGATAAGTTAGTGATTATGCATATTAGTGAAATTAAAAATAGGATGGAAAAAGACATTGGGCCCTGAAGAAATTATAAACGAATCTTCAAGAAACGAGCCTAGACAGATAATAGTGTACAGTCAACAGCAAAAATAGATGTTAAAAATCTAAAATTCTATACTTATTATTGAGCGGAGTTCGCGTCAGAACTGTATGGTGTCAAATTCATACAGTTCTGGCAAAATCCGTATAGCCTCAAAGTTATTCATACAATTCTGACGCGAACTCCACTTAATAGTGGGTAAAGAGTTTTTTTGATTTTGATTATCTACTTTTGCTGTTAACTGCATCTGCGCTGCCGTGTCAACAACTTATTAAGACAATATTATCACTACGGCCTGAAGTTCGTAACTTCAACTTATAATATTTAGTAAAATGACAGAAAATCCGCTTACTATACCTACTTATTTTTAGCATTATTTAGCCATAGCAATGATCAAAACCTGAGTGATTGTGGTGTGACAAGGCAAAATAATCCAAGTATTTACAGAACTTCACGCCCACATGTCGTTCGGCTTGTGGTTACACTATTATCATAATATGTGGTATCGCCTACCGAATGACATATTGTTCTTTTTGTATACCTAGTCGTCCACAAATACCTAATGTAAACTCCTCGACTCTAACGCCAAGGCTTATAAGGTTCATATTTGAATATGAAGTTGTATATTACTAATACTTATTAGTGCACGTGACTGTACATTCTAATTCTAATTTCTATGTCATACTTAACAAGTAGGTGCAAAGGCTTTTTAAACACTAAGGTACATACATAAAATATTTTACTGAATGACTTGATAATTAAAACTCACGTACTAAGTATAACATAGTATAGTATCAGCCTACATACTGTCCCACTACAGGGCAAAGGCCTCCATCATAGAAATCGAGCCATCGCTACTATGATGGGATTAAGCTTGATTACCAGGCTTGTGCAAAAAAATGGCGCCGACTATATATGGTAAACTCGGACCACAGACAATTTGATATGCACAATTGTACATTGTTGACTTCTATTACAAACCATATTTTATGCAAATAAATATAATCTATTCGTTTAAAGTCTACCTGAACATTACATACCTATGCGTGTGTCAGGTTCATTTTATTTATTGTTTTCCTCATTCTATTACATAAAAAACCAACAGCTGTAATTTCTGTGATACAACATAACATAGGATACCTACAAATTATAGTAGGTAATAGCCACAATACATACATACATACTTGTGAACAGAGGAATTACAAATATAATATTTAAATACCTACCTACTATATTACATCATAGTGCAGCAGTGACATAATGCAATACCTAAGTTTTTATTTTATTTCATAACAAGGTAAAATTGTATAATTACAGTACAGTAGGCACAGCTGATCATGTATTTCATTCACAACAACAAACACTACCTCAAAAATAAACCTTACCTTCAGTATAGTAGGGTGCACATTTTCTTGAAGGAATCACAGGTTACTAAAACACTGCCAAGTACGGAAGACTCTGTCACAGACACGCGCGTTCTAAGTTCAAAACATTTTTACTTGGTCGCGTTGCAAATGCGCAATCGAAGAGACGCGATGCGCGGAGTTTTCAACAACGATCGGCTTTTGTTATTACTTTTTCCTCAACATGCGTCTTTCAGACATTCTCAAAATAGAATGCGATTTGATGCAGTTTAAATAACACCACAGATTATTAACAAAAACAATTGCCGGAACGTTTCGTTTCACTGAGCGCGGACGAGCGGTCTGTACAACGAACGCGTTAGTACTGCTGGTAGAATAAGGTCAAAGGGAAACCGAAACGTGAAGTAATTGAACCGTATTACAACAGTGTAAAGTACGAATTTTGCGTACACCAGCAGTTATAAATATAATTTACTCGTTCAAAAAATGGCTTATCTATTTGGTCTATTAATTTAGAATTGAAACTATTCTAACACATGGTTTAAGCAGATTAACTGAACACAAAATATAAGTACTTACAACAGTAGGAAGTAGGATATTCGGATAAGAGACCACCCACAATAATTCGAATAAGAGACCGCAAAGTTCCGTTACCCAAGAAGAATACCTACTTACTTGAAACTTTATAGCATTCATAGTGTACAGTAGCCCTTTTAAGGGTACTACAATATGAGGAAAAACTAGTAAAATTATTGTTTATTGTTATATGATAAAGGCGGGTAACATCTCCATCCTAAACTCCATGGCAGTTTAAGTATTATCATATTTTTTTTTGACATAAGTGGCAGACGATCAGACGGATCACCTAATGATAAATGATTAGCGCCGCCTAATTGGGTGCAACACCTAGTGGAGTCACCAGCGTGCTGCCAACCTTTTCATTTTTGTTAGAATTTCAACCACGGTGACAGCTTCAACTCCTGTATTTTTGTTATGTGATAGGTGGCAGACGAGCAAACGGATCACCTGATACCTGCAACCCCCAATTGGGTCTCCGGTACCCTCACTCACTCGAGGAAACACAGCGCAAGTGTTGCTTCACGCCGGTCTTTGACGTCCCATTCATACCGAAGTGTGGCTCTCCCACGGTTAAAAGTCCGGCTGCTATTCGTGGGTGCGCATGTGGCTTACGTAGGCAACCTTTTTGCACAGATTATCCCAGTCTCCCACGCTGTGAAATGTGTCTCCACGTTCGATTTCTGATTTAAATTTCTTTTGACGGTGAACTCAACAAACAAATTAAACCTTACCTTGGGCTATCATTTCACATATTTTTGATGAGATCTTTTTTTTTTTTTGTTTTCTATGGACTTAAGCCCGCGCACGGTGACGGCCGCGCGTGTGATTCCGCCAACGTCAAGTGTTTTTTTGATGGGATCTCTTTATAAATAAATAGTAAGTAGGTATAGATATTTTTTTTTGTAGCTAACATTGTCCCAGCAGATAATTAAATAATTTTTTTTTTATTTTATTTAACTTTATTTTAGTTTTTAGATATAATGATATAAAAAATAATATGTACTATTATAGTATGTAAGGTAATATTGTTACTAACACCTATGGACTCTGTGACTTGCTTAATTGATGAATAAATATATTTAAATGGCTTAAAAAATATTATTATAACAAAAATTCTTAGGTTCATAGAAACAATATATTGAAATATTATAATAAAATATGTAATAAAAATGTATTTTACATTTTTCTATTTCTAACTTTAAGCTATAAAGGAGTTGGTCTAACTTCGTGAGGCCGAGATCGGCGAAGTCGCAGCTGTCGGCGAGGCCCGGCCTCAGCCCGGCGCTAAGCGGCTTTCAGATTTGCGTGCTACAGCTTTGCAATTGTTGCTGACTATCTAGATCAGCGGTCGTCACACTTTACTGCTCAAGAGCCACACATAACAATGTGAGCACTAAGGTCCGGGCCGCATTATATGTGAAGTACGGTTGTGTAGTTGACTATTAATTAAAGGAATCTAAGTACTTTAGCGCGGGCCGCACGACTAACGTCGATCCGCGGGCCGCAGTTTGACGACCACGGATCTAGATGCATATCCTCCGACCAACTCGGCTTCGGCCAATCTTAACGATCAGACGCGTACGCAGTATTTATATTTATTTACAGAATAAATTAAAAGTCTCCCAACATCTCATACATTGACCTGACTCCGTACTGCTAAGCACTTGTGTTACAGATATCAGACAACAGTGGATATAACACCCAGACACTCAACATACTTAAGTGCATCACACGAATGTTTGTCCAGGGTGGGGATCGAACCCACGACCTTTGACCTATGAGACAGTGCCACTACCAAATGCGCCATCCGTTCAGTCAAAGAATGATGTAATTTTTTTATTAAGTAGTTGAAAATCAGCCTATATACCTGCCTGCCTGCTTGATCGTTACAATTCTTATTTATAATACAACTCATCTTATTTTCCATCGATATTCCGTCCACTCAGTCAGCGGGCGCAAAGAAATGTCCTTGTAAAATGTAAATAAATCTCAGGTTCCTCTCCACTCCTAAACGAAACAGGTTACGTTCATTTATCAAAAGAATAATCCTACCTTCAAAAGAAAACCATCCCCATTGTGATTCAAAATCGAATTTGAAATGTGCGCGTACTCAAGCGAGCCCGTCACAAAGGAGTCATTATTTTTTATCATTACTTCTTTTATTTTATTGTCCGTCACAACGACGGGACTTCCGCAGTTTTAGCCGTAATTGCGGCATCTGTTTTGGGGGGTTTATTTGGCTGTTGTCAAGAATGTTTTGGGAAGTGGACGCGGCTCGCCCGCGGTTTTGGTAAATTTATTTTTTGAACTCGTTTGCTGTTGTTTCGCAGATGCCTGCGATTTCTTTTTCATGAGACTTTGATGGCAAGCTGACGATACGACTTAGAGAGTGGTGTAACTCCAAGTTTGAAATTCAAATAATCTAAAGGTTTTGTTTTGACCCCGAGCAGTAAACTCAAAGTCGCATAAAAAAAACTAAGTCGCCAATTTTGTTTGGGATATAATAACCTTTTTGTAATAAATACTTACAAAAGCGATATGAAGGATATACTTTTGCTAATAAATCTAAAATTATAACAATCTCTTTAGCACCTCTGGCGCTACTTTGGACCATATAGAGTGGGCTACTAGACAAAAAAACTGCAATATTATTAAGTTACCTACAATTATCACTTTTAGGTGGGAAAGATAGTCGGGGTTTACTGGCCGTTTTACCTAATGTGTAAATAAATTGGGAAAATATAAATAATTCCCTTTTCCCAATTTTTATTCGTAAAATATTTAGTTACTTATTGTTTCAGCGACACAATAAAACCTTAAATACAACTTGCCGTTTAGAAAGTTATACCCAAATTCTCTCTGAAATAGATTCAATCAATAATATCGATACATCGGCTGGAGCTAGGACGGATACATTGCGCTAGTTCCGGCGCAGTGACAGGCCGGAAGCGGCCCTGCAGCCGAGGCCGCATCCGGCCGCCATAACTGTCACCATTCGTCACTTCCTGTCCGATATTAGAGCGGTCATTGAATGACGGCCAGGGTTCCCAATGAAGGGTTCTCTCCCTATGTTTGAGGGATGACTGAGCTTTACCCCATTCACTCCGAATTGGGCCTCTGGTAGCCTTACTTACCCGGCGAAACACATTTAATTAACTTGGTTTCGCAGTTTAAAATAGTGTTAGTTTTTCGCTTAGTAAGTATGTAAATGTGTACAATTTTAAAATACTATCTGTTATTTCAATAAAGTCCGAGAGTTAACATAAGTATAACTAATGTTTGTAAAACCACCTTTGCATATAAGTAGTCATTGATAAGAATACTGTTCTTTCATGAATTGCAACGTGTCTTTTTATAGCCCTGCCAATAATCTCGACGAATAACTGGTTTCATTAGTAGTATCAGCCTATATACTGTCCCACGGCAGGGCAAAGGCCTCCATCATAGAAATCAAGTTATCGCTACTATGATGGGATTAGGCTTAATCACCACGCTTGCCTAATGCGGATTGGTGACAAACCCGAGCTATGTTCGAAAAATTCGAAATATACTTTTGCTCGACCTGGTAATCGAACCCGGGACCCCGAGATCACGGCCCGGTACTTAAACCACTAGACCAACGGGGCGTTTCATTAGACTTCATTAGGTTTCATTAGACTAAGGGGTAAATATCTACTTGAGTTGGCTACCCTGCGGGTACGCAGGTCCGACTAACCCCGGTCTGCGTGTGGGGCTGAATGTGCTAGTCGAAATAATTCGACCGCTAATTATACGTGTAGGACGCATCTGCGCCGGGTTATAAATACACACGCAATGTGTTGGGACACTTTGGACCACGAATTTGTTAGTCTGCTGTCCAATTCATCCTTAATGAATTGATAAGTTTGGTATTTAAGTAGGTCCCATTGGTCGGAAACGAAAAGGTTTTGTAAGAAAATGTGTCTATTGAACTGTAAGCAAAATTGATCTAATTATATTTGAAGGTACCTACATTATAGATAATGTTTTCTCTTTTTTTTTCTTTAATATTATTTATTTGGCAGATTATCTAATCAATATTATAGTACTTAAATTAAATTTCAACAAACACTGCTAATTTATTCGTTGAGCGAGCATATAAAATGTGAAAAGCCTATAACTTTACTTAAGCAAATTCTCACAAATATGTAAAAGAATCAACAGGCGTTTGTCAAAATAATTTTAGTTGCATTAATGTTTATATCTATCTATACTATTTATAAAGAGACAACTTCTGTAGACAACCACAAGGCTTATATGGAACCTGAAAAGACGAACACTTGCGCTATGTAATCGATACCCAGCGCCATCTATCGTCAATGATTGGAACTAATACCTAATCGACGGCGCATTGGCTAATGTGTTCGCCCGAAGCGCTAAAGGTCCTGGGTTCGATTCCTAGTCAAGTCCATTTAGGACTACCTATATTTTCTAAATTTTCTTGCGTCAACCCAGAACAGTTGACGCCCCCAGTTAATTATCGTCAGCTGGTACTCATAGTACAGGGGTTTCCCTAGTTTGAGACCAGGTTGATTGTTGTGATTGTCTCCCGCATTTATTTTATTTATTTATTAACAAGACCTTTGTCCGAAATGAAGGCCACTAGTAGCAACCTCATATTAACTGTATTTCCTATTACGAAGCAGTAAAGTGTTTCGACTATTCCAGCCACAACTTTTGCCGTCTGCCACACTAGTAAGGCGTAAGGTTTCGGCTTACCCTCTGAAGCCCATGTGAACGGTGAAAATTGCATTAGGAAATGTTAACTTTCTCGGGGTATTATAGCGATAGAAACTACTCGCTTATTGCCATTTTTGAATAGGCTTGTGGTAAAAGGTGATGCCCCAAATTTTATAGAGGCTCGGCTAGAACCTTGTACACTTGTCCTATAAAAGTACCAATATACCACACCTTATCATTATTACAATTTCTTTAGATAATCGCTTAATTTTCTAGTACAAACAAAATACAATGGGGGCTATCGCGTGTGAAAGATTCGTTACATGGCTTACTGTTAGACTGTGGTCCCACTTCAACGTCATTGGTCGTATAGTGACATTTTGACAAAATATCATATCAAAAATAACCTATCACCGTGTAGATGGACCTCAGTCTACAAGGACACCATCTAGCGTATTTTTCAGTTGTTATACATTTCCCATCATAGCAATACAGAATCAACAATGGACCTTATTACTATACTCTGATTCATAATCATGTAAAGTAAACTGACAGATGTCAATGTGTCATCCCTATACATTATCACTCAATTTGACGCATGCATAACGTCAAAATGCATAGAAACTAGTCATTTTCATATGTCAGTTTACTTTACATGATTATGAATCAGAGTATAAATTCATGGAATCAACATTTCTCAGCTGTTAGGTTTGACAATGCGCCAAATTCATAGGTACAGTCAGCCACACATCAGGTTACCACAATCTGTCAAATTTCCGCAATTGATATTCAACCTAATGTTTATAAAGATAGAGATGAGAGTCGATTGAAGAAATTTGACAGTTTTGTATACTTTGATGTGTGGCTGTTACCTACTTTAATAGACGCTCGCTCTAACATGCTGTATTTGTCAAAACTTTGACATAGAAAGAGACAGCCATAAATAACTACGGACCCCATTACAATGTTTTACACAAAAATAGGACAACTTGCTTGTTCCGCTGTTCAAAACATGCAAAGTAATGAGCATTTTCTTGTATATCCCGGATATCTTTTAGTCTTCGTCGGCGGTGCATGATAATCTCTTGAGGGGAGCCTATTGTACTCTGGTCAGATAAAGACAGGCAATTAGCTTTATCTCACATGAGGCACAATAATGGAGCCAGTACGAAACCGTGCAGAATAAAATACAAGGAGGATTATCTGTGAAAATAGGTAATATACTTACATATCCCTTTCACCACGTCGTCCATCAATCATTTTGAGCAACATTCTTACTATTTTTGAAAACTTTTCGAATATTTTTGCGACTCCATACAAAATGAAGAAGTCACGTGACCAACTTTGTACGAAAAGTTGAACTTTTTTATGCGGATTTCCAAGTCATGTAAATTTTGTTCATTGAATGCTTGGTAGACAATGTTCATAGATAGATAGTATTTACGTTTTTTTCTTCATTCAGGTTCAATCTCACCTGATAGTAAGTGATGATGTGGTCGAGGCTGGATGTCTCTGTCTAGTCAACCTATTGATTCTTCTATTAAAAACTGTTCAACTCGTAGTGTTTAGAGAACACTTCAGCCGGCTGAGAATACTAATACAAAAGAAAAACTTACACATGGTGTTAGCAGGGTGAGGATATCACCTCGAAGACCAGAGGAATCGGGTCCACCAACAAATTAAGATAAAAAATGCGTTTAACGAACCTAACACACTGAGGCAATCGCTTATCATCAGGTGATCCGTCTGCTCGTCTGCCAACTATCACATAAAAAACGGTCGTGAGAATCAAACGTAGTCGTGGCTGCACCATCACCTACAACACGCCTATTTTTACTCCCGGACTCCGGGCCGAGCCGTCTTCAACAGTTAACGTATCTGTTACTGCTCTTGTGCTCTCCTCCGAATAAAACCCAAAGTTAAATCAAAGGAGAAGAATCCATTACAAAACGATTGGCCGAGTCGGTACAGCAAGGCTCGGGATTGCGTCTTCCTTGCTCTGCAGTTTCCTGCAAAAGATAGCCCTGTAATCTGGCTTTGGTCAAAGCGCTGACTGGGACTTAGTAGGGAGACTGTTGTCCAAATTTTAAACAGGACACATCCCGATGTTGAATTTTCTGTGTTCACTAACGCTAAACTACGAATGCAGCCGGGCTAACATGCGCGCCGCGAGATAATTTGTCGACACTCGTATTGTGTCGACGCAAGGCTTCTCGCTCACCTGACTGAGCGATGAGCGGGATAGAAGGACGCGCTCTCGCGAACTAGAGTCGACAATATTTTGTCGGGGTGCGCAGTTTAGGCCTACTGGAGTGAATACCGCGTCTTGGTAGACGTAGTGTAGCATACCCCCAGGCCAGATGGAGCAATGATCTCCGCAAGATGGCTGGTTAGAGCTGGATTTAATTCTCATCGAGATGTCACGTCGGTGGCAGTCTTAAATCCTATATTCTTGGGAAATTGGCATCAGAATATATTTACCGCTTACATGTAAGGCACCTTCTATAAAAAATACCTATCGTAAAGATCCTAATGTCAGAGGAATAAGCATTTAAAGACTGCCACGGAAATGACATTTCCATGGGAATTACCCGTGCAGTATTTTACAAATTCTCAACTAGTGGCCACCCTACAAACAACGGACAACATAATAAATCTTTGTAGGGATAATCCTGTATTGGGCTCGGCGTGTCTTTGTCCACTACGCTGATATGAAACGCTATTGACGGTGTTGAGGTTCGAGTCCCGGTCTGTTGTACTAAATTGTGTCACAAACGTACAATTTGATGATGTAAACTGTAGAGTTCCATTGTGTGCATGTTGAGGAGGTATTTATTGGATTAGCAATAGGTTGCCTAGAAGCTGTCAATTTAATACATACGTTACATACGGGACCACCAGATGTCGAACTTTAAGCAGATAACTGCACTCTATCATAAGCCTGGCCGCACACATGCGTTTTCATCCGAATGTATGGATTCAATATTTTTTCTGAACGTAAAAAAAACGTAATACATGTGCGTTAGTACGTACATATTATATTTTATATTGAATCCATGCATTTCGGATGCCCGAATGCGGAATCCGAATTCGGAAATCGAATTTGGAAAACGTGTGTTTGTGGCCTCGCTAAGATAGAGTAGAAAACCAATTAAAAATATCTGTCTTGTTGTCTGGTTAAGGGTTACGATTAATTGCATCAAGTAAACAGATAAAACATGCAGAATTGAGCCGTGAACTATTTTTAAAATCGATCCATTAATATAATTTTTGAGGTTATAATTACCTACAAATATCAAAAACCTACACATTATTCTTTACTTATTAATATAGATGTAAATGTTTAGATAATACTTAATCGTGATGAAAAAATATATTTCCAACGTAATTACCGTAATACACACATAAACACACATTCCATACGCAATTCTTACCCATTATGTTAATATCAAACATAACGGAAACGAATAAAAACAAACGTGAGCCTTTATTACCGCTCCAGATTATGTAACAAGAGGGTCGAAGAGGGTTACACCATACGTTATTACAACACACCGTAAATTATTGAAAAGTGTCGTGATAAAATCCATGTGATCCAGTCAGCGCCGCGCGCCATGTTGCGGGAATGTACGAAGTTTAGATAAACTGCCCGAAACGGGTGCGGAACCCTGCGATAACATAAATACGGAATTCTTGGGCGCGATTTCTGGATGTGTTTTGTGGGAGGTAACTTACCTGCGAATCTATTAAGTCTACACAGAGACAACTGAAAATTAATTTGGAAGAAACTAAATAACTTTGGAAGATTACTTTCTGCCTCGTACCACAAAACTATGGCCCAATGAACTGTTGCCTGCAGTATTTTCAGCCCGATAAGACCTGCAAACCTTCAAAAAGTGAGTGTAGATATTCCTTTTTTAAAGGTCGTCAGCGCACTTGTGAATCCTCTGGTGTTGCGATTGTCCATGGGCGGCGGTAATGGCTTACCATCAGGTGATCCGTCTGTTCGTCTATCCCCTGTATCATAAAAATAAGTACCTAATTCAACAATATGTTTTAAGCTCAAAGAAATGAAGCAGCGCCTGCGTTTCGAGTGAGTGAGGGCACTGGAGGCCCAATCGGGGAGAAAGGAGTATTTGCTCATAATCCGAGAAAATCTCTGTATATATGTAAGTTCTTAAAGAAGTTGTATCTTTATAAACAGGTTGTAATAGAAGTTACGCCCTGCAAATCTTCTAAAAGAAAACGCAGGTATTTCTTTATAAAACTTGTGACTCCTCCAGTGTTGCCATGGGCGGTAACCGCTTACCATCAGGTGATTCGTCTGTTCGTCTTCCCGTTAAATCATAAAAAAAAGATAGAAGATAACTGAAATCAAATAATGCTAAGCAATTCACAATTGACCTAAAAGTTATTCTATCCGAAGAATTACGGGGAGACAAAGCACCTGGAGTGGCGGCCGATGTTGAATAATGTACCTACTATCATGAACCCAACACACACACATCTTCCCGGGCTAGTGATGAACGGAGCGGATTTGTCTGTCAGGATTTGTTTACGCAGCAAGGTGACGTCACGATAATAGAATAATACGGCGTCCTAGTTTTTGTAAATATAAAATTGCAAGGTTTATTAGCAATATAGAACATAAATGAGATACTTTTCAAAAATAAGTGTAGTACCCTTCCCTTTTCTACGCTTTACTAGGCGGTGAGGGAAAAAATTGAGGAAAAAAAACACATTTTTATTATTTGGACAATGTCTCAAGAGCTAACCATGTACACTTACTGAGTGTAATCATGATTCATTTGGTCTAGTCAGACGGGTCGCTTCATTATAGGTAATTATTACCATGGCTTGCCCTTTATGCCCAGACAGACAGGCAACTGCATCAATATTCTGAACTCCTGCAGCCTACCGACAGCGCAGTCGTTGTAGCGGAATATTGGGCTTAATAAATTTAATATGAATTAGTGCCATCGACAGAGAAGAAGAATATTACCATATGGCTTACCTTAGCGTGGTCATAAGCGGAGCGGGTAAAACAACCCACCCGCTCCGCTCATGACCACGCTTGGACCCTGCGAATTCAATCAGTTTCGGCCGCAAGGTGATCCCGGTTAGGGCACGTGCATAAATAACGCTACGTTTTTCCGCGTCCGGGCCCGCTTCGTGCGCACGCGCCCTTATTGACGGAGACGTGATGGATGGAGAGGATTCCGAGGGTCGAAGACTTCTTCGTATACGTCAGTACATACTGTGATCAATCTTAATGATGTGATTGGAGCTTCTAAAGTGATCTCACTTTTTTTGGGGCTGCTATCGTGTCAGCCTGTGGCTAAGACACATTTAATTCTGCTAATGTCGAGTGATTAAAGAGACGATTTTATAAAGTTGATCGCTGATTGAAGTGAGTTTTTTCTGGAGATCTGCATTTTAATTGAGTCTTTACACTAGTCCTACTTTATAAAAAGCTAAATTCTTTGCCAAATCGTCGGTTCACATTGTTAGGAGCCACTGCCGGCAGTGCTGTGATTTCTGTGATTTTTTATAAAACGCATTGTATAAACTAACATTAAATTGATACATTACGAGTATACTTAGTACCTACCAATGCCGCTATTTCCTTCCCGCGCAGTGAAAGGATTTTTCCAATCGATGGGTAAGAGTGAGCTGTACACTTCGAGCCAGTAAAATACATTGTATTAAAGATATTTGAGTGTCCCGTCACATGTTGCTGTAATATGCGGGCAGGGTTGGCTACCCCTGGATGCCAGAAGATTATTTAAACGACGATTTTTTTTATATAGTGATCAGTGCGAAGCCCAAGACATGATGTATTCATCAGATCATCATCATAATTACAGCCAATAGACATAGGCCTCCCCCAATGTTCTACTCATAGATCGATCCTGTGCAACCCACATCCAAGGGACTCCCGTGACCTTCACTAGATCGTCGGTCCACCTTGTGGTGAATAAGTTGGTCAGAACAAATTGGCACTACGCTACCACGCCAAACACCTGCAATGCCATCTACGCCGCTGAAGCTTAGTTAAGCAGGTGAAAGATAGTCCAGGAGAATGTGCCCTTCTATCTCATGCACCAAAGGTCATGGGTTCGTTCCCCAACCTGGACAAACATTACAACCCAGTTTTCACAATAAAAGGTAGCCTAATCCGTTCTCAGGGTCTAGACCATCAGTATACCAAATTTCATTCAAATCCGTTCAGTAGTTTTGGTGTGAAAGAGAGTAACAGACAGACGCACACAGAGTTACTTTCGCATTTATAATATTAGTAAGGCCTTATAGTGTGCTTATAGTAAGGATTTATTAAAAAAATTAAACAACTCATCGGACTCATGCGCAGCCCTGCCCCAGTCGGGCAGTCGTAAACGGCACCTGCATTTGTCACCTCCACGATCGCGATAGACTTTATTAGGTTCCGATACTCGCCCGATCCACTAGGTTTGCTTGTACACTTGGTATTGGTTGGTAGGTATAAGTATACTTTTGTTCTGTAATTAGAGACCAGTAGCGCTACCATGAGTTTACAGTGACAGAACTCGCTAGCGTCTGCGTAAAAAAAATGTATGAAAAAGTGTACAGCGCATCTAGCGGTCACTTGAGAAACTAAAATCTGTAGTATCGAGTTGTCAAATTGAAACGTATGATCGCTAGCGAGTAGCGTTTACGTAGCGCTACGAGTTGACATTGAAAACTGACATAACGTAAACTATTGCTCTGTCTCTTTCAAATGCTTCACAATGAAAGAGACAAAGCGATAGTTTTCGATAGCTTTCTGCGTAAACAATAACGCACTCGCTATCGAGCTAACGCTAACGAGGTTTACGTGTTCAATCGAAATCTATTCAACGCCCGTTTACTCGCTATCGACTGTAGTAACGTTACGTTACTTTTCGATGCCAACTCATGGTAGCGCTACTGGAGAGCAATTTTCGTGCACCCGAAATTGAAGACAAATTTAGAGATTTCATACATTCGTCAATCTTCTGCAACGCAGCTCCTCATTGTGGAATCAACTTTCTGCAGGGATCTTGCCTCCCTAAAAGGCCGGCAACGCTTTCGCACTCCTTCTCATCTGGTGAAGCTGAAGCCCATGGACAGTGGTGATCACTTAGCATCAGATGACCCGCATGCTCGTTTGCCTTCATGTACTTACCTATCATAAAAAACACGTTAAGTTGAGAGAAAGATTTCCGTTTAGACAGGGTGCATGAGTAAACATTTACATCCCTTTAACCACGACATCTGCCGACCATCTTACTTACTTACTCCACTGGCTCAACGACCTGAAACGAGTCTTGGCCTCCGAAACAAGAGAACGCCACTTCGGTCGATCTTGTACCACTTGTTGCCAGTCCTTGGCCTGAAGTTCTCGCAGATCACTCTCGACGACGTCTTTCCAGCGACCATTCTCATCAACATAATTATTTTGTTCTACGACTTTTGAAAGTTCGTCAAATTTTCTTTCCACACGCCATACAAAATGAATAAGTCACATGACCAAGTTTGTAAGAAAAGTTGAACATTTTTTACGCGAATTTCCAAAAGTCATAGAACAAATGCTGTTCAGACTTCTTTTTATAAGACTAAAGGTTAGGTTAAAGGGATGTAAATGTTCACAGATACACCTTGTATGATATCTTTCAGTATAAGATCTCCTTAGCTCCCCTGTATATCGATCAGGAGTGTAAGTGTATTGTTTCTCCCAATCATTTGTCTCGCCAATACGAGGGTAATGCGCGCCACCTATCGGACGCTGATGGCGCCCATTTGTTACGCCTGTACCTGGCTCCTGATGGGAATGGAATCGAATTGTGGTAGGAGAAAAATTGGTCGAGTTTCTTTGAGATTTTCTGCCAGAATAATAAAATTCTTAGATGCACCAGACAATTCCAGCTAGTCTAAGTACCCGTAGCTAGTCCCAAATTAGGACATTTCGTTTAACAATGTTTACTTGCTTACCTACCATAGCCGGAAGCGTCCACACCTAGATAAATAATTTATGGCCCGCCCTCACTTCGCTTCGGGACCGTAGTTCAGAAATGAACCAATAGATGGCGCTGTGTCTAATTACATCGCGCAAGCGTTTCGTGTTTTCGGTTTACCTATAAGCCTTGTCGTTGTCTATAGAAGTTATCTCTTTATAAATGGTATAGATAGCCCGCTCGCACTTCGTTTTGCATTAGTTCATTTCATCATTTGAATTATTTTAAGTAAGTAGGTACCTAGGTAGGTTCTTGTGGGTAGACCACCTGCCCGTTGGTCCGACGATATTGTAAGGGTGGTGGGGAAACAGTGGATGAGGCTAGCTGGTGACCGTAGGGAGTGGCGTTATAAAGAAGAGGCCTATACTCAGCAGTGGGTGGATGTGGGCTGACATGATGATGATGATGATGAAGTAGGTACCTACATTCAATGTACTTACTGTTTGAGGTAACGGCTACATTGCAGCACGTGGTCACAAGCGGACTGGGCGGTGCACGGCGGCGTCGTCTGCTAGGGCCCAGCAGCGAATTTTCGGACAACCTCAAATTTTGATTTTTTTAATCGCTACAAGATGAAATGCCCCATAAATATCTTTGTAAATAGCATAGAATTCTAACATCATGCATATGTTCTGAGTAATGTCGATTATAATAATAATAATAATAAGTGCGTAGGGAAGTGACGACCCCATCGCCCGCTGGTGAGAGTTGGTGCTCTTCAGTGAGGAACAACAACTCCCATCAGTGCAGTCAGTCTCCCCAGGGCAGCTTTGTGGCGAGCTGAATGGGATGTGACGTCCCTTGGGTCCCATGTCCCCGAGAGTCGGTCAGGCCCCTCTCCCCGGCTTGCCTTCATTGGCCGGCTGGAGTGGACCCCAGCAGGGGCCGCAGGACTCTCACCTCTGGCTTGCCTTCACCGGCCGTCCAGAGTGGGATGTCAGAGCTATATGCTCGCAGGGTGGAAGTGAAAGATGCATAAGTCGCGAGTTGGCACAGTGTCTGTAACCACAGACACTGGGTAGAAAGGGGTGTACACCTCTCAGCACCCTGAGCTGCTCACACCAATGTTGCCCGCCTTGCTATATTTGGTAGCCAGCTTTTGCTTGGCTTCCTAGTAGCTTTTTATAGGGGGCCCATCTAGTGAGTGGCGAGTCACCACCTGCCCATTTTTTCGTGATTATAATCATTGATCGGGCGGGCAGGTGCCATAGTCTCTCCATAGTTCCAGTTTACCAGTCCATTAGCACCCCAACACAATAGCCCAATTTATTTTCATGCTCTAGTTCTTTCAATAGTCCTACACCACCCGGGGGCTATCCTTGGCTACACTTCCGTAGCGTATACAGGGATAGTCGCCGGCTGGTGTCACATCACTTTTAGATTAAATTGTCAATAGAAAGGGCCTCTACGTGTTGGCTTCGGCCCCACGCACGCCTTCCAAAAATCCGGGACATAATTGCCCGAGGTTATGGTTTTAACGACAAACATAATAATAATAATAATCTCTTTATTTCGAATCAATATTCATAGCACATACACAAAGAATAACAACTTAAATAACTATCATAGTACAAAAATAGAAATATTGACAAAACAGAACATTTAAAAAAGGGTTAATTTAGGTTAGGCCCATTACTATTTGAACCCAATGTTTTTGTAACGGGCAATCGAAGCGGGCTGCTATGGTCCTTAAGATGTTGTTATTGCTGGCGCGCACGCGCTGCAGCAACGACGCAGCCCTTTTTCGCTTAATCGCGTAATCTACTTTCGGCCTCCTCCAGCTGCTTAGTATTGACATAATTATCTTTTATCATTTTCACTTCCGATTTTAGCAATACTATATCCTTTAATAGCAACGTTACATCGACGTGATCGAACGTAACCGGGGGTAATTTACTCAAATCTCTGGCTACGAAAATTGGGGTTAACTCGGGATCCGTCTCTTTTAGGGTCGTAATAATATCTTCAAGGTCCTTCCGAAGTTTTCCCTCTCCTTTTCTCGTTATGTTCCTCTTGTTAGTTTTCATGGAATCAAACAATAACAACTTTGCTTTTTGAACTTCATCCACCGTAAAAGCCGACGTACAAATACGCACCATGCTTTCATTATCCATCACATCTACTTTGTTTTGGATATAAGCCAAAACCTCAGAGATCACAATATTGCAATTTGCACATTTCACCGTTTTAGATGTCGACATTTTTCTCGTTAGTGGAAGGGTCAATGACCACCTCCGCGCGTCCGCTCGCCAACGCTGTCCGACGACGATTGACGATTGATTAGCTTCCCACCTGATGTTTCAACACTTAATGTAAGAACGTGACACGCCTTTCGCTAATCTTGGTTGTTAATTAGAAGTGTTTCCTGTTTATACAAGCTCCATTATTGATTCATTGATTACGTTTATTTATTCTAACCGATATCTACAAAAAGATGGTTAGGTGAGGTATCACGAGAAATTATAAACTGTAAGATATAACTATCCTGATTTAATAAAACAAACATTTAAACATAAATAAAATTTTTAAGTAAATACTTTTTTTAAGTGATAGGTGGCAGACGAGCTAATGGATCATCTGATTGTAAGCAATTACCGCCGCCAATATACACCTGCAATCCGGTAGAGTCACTAGTGCGCTGCCAATTTTAACTCCCTTTCCCCCAATCCGGCCTGCGGTTACGCTCACTCTACTCGGGGGCTCGTCTTACGTTACGATAGGAACGGGACAAAAGTGGGACAATTATGGGACCGGTGACCATAAAACGGGACGTTTGGTGACGTAGAGTAAAGGTATGTAGGTACCTATACAAAGTTTTTGCATTGAACCACATTGAACGCGCATGCGTGTCATCAGCTCATGATTGACTTGTTAGCTATGTGTTTAATTTCAGTGTAAAGTGTAAACACATGTACTATGCTTAATGAGTTCTGAAGGCACTCGAGCTGACTGGGTAATCCCGCGCCGCGGATCCTCCGCACGCGCGTGCTTATCGGCTTAACACGATCAAACATGAGGATCTTGGGACTGACGTCACATCCATCCTCGGCATCCATACTTGATCCATTGATAGACAACCGATAAAGCTGAAGTGCCAAAAGCCAGTTTCTCAAGGATTAAGACAATCAGATCGCTTTCCATACTAAACTGTCGATAAAATTACATTTACGGTGTTTCATAGACCTTGACGTACGAACTTCAAATTATTACTTTTAACTTTGACGTTTGGTATTATGTAACACGGCAAATGTAATTTTATCGACAGTTTAGTATAGGAAGCGATCTGTATCGTGAATTTTGACGACTTCTTGGTACAAGGGGGGTGAATGACTTTTATTGCAATTTTATCTGGCACGAACAAGGCACGAACTATACTTACTATAACTAGGGGGAAGGGTTGCCAAATGTCCGGTATTTAAGCGTACAGTTCGGCTTTTTGAGGCTTGTAATATAAAAAAATGGTCATACCGGACAGAACAAGATATTTTTTTGCGACCCAGCACAAACAGGTTTAGGTTGTCCAAGTAATTTTTCGCGACTCACCTGGGAACCTTAGTAAATAAATAATAGATAAATTGAGACAACATCACATATATTGTCCTGGTCCCAAACTAAGGTTTTCCCTTGTACTATGGAAACCAGAAATGTATGGAACCTTAGTAGTAAGTCACAATTTAAAGTGACGTTGGCCCTTGGGGTCTCTGGTTCGATCTCTGAACCGGGCCAAAACTTATGATCTGAGTTTTTCTGTTAAGAAATTTTCAGAGTCAGCCTGTAGTCTGGAACGGTCTTGTGCCTCCCCTTGTGCCTGAACCATATAGCCTTGGTTTCAAACTGATGCTGTCTTGTCTCTTTAAACGATGGCTAAATTTACTCTTATTTCTATAGGACACCAGTTGAGTGTGACGTGACCGAAGAGAGATCGGGCGCAAGGCCTACGGCTTAAGGTTCCGAGGCATGGGGGTACAAGATCGCCATCCAGACTTCAGAGAATTTCACAACAGAAATACTCAGACACAAGTTTTGGCCTTATAATTAAAGGGTAAAACTCGCCCGGAAAAAACTCGCCTGAGAATTTCAAGATTTTTTGGCTCGTCACTGCTCTAACCTAACATCACCAATATTTTTTCCTTTAGTAGAGTTTAGTCAATATTATTATCACAAAAATATTGGTTAGGTTAGGTTAGAACTGTGACCGGCTAAAAAATCTTGAAATTTTCGGGCAAGTTTTTCCCTAACCCATTCTTATAGTTACCTATTGAAGTAGGTAGGATTTGCATCACCTATTCCAAACGAGCGATCCCGCGGGCCCCTACGTAACATTAACCCATATTTATGTATGAACACTCATCGCTTGCATCTGAGAAAAAGGAATAAAACGACGTGAAGATCAAAGATCTGCCGACGGAGCCCGGCAGCGGCGCACTCGACGTCCCTCGGAGTCGCGGCTCATTACCATAGCGAAGACTTTGTCATGGTAATGATCTCGCGATGGTAATGACGATGACCTGCCCCCGCCTACCTTTTACCCTACTTGGTTCTCTAATTGCGATGCTATGATACTGGCAGGAGAAGTATCGAGAGAAGAAATGATCTAACCGAATGAAGATTTTTTTTTAAACATAGAGGTCTTGTAAAAAGAAAACAAAGGCTATCGAAAGGGCGAAGCACTTGCGCGAAGTATTCGCCAAAGGTTACCTATTAGTACAGTTTGGATGTATTTACAAAATCCTTTATTCGCCATTAAATAGGGTGTTACATATTGTTAGGTGTTATTAAATAAAGGTTTCTTATGCCTATTTAGCTATTTAGAATAGCATGCGAAATTTGTACAACATACGTTGGTAATGCACATACATAACACTTTTGTCATAACAATTCTTTGCAAGTTATTCTTAAGTTAATAATGCACGAATGCCCCGTTTTGGTATAGTGGTTCTTAAACCACTAGACGGCCACGGCCCGGTACTTACACCGGGCCGTGATCTTGGGGTCCCGGGCTCGATTCTTGGTCGAGCAAAAGTACTTATTAAAGTAAAAAGGGTTTGTGAGAAACACCAATCCGCATTAGTCAAGCATGGTGATTCCTAATCTTATCCTATGATAGTACGAGTATTACCATAATAGAAATCAAGTCGTCGCTACCTTTCTATGATGGAGGTCTTTTCCCTGCAGTGGGACAATAATGATACTTTACTTACTTTACTTTAAATACCTAATGCATTCAAAAAAATCAGCGATGAGTTCAGTTGGGACTCGAACCCACAACCTTCTACATGCGTTTATATGAATTTTCATTATTTACAGTTTGGAACTAATTGCAAAATTAGGTTCCGAAACGGAGTTAAGGAGATTGTTAGTAATAATAATAATATATACTTTATTTATAAAGAGTGAGATGTATTTTCCTTTTTATATATAATTATATAGGTGTTGACCTGTAAATGGAAGTGCTTAAAGTATATTTTCTTTAATTGTAAGCAAGTATTAGGTGTGTAACTTTCGTTGGTTAACCAATAAAAAATAAAAGAGGAATTAGAATTTCCATTATTCCACCACTTAAGGTGACGTAAGTCTCATATTATAATAAACAATAATAAGCTTAATTTATTACTCGTTACAAACACATTGATTTCATGGTCATATTAAGTATATTGTCAGACATTATCTATCTGGAGTACACTTGAATATAATGACTTTTAACGACTGAGGTAAGGACCACTATGACACACTATTGTGTGTGTCATCTATCCATACTAATTATAGCTGGGAAAAAATGTGTGTGTCTGTTTGTCGGTCCATCTTTCACAGTAAAACGGACTGATTAATTGAAGTGATTTTTAAGTGGAGATACCTAGTTGAAGGGATGGAAGGTGATATAAAATTACTAGCCTATATACTGTCCCACTGCTAGGCAGAGGCCTCCATCATAGAAATCTAGTCGTTTCTACTATGAGGCTTAATCACCACGCTTGCCTAATGTGGACTGATTAAAAATAAATAAAATAAAATAACATTTAATTCAGATAAGTAACATCCATATTATGTGTTAGTAACAATCGAGGACTATTAGGTACCAATGTAAGGAAATTAAATTGTAATTATATTGGAGTCAAAAATTAAATGAAATTAAAACTCAAATTAAATTAAACCAATTAAGTCAAATCAAACTAAGTAAAACTAAATCAAACCAAAACAAATGAAATGAAATTAAAATTAATAAATATCAGCTAAAATCAAATTAAATTAAATTATAATCAAAATTAAAATTTAGAATTTAGGGTGAATACAGTAATCACCGAGACATGCTGGTTTTCGGGATCACTCTCATCACAAAACACCTCCAAAGTAATTTTGGTATTTATTTATTTATTTATATTGCATGTCACATGGTACATAAGATGTTATTAAGGTGATATAGCGGGGTACAACCGCGTAAAATAATATTTATTTGGTGAAAATTCTTACATCGCCCTGTTTCCCATGCACGAAGCATTTTTAATGTAATCAGGATTATCGCCGATCCCATTTAGGAGATCCTTCCCGCTTTGGACGCAAATTATTCAATTTGATGCATAAATCCGTATTTACCGCCATTACTGCGCTTGGGCCAAATCCCGGAGATCTAATTATTGTTTTATTAAAAGCTATTTAGGGGATTTGGATGCTTTGTGTGCAAAGAGAATCTTCCTAGCGTTAGTATCGTTGGATTGGTAAGCCAGTGGGGCATTTCTCGTGCACTCGACATTGAAGTCGAATTTAGAGATTCATACATTTGTCCAAATAAATTTCTAATTCGACTTCACTCTCTATTTGTTACAGGTATGATAGATGTAAGGGTCTTAACAAGGTTAATAAATCTATCTGCACTATAACGTATAGGCTTCCTTGTAAATTGACTACAGGTACTTAGTTAACTTTGACAATTGTTCTAAATCACAGCTCCTGTTCAAAAACACTTTTGGCCGATATTTAACTAATTATAAATATAAATCCTTCAACTGACATTCAGTTACCGCGACCAATCCTAACCATCAGCCAAGCCACGTATGCAGGATATATTATAGTGCTCAAGTGTGAGCGCAAACACAAGTGCATTCTATAATCCCTCACCTCTTTCATTCGATGGGACACCAGTGGGACACGACCGAAGAGAGATTGGATGCACGCTTAACGTGCTTTCCGAGGCACGGGGGTCCGAGACCACCAACTTCCAGATTCGGGCTGACACTGACAATGCCTGAACATAAAAAAAAACTAAGGTAGGTACACATTTTTGGCCCGACCCGGGAATCGAACCCGGGACCCCAACCGCAGCCGTCGCTTTAAATTGCGACATACTACCCACTGCGCCACCGAGGCATGACTTTTAAGAGTAAGAGTAAGAAAACATATTTTATTGACCACAACATTTACACAGACAAAAAGACAAAACAAGGGAAACAGAAGTTGCGGCCAACAAGGTTCAGCCTCAGCATGACGCTACAGCCGCCGCAAGCAGCTGCTGCAGCGCTCTTATATAAGTAACAGAGTAGACATGCACAAAACAACAGATACAGAAAAGAAAAAAAAATAATAAAAAATAGGGAAGAAAAAAAAAATTACCTAATTACTATTAATTACTTCTTAAACATTAGTTCAGTTTATCTAAGGATCAACAAATCGGTCCTTAATACGCAAAACGTTAAGTTGCATAATTCTCTTTCCTTATATCCCTATGGGACACCAACGTGTCGAGGGCAGGACTTAACATGCAACGGGGTTACTAGGCCACCCCAACGTCGCCTGGAGGACTTGGATACTAAAACAGATCGTTAACTAATGAACCAGTGGCTCATTTGATAGCAGACGGATCACCTGATGGTAAGCGATTGCCGCAGCTCATAGATGATTACAGGTCCCTCCACCAGCCCATGGTCCTTCCTACCGTCTCGGCATACGGACCGAATCTTGGGAGACGCACACCAGTACTTGCTAAGGGCTCTTTCCCCGGTGCGTTTCTTCACTCCCTACAAAGTGTGTGTCTTTAGCCCATCTCAATGCAGTTGCAGAAGAGTCACAAGTGCGCTGCCAATCTTAAATCCCTTTCCCGTTAATTGGGCCTCGCGTACCCTCACTCACTCGACGAAACACAGCGCAGGCGCTGCTTCACGCCGGTCTCCTGTGAGGTATTACTCCGGTCGAACCGGCCCATTCATGCCTAATCGTGACATGGTTATTTGCTGCGAAAGACTGTTATAGGAAACCCTGTACCAAGACATTTACGTTTTCAAAACTGTTTCTATTCTGCACGTGTAAAGCCAAAGAAATAAAACCCGAGAGAACAGCAATAGCCCAATAATAAGTAGTAAAAGTCCCCTGGATCCGAGCTCATTACCGTCGCGGAGTCAAATGTCTGCGTTAAACAGTATTCCGCGACATTAAACTCTGCTTCACATAAACTTGGACGCGTCATTACCCGCAAGCTGACGTACCACGGGCAATAATGTCACTTAATTTTCACCTTAGCTTACAGAAACAGGAACGAGGGAAAGTGACAACTCGCTCGAAAAAAACTCGCCCGAGAATTTCAAGATTTTTTTGCTTAGATATGTTTCGAATAGCTCGGGTTTGTCATCACCAATTCACATTAGGCGATTAGGTGGTGATTAAGCCTTATCCCATCATAGTAGCGTTGACTTGATTTCTATGATGGAGGCCTTTGCCCTGCAGTGGGACAGTTTATAAGATAGACTGATACTTACTTTACATCGGTCCCCGTGGAAGATCCACTCACCCTTCAGCATTGCTGGCTCGACCACGGCCTTAGAGAACCGGCGTGAACCAATGTCCAAGGGGGAAGTGAAAAAGATCGGCAATGCAATTAATACTCCATGTGTATACTCCACTCGTGGACAAACGGATCACCTAAGGGTAAGCGTTTAACGCCATCCTGAACACGTACAACCAGAAGTCACGAATGATGCCAACCCTTATTCAAACCCCTTCTCCCGGATTGGGCTTCCGGTAGGTACCCTTACTCACGCGACGAAACAGGTGTTGCTTTAACGTCGTAAGGCCCAGACAGCAGAAACAATAGAAAGTCAATTGATTTTGCCTTTTAAAAGGATTTCGGGTCCTATGTTAAGCCGCCTGTTTTCTGTAAGGTCGTGGTACCACTGCGGTCGATGAAGTGATTTAGAAGCGAGTGAGAACGATTCGAGTCAAGTCAATAGTAGCAGCTGACCACAGATAATCATGTTCAAACAGCTTTCAACGTGGCTTTGTCATGTAAACGACTGCGGCAGAGGTTTTAGTGACGTCGCACTTCATTTTAGCGCACTAACGCCATTACAAAGATGCACTTAAGCTTAATTGAATATAATAACCATCTGGTAAAATTTGCAAAGTTTAGAAGAATTTTCACTAAGATTGGCGGTCATCCTATTTATGGCATATACCTAGAAGAAGTTGAAGATCAAATATCTTTAACGTAGGTATTAAAACATATTTATCAAATCTTCTAGTGGACCCACGATCTGTGTGGAAAATTTTGAGGGAGGCTGTCCAGCAGTGGACGACTATAAATTTGCTGAAATGATGATGATGATGATGATCAATTCTACGACTGTGTACTTTTTAATTATGAAAAACTTCCCTAATGTTGGTATTTCTTAAAATGATTACTTTCTATGATAATGGTTTGTTGACGTGCCCCATACCTGTTAGGATATTCGCAATGCTTTCAAATTACCTTAACAGATCTTTATTCTGTTATTTAAACTTTATGCTTTTTTGGTGATAGTAGGCAGAAGAGAAGGGTTAGGGGAAAACCGCCCGAAAAGAACTCGCACGAGAATTTCCAGAATTTTTAGCTGGTCACTGTTATAACCAATATTTTTGTGATGATAATACTGTCTAAACTCTACTAAAAAAACAATATTGGTGAAGTTAGTTACAGCAGTGACTAGAAAAAAATCTTGAAATTCTTGTTCCAGTTTTTTTCGGGCGAGTTTTCCCCTAACCTGAGGAGAAGACGGATTTTAACTGTGGGAGAGCCACGCTTCGGCATGAATGGGCCGGCTCGACCGGAGTGATACCACTGCCTCACAGAAAACCGGCGTGAAGCAGCCCCTGTGCTGTGTTTCGCTGAGTGAGTGAGGGTACCGGAGGCCCACTCGGGGAGGAAGGGGATAAAAGGTTGGCAGCGCACTTGTAACTCCACTGGTGTTGCAAGTGTCCATGGGCGGCGGCAATTGCTTACCATCAGGTGATCCGCCTGCTCGCCTGCTACCTATCACATAAAAAAAAAAAATCGCCGCCGCTCATAGACACCCGCTAAGTATTCTAGTGGATACACAAGTGTGCTGGCAACTTTTTAGCCCCGATTGGGCCGCCGGTGCCCTCATTCACTCGGCGAACCATAGCGCAGCGCTGCTTAACGCTGGTTTTCTGTAACGCCGTGGTACGTTCTTGATTTTAGTTGGTATAGCATAAAAGATAAAAGGTTTTTTTTCTATTTTGTTTAACACATGTGCCCGGAATGAACACTTGTCTTCCACCACGTATACATTCACTCAGGGACATTTTCAATTACCTACTTTATCTATTCTAAAAGCGGTAAACTGTATCATCCTACAAGTGCCCCACTTGTCTGCTGGTGGAATCGATAAATTACAGACTTGTAAACAACTTCAAAAGGCCACTCAAATACAGGGTGTATCTGTGAACATTTATAATCCCTTTAACCACATGTTCTACCAACCATTCTGAACAGCATTTGTTCTATGACTTTTGAAAATTCGCATTAAAAATTTTCATCTTTCCATACAAAGTCGGTCACGTGACTTGGTCATTTTGTATGGGGAGACGAAAAATTTTTTGAAGAATCTAGAAAAGTTGTTGAACAAATGTTGTTCAGAATGGTTGATAGAACACGTGGTTAAATGGATGTAAATGTGTACAGATCCACCCTGTATAAGTGGACGTTAACAATTGCAACAAAGTACATAACATAATAATATGATGTTGATTGCAATCTACATAATTATCTTTAGTATCACTATCATATTAGACATTTCTTTATCATATTATGAGGCTTCAACAGTTCTATAGAAGTAGGTATTGGAATGTTCGCAGACTGACTAAATTGTAATGTTTAAACCACTGCGTTTGGCGTATGTATGTAACCCTTACTTTATGTTCTTTTAGTTTTGCAGAGCTGACTAAACCTAGCTATTTGGGATTCTCCTCTACGGGGGGTTTCTCCAAACGAAAAGCCGTGTACAGAGGCATACCCACAAAACCCCGTGTGGTTCTCCCTCATCGGCCATATTGAGGATGTCTCACGGTGATACAGCCGACGTCTCCCTCCATGACATTCCCCGGGCCGATGCCCGCCTACACGAGCTAGGCATGCGTATGTGACCCTGCCTCATACACCAGAGGTGGTGGGTTCAGCCACCGGACACAAACTGTAGAATCAGATCCATTTTGAGATGTAACAATTTATCTTCTTCTTCTATACTATTTATAAAGAGATAACTTCTATAGACAACGATAAGGCTTATAGGTAAACCGAAAACACGAAACGCTTGCGCGATGTAATTGACGCCCAGCGCCATCTATTGGTATATTTTAGAACTAGGTCCCGAAGCGAAGTGAGGGCGGGCCACTAGTTATTTATAACATCGTAGCCATCACACCTAGTCATCACAGGAAACCTTGTCAAAATTGGTTTCACTGTTTTCTTAAATCTGTTTTATTTGTTTAATTTATATCCTTTTAATCTTAAAATCCTGATAATAGGGTACTTGACTATTTTTTTTATGTGTTTAATCAAAAGACCCCTCTATTAAAGAAACATTGTTGAAAGAATTATTTGATTCTGATTTGAATTACCTGAGATATCACAACTTTAAGAGCACATATTTTACGCGGGCCCAAAAACGCTCTATACAAATGGCTACCAACATGTGACGTCACACGCTCGTATCTTGTATGCGCGTCTAGCAAATTTTGTTTGGTAGCTATATCAAATGTTTCGTTTATGTACATAGTTTTATAATAAAAGTTTGTGTTTAATGTGTGGGTAGTTCAATGATATAATTATTTTTATCTTCTATCTATACTATTAATAAAGAGGTAACGCCTCGGCCTGTGACTGACTGACTGACTGACTGATCTATCAACGCACAGCCAAAACTATTGGACCTAAAATCATGAAATTTGAAACATAGGTAGTTCTTACTATGTAGGCGCGCACTAAGAAGGGGTTTTGCGAAATTCACCCCCTAAAGGGGTGAAAGGGGGGGTTTACGTTAGTATGAAAGTCTTTCAATTTTGATGTTAGAGATTTGAAAATTTGGATTATGGTTGTTTATCAAAAATAAAAATTGACCTGTTTTAGTTTTTTTTTTAAATTCAAGCCATAAAGGGGTGAAATGGGGGTTAAAACAATGTATGGGAGATTTATTATTTTTAAAGCTAGAGTCTTGAAAATTGGTATTTGGGTTTTCCATACAAATTAAATGAAAGTAATTTCAGCATTTTTTTTTCTTTAGCTTACAAAGGCGTGAAAGGGGGTTAAAACGTCGTATGGAAAATTCGTAATTTTTAAAGCTAGAGCTTTGAAAATTGCTATTTGGGCTTTGCATGCAAATGTAAAGAAATTGAATTCGGCATTTTTTTCTTCAACCTAAAAAGGGGAGAAAGGGGGATAAAACACCGTATTGTCAATTTTAAAGCTAGATTCTTGAAACTTGGTATTTGGGCTTTGCCTACAAATGTAATGAAAGTGAATTCGTTATTTTTTTCTTCAACCTAAAAATGGGGGAAAAGGGGGTTGAAACGAAGTATTGACATTTTTTGAAGCTAGAATCTTGAAAATTGGTATTTAGGCTTTGCATAGAAATTTTATAAAAGTCCCCCCTTCCCCTTATAGGGGTGAACGGGTGAACTGATTAAATTTGACAAAGTAAAGTTATAGAGTTTCCAACATTCCAAATTTCCAACATCAAATCTTTTTGAGATTCCTTCATTAAGGTTTACGATCACCAAAATTATCAATCCTATAAGTATCAGTAAAATTTCTTTTTGCTAATTACTTCGATTGTTGTGAATTCTACTTCGTTCAAAAAATTAAAATACCGAAGCGAAGCGAGGGCGGGCCACTAGTAATATTATAAACTTTAAAAATGGACTTGCCCATGAAACTTTGATTGCTCACAAAACCAGCTAGACGTTATATTTTTAACTGAAAATTTAGGCTATTGGTTCTTATTTACCAATATTTTGGTAAAGTATCAATATTTTTTACTACATCGATATTAGTCAACTACCCTATTAAGTAGGTGCACGAATAAAGTCCTTTTAGCATGATAGATCCGACCCGTTTGATTCAGTGGTAGTGAATGCTGCGTCTGGGCCAAGGGTTGCGGGTTCGATCCCCGCACAGTACAAACATTTGTGTGCATGAACATGTTTGTTTGTATTGATCTGGGTATTTTCTATGTATTATAAGTATGTATTTACAAAAGAAAAGTATTATATGTATAAATTTGTAATTCCACTGTTGGTTCTGATATCTGTAACACAGGTGCTTGAGCTACCTATCTCAGAGTCAGACCAATGCATGTGATGTATTGAAAATATTTAAAAAAATATTAATATGTAAAGAAATGATATATAGATCATCAAAATAAGCAAAATAAAAAGTTGTTTCATACATTTTTTCCTGTTAAATATTATTTTTTAAATGGAACAGCTGATTTAAGTTAGCAAATGTTGATGATCTAACATGTTGAAGGGGCATTATTCGTGTTACTTATTATGATGAATTTAGGATTGAGCGATCAAATTTTAACCGTGTATATCAGTCGTAAGTAATGTCATTCTGCTTATGTTAGCGATGATTTAATCCAAACCAATGGATTAAAACAAATCTTCATACAAATTCAAGTCACACGGTTTCTAACCATCAAATCTACATAGAAACGTAGTACTTGTAAAAAACATGAACACAGACGAGTAAGATACGTGTGTACGTGACATAGCTACAGTATCCCTGGCCTATTGAAGGAGTGGCTCTGACCCTTATGGGCCGAAGAGACTGCGTAGAATACGTAACAAATCTACCTATGTAGTACGATTATGGGCGAAGGGCGTCTAGTTTATTTATAGTAACTAAGTATGTTATCTCCATTTGTGAAACAGTTTAACAAAAAATCTGTTAATACGATTGGTTATACAGCGATTTTGGTAGACTGATCTTGCCTCACGCTTTAAATGTCTTCAGCGGCTTAAGTATTACACTGCACACATTTTTTTACAGACCGAGTGAGTGAGGGTACCGGAGGCCCATCCGGGGGAGAAAAGGGTTAAAAGGTTCGCCACGCACTTGTGACTCCATGGTGTGCAGATGGCCATTCATGGGCGGCGGTAATTGCTTACCATCAGGTGATCCGCCTGCTCGTCTGCTCCCTATCACATTAAAAAAAGAGTAAGTATTATGGGCCAACGCTTGACTACAATTTCAGCTAATGGAATGAGGCAATGTAGAAGAAAAAAGATATGTAGAAGAAGCCTGTTCTGAGGAACTATCCCAACATTTCACGGCCTCGATGGCGCAGTGGCTAAGGTGTTCGCTCGAGGCGCGAAAGGTCCTGGGTTCGATTCCAGGTCCATATTTTCTTAGTTTTCTTGGGACTGGGTGTTCTGTGTTGACGTCCCCACTCCCCAGTTAATTATCGTCAGCTGGTACTCATAGTACAGGGGTTGCCCTAGTTTGAGACCAGGTTGATTGGTGTCATTGTCTGGCGCATTTATTTATTTTGAAGAATTCGTAATGTTAACGTATCGTGCCCACATTGAGGTTACGGTAGTAAATATGTTGACCTGACTCCGTACTAAGTAGCTTCAGCACTTGTGTTGCAGATATCAGACAACAGAGGATCACAAATATACCTACTTAAAACATAACTACTTCCAGACACTGAACAAACACAAGCAGATTTTTCACACGCAGAGCCCCTATTATTAAAGTATTTATTTACTATATTAAGAAAGGTATACAGGGTGTATCTGTGAACATTTACATCCCTTTAACCACGTGTTCTTTCAACCATTCTGAACAACATTTGTTCAACAACTTTTCTAAATTCTTCGAAAAAATGTTTGACTCCCCATACAAAATGACCAAGTCACGTGACCGTCTTTGTATGGAAAGATGAAACATTTTTTATGCGAATTTTCAAAAGTCATAGAACAAATGTTGTTCAGAATGGTTGGGAGAACACGTGGTTAAAGGGATGTAAATGTTCAGAGATACATCCTGTATAAAAGCATACTAGATGGCGGAACCGGCGGTAGAATTTAGAAAAGTAATATTTCTATTTTTTTAATACATTTAATAACATTGTTTATTGTACAAAGAATTCTTTACCAAGTCTTCAATGTCACATCTAAGTCTCTTTACCCTGATGAAGGAACGTGCATCCAGACCCCGCTGGTGTACGTGCCTCAAATGCCAATACTTACGACTGCATTTCATTGAGCGCATTCACATTAGAGTTGCAGTTCGATAGTGAAACATCGATGGGCAATCGATAGTCTATCGATTGTAGCGTTGGCCCGATTAGCGAGGGACGTGCCGATTTTTAAGGGTCTGTGGACACATCCCGATTCGAACCTGATCGGAACGCTCAAATCTGTCCCGATAAATAAAATAAAATCCCAGGTTCGATCCCCGGTTCCTGTCAAAAAAAAATATCTGAGTTTTTCTGTTCAGAAATTCTCAGTGCCCGGGCCTGCCCGAAGTCTCGAAGACCGCTACTTGTACCCCGTGCCTCGGAAAGCACGTTAAGCCGTTGGTCTTGCGCCTAAAACACTATGATATATCCTATGTACGGTGGCCAGCACATCAAGTTACTACAATCTGTCAAATTTCTTCAATCAAACCTCACTTTTATGTCAAACGTGTTTGGTTCAATATCAACTGAGGAAATTTGACAGATTGTAGTAACTTGATGTGCTGGCCACTGTACGTAGCCGCCGTAGCCGAATATCGGTTGTACATATACTTCATTATTTATTTATTAAAACTATCGATAGTTCGGCAACACTAGTTCACATTCACCAATGCACCGAAGGCGAATAAATTTACCCTCCATGTAGCCTGAAGTAACGTAGTTGGAGTATAGCGAGTTGGGGCAAGTGCTATAAAATTCTTTGGTTACCTACTTATTGAATGTTTTTTTACCTGACAGGTGGCAGACGAGCAGACGGATCATCTGATAGTAAGCGATGGCCGCCGCCCATAGACATCTGCAACACCAGTAGAGTCATAAGTGCGCTGCCACCTTTCCCCCAATTGGACCTCCGGTGCCCTCACCCTACTCAACGAAACACAGCGTAGGCTTCACGCCGTATTCTGTGAGGCCGTGGTATCACTCCGGTCGAGCCGGCCCATTCATGCCGGAGCGTGACTCTGCCACGCTTAAGAAGCTTTATTACGAGTATACAACTTTTTATAAATATGAAGCTTGAATAAAAAGAAAAACAAATATTTTTATTATGTCTTCCGATTTTTTACATTCGTCACGATCTTTGGGATGAAAAACTCCAACTATAGTATTCTATAAAGAAATGTAAATAAGTAGTCAAACGAAAACTAAATAAAGAATTAAAATTTATAAAACCTCTTACAAGTTGTCATATAAAACGGGAATTATGTAAAAATATGAAACTATTTATTTTGTGTTAGTGGCCATTTTAAGTTTGCAGCCATCTAATCTAGCTAAGAACACTCCCGACTATTATAACTTTCAAACAAAAAAAAACAAATCCAAATCGGTTCATCGGCTCGGGAGCTACGTTGCCGTAGATAGACACACACACAGACATTTTTTCGGTCGGGGGTTAAAAATAGGCCGCGCAAGGCCCTTACTTTGGAATCTTAGTATTAATTCCATCGACAGATCATGCATGAATGAATAATCCTTGACCGCGCTAACACCAGTAATTCAGGGCAGTTCATGAATTACGCATTCAGCCACAAATCATGCAATCCATGCATACCAAATTGGTGCAATATGCGTAATTCATCCGAAGCTAATAGCCCGTGATCCTCCTTTATCAAATCGGCCCCTTTTTCCCCAATCATCATAGCAGGAGCATTGGTATTCGCTCCTGGTATTTTAGGCATTATAGAAGCGTCGACCACTCGCAATCCCGACACTCCGTGTACGCGCAATCTTTCGTCTACCACACCTTCTGGACCCATGGCACAAGTCCCGACTGGATGCTGTAAGGACCCAACAGTTTGCCTAACATAGCAGCTCCAGTAGTCCTCGTGATCCAGCCGCTTATCGCACCCAGGTACGTCTAACCTCTCCAACGATGCGCGCACACGCTTATAATAAGAGGTCTTCACTAACCCATGCATAAAGTTCACACCCTTCCTTAAGACGCGGAAGTCTTCCTCGCTGTTAAGGAACCCCGACTCGATCACCGGATCATCTAAAGGATTTTTACTACGCAAGGTAACTTTACCTCTTGATGACGGATGCAGAAGAATTAAAAAGGTCCAATCGATTTCCCTGTAAAAATTAACTCTTCCAATAGAACTACATAAGGATCTTTTGAACCCCACTGTTTCACAAGTCAGTTGGGTGACGGGAGACGACAAGGCTCCGGCGTGGGTGTTGAAGATTTGCAACTGGCGTCGTCGCCCTCCGTCAACATTTATGAAACCATTTTGAGTGGGCACTGGTATAGAGTCCAACTCCATGGTGGAAAGCACATTCTGTAACAGCTGTTTGGAACCCCCGTTTCCCAGCAAAAATCAAAGGAACAAACTGATGATCATGTAAGTTCTTACCAACTGGTAAGTCTACTATTGTTTGTATATCGAATCTTTCTAATTCTTTTTTGGGTCCTATTCCAGATAGCATTAATAATTTGGGCGAATCTATCGACCCAGCAGATAAAATGACTTCTTTCTTAGCTAACACATTGACTAGATTTCCTGACTTAGTAAGTAAATTTACACCGTAAGCTCTCGATGTATGCGGATCTATTAAAATTCTTAAAGCTCTAGTGTATTTGGCTACGAATAAGTTGGGTGTATCTTTGGTTCGTCGTAAATAAGCCTCGGCGGTGCTGGAGCGGCGGCCGTTAGCAAAAGTGAAATGCGGCAACGTGACTCCTAAGTCATCGGGGCCGTTCGTTTCAAGAATTCTCCTTAACCCCATTTCTTCGAAGGATCGAAGAATGATTTCGTTGACATGTTTGAAGTAGCGGTTTGGTGTAGGACGGCTGATTTTGACCGGGCCTTCTGTGGAATGTAAGTATGCAGTGTGAGGGTTATTCATGACTGTTGGGTCGGTCATGTTCTCGAACTTCTTGAAGTATTTCAAGGTTGAGCTCCAGTCCCAGCCTGGAGCGATCTCGGCCCACTCGTCGTAGTCCTCTGGCGACCCCCGGACGTAGAGCTCGTAGTTGTTGGAGGAGCAGCCTCCGAGCATCTTCCCCCGGATCAGGTTAACTTGCTGGTTGGTATGAGCTTGCCCCGTGTACTTGTCAAGCGTCATACGGTAATCCCAGTCGTATTCGGTTTGAGTTAAAGTCGTAAATAAGCTGGGCACCTGAAAAGACAGTTTTTATTCTTTTGTGACTATTTTCATTAGAAAACATACTCTACAATACTTCTTTATTTCCTTATTAAGTAGGTATGTGTACATAACTTAATCAAATTAAATTGTTGAATGTACTTACGAGTAGGTAGCTAAAGTAAATTGATATTCTTATCCACATTAAAATAAGTGTACCTACCTACAACAGGAAATCAATCAGTCATTAACCTTATACTGATACTGATAAATTTATGTTTTTTGAATCGCAAGTACCTACATACCTAATTATTTTTAGAATTTAGAGATAGCCACTTATTATACCTACTTCATTCGATTTTCACTTTGGCATCAAACACTATTTAGGTAGAAACTTTATAAAAAATGGACAAAATAAATTTATTTTTGTTAACTAAGGTGCATACTCCTAATTAACTTAAAGTATTTCTGACTATGGTAGGCACTAATAAAATTAACTACGCCAGTTTACGGAAGTAAATGTAATAGAATTAATAAGGCAGATAAACAGTAAGGTCCCTAATTGCAATGCATCGCTTTTTAAAATTCCAAGGAGAAAACAAATAGTACCACGTTCTCGCAGACCTAGCTATAATTTTAGGGGGTCGTCAAAAGGAGTCTGTGCTTACGTTAAAACGATTACCTTGTTTATACAAATCTTTTTATATTTTTCGATGAATGCAGGTTTGTTTCTTTAAAAAAAATGTAAGAACTAAGAACACAAGAAAAAGTTCTTTAAACTGTGACCTACACTTAATGTTTTTTGTAATTATTGATGCTATAAGCCGACGTAATGTGAGCAGAGATAAGCCGCATTTGGCTGAAGGGCTCATAATGGGAGCCATCGCGTGTGAAAAGTCCGCTAGATAGCGCACTTTAGGTACAATCACAGGGCCGGATCTACCTATGGCCTGCCTGGGCCGCAGCCCAGGGCCCCGGGGTCACATGGGGCCCCACAGATCCCGCTAAAAATCCCTAAACGCTAAAGATCCCGCTACACATAACAGCAATAAGGTCGCCTTTTGGACAATACATACTTGCGTATGTTTAAATATCTCTTTTTTGTGGAATAAAAAAGAATATGGATAAGAATAAGTAATATTATCATTATAGAAACAGTTTTTTGACATTAGTTACCTACTAATTGAGTACCTACTTAGTGTGGTACTTAGATAGGGTCCAAGTAGTTTCAGCCCAGGGCCCCACAAATTGACGATCCGCCCCTGTAGGTCCAACTACAAAGTGATTGGTTATTTTTGATGTGAGATGTCAAATTGTTACTAAACAACTCAGGTCGTTTTTTTTATTTTGGCTCAGTAAATTGGCTCACCTCAGCCTGATGATAAGCAAGAGGACAGCCCACGTTGCAGTTACAACGGACGCGATGGCACGGCATCACATCCGTTGGCACTGCCATACTGGCCCGCGAGATGCTTCTTCACGCTTAGTTTGAAGGAGTCCATATTGTAGGACAGAGGAAACTCGCACGATAGCATTGTATCAACTCACCACACTGGCAAGAGGCGGGTCACCTCCAGCTTCGACCAGAAGCACCCTCAGCCGGGGCACCTCGCTGAGCCTCGCAGCCACGATAGCGCCGGCAGACCCTGATCCCACCACCACGAAGTCAAACGCCTCGCCATCTAGGGGACAAAATAGAATACGATAGTAGTAAACTCGTCTTCCAAGCATCGCTGGAGGACTCCACCCAGTCGCTCGCTCCCCACAAGTCGCGGAGGATCGCTGGCATAAAACAATTAATTTTCTATTGTGTCTGCTGTCTAGGCCTTACGACGATAATGGAGGCCTTTGCCCTGCAGTGGGATAGTATACAGGCTGATACTACTACTAAAGATCGTGTCTCGGAACTCACCCCTCAAGTGATGGTGGTCAGGCCACCCCGCCGGAGCAATGGCCTGGCTGAGGGCCAGGATCCTCATCACCCACTGCACCACGGGCGAGGAGCTGCAGGCCTGCACCGCGGCCAGGAACCTCGTCATCACCGCGTTGAGCCGGGACATCTTCAACTCTTCGGTTTCCACCCGGTAAGTGAAAAGAGAGAGAGGGGAGAGTACCTATTGTTGGTCATTCTGAAATACATCGTTAAATTTTGTTTTATTCCCGAAAGCGAGTGAGTGAATGGTACCGGGCCAATAGGGGGAAAGGGGGTTAAAGGTTGACAGCGCACTTGTGACTCTACTGATGTTGCAGATTCCTGTGTCTATAGCCCGTTTAGCATTAATAGTGTTCATTAAAATAAGCGAAATAAAAATCAGCTGCTCCATACATTGTCAAGTCTGGTGATTTTTTTTTTCTTACCTACTTACTTTTGCTTATTTTGATGGTTTAACATGCTAAGGGATTTCATTCACCTATTGTGAGGGCTTAAAGGAGGATTAAAACTAAACTCCTTTGCCTGAATTAAGATTTTTTCATGTAGGTACTACGACAGCCGAAACAACGAAGGTACAGACAGCCACACATCAGGTTACCACAAACTGTCTAATTTCCTCAATTGATATTCAACTTAATGCGTTTTACAATAAGATGAGAGTCGTTTAAAGAAATTAGACAGTTTTATATACTTTGATGAGTGGCTGTACGTACCACAAACACTCAACTCATATTGTTTCATAAACAAACATTTGTGACACCCAAACTCAACTCATATTGTTTCATAATCAAACATTTGTGTTGGTGCGGAAATCGAACGCGCGGCCATCGGTGCTCAACGCACTGTGCTATATGGGTCGTGGCAATGATAGATTATATTTCGTTTTTTAAAATCCAGCGTCCCAATTATTACTTTATTATTAATCCTTTTTTCGGTTATTATAAGGCACTGCACGAATGTTTTCGACCGTGCTCTCAAGAAAGTCTTAAAAACGGATATTTGGGAAACTAAAGGAGTTTCCATGTTTTATAACCAATGGGGTTACCATACCCTATGACATAAGCGGCAGTGGCGTCATCAATTAATTTTATGACTTTATTGACACATTATGATATTCCGAAATTTGATACAACTTACCTACTAGTACCTACTTACGCATTTTTTTTTTTCATTTCTATATTCCACCAGGTATGTGTTATAGTGATTTGTAATTACACGAAATATGCATGCAGATTGTTATTTCAAATCACATACCAATTTTCAATTTTGTTGCTCCAAAACTCGATAACTATTTATCGTAGCTGTCACATACACTAACGCAATCAACAAAAACACTTCACAAAAAATTAAAATATTTAAATCATAACCACCGCATTGTTTTAAACAAATTAGTTAAATTTTGTTTATTTTTTTCAGTATCCACTGTACTATGGATGTAAACTTCTAAAATAAAGATCTAATATTATAGTTATGAAACTGAAATGACTAGTAGATCGTGGGGTTTTATTTTTGTTTCTTTTTCAATGGTTGTCATTTAATTTCGTTTTTATTGATACGACACGTGTTGACTGATAAGAGAGCAAAGTTACGTCTGACCGGTGTTAGGTAACGCGGTATCCTCCAAAATAGCAATGAAACATATACCTACCTAACCCTGCAGGTTTTCCAAGGTCAAATGAGCTGATCTACACGACGGAGCGGTGACCAACATTTTTGCTAAGGTAGGATATTTTTTAAGAGAAATAATTATTCTGTGTATAATGCATCAAGAAAGTCATGGAAATTGACTGATGCCCTATTTTTTAAAATATTATGAATGGAACTATGTAGGTATTATGTAGTTCTATTGACAGAGTACATACCTATAGATCTATACCGAATTGTCTAAATAAACTGTTATCCAATTACTTCACTGGCCTGAAGTAGATATTCGCTCACATTACCTTTTTGCTATAGCGTAAGTATAGATACAGCTGTACCTATACGTATGTGAACATTTACATGCCTTTAACCACGTTTTGAACCAACCATTCTGGACAACATTAATCAATTGTTCTACGACTTTAGAAATTCGTCGAATTTTTTTTGCCTTCTCATTACAAAATTAACGATCACGTGTTTTTTCAAATCAACTTTGTGGGACAAATTTAAGTTTTCTATGAGAATTCCCAAAAGTTAGAACGTTTGGTAGAAGACTTGGTTAAAGGAATGTAAATGTCCTATGTAGCTATGCACAAAACTTACTATGAGAATCTAAGACTCCACGGGAAAATGTGCATGGTGTTTAATTAATTTTGGTACCAACTAAACATATTTTCTTCTTTCTTTCCTTCTTTCAAATATATTTTAATTAAATTACGCACATAACTTGTACAATATAATGAACTTTCCTACAATATTACATAAATAAAATATACCTACTTAGATTAAATATCTTTCTGCATGACCCAAACTGCATGTTTTGTGTATTAAATTTATTTAAATCAATAAATAAACTATCAGATTCATTCATATGTAGGTAGGCAAATAGCAGATCTCATTAGAAATGTTGGAATCAGAAGGTAAGGTATTTTATTAGTCGTTAAATGCATATTAAAGTACTTAGTTAAAAGGAAATAATATTAAAAGCGACGCTTGCGGTTAGCGCTGCCTTCCAATAGGTATCCACCATTATTTAGGTTTCTCATTATTTAATAAGCACAGAGCGACACAGTCTCCTTTAGCCGGTGGCGAAAATTAAAACTAGGTATGTAATGCCATTTCATTACAAAACGTGATCTTTTAGACTTGGTTTATATTTGACGCTTTCAGTCTTAGAGCAAAGTGACAGCAACATTTTGCTACTAGCGTTAATCTCCATTTTATGCTATAAAGCTGATTTTGTTTAATTCTGATTGTAAAAATCTATCTTACCTGCCTAGGTAGTTAACTAGCTAGTAGCTGAAGCTGATACTGATGAGCACACACTTTATTAGGAAGATATTGAATTTAAAAGTCCTCAGATATACTCTAGCTTGGCCACCGTACCGCTACAAAATCCATCCTGTTTAATATATTATGTTTATAATTGTATCTAATTTATAAACATTCAACATGTGTGTAGCTTGCATTCCTTGACTAGGTAGGTACTCCTCTTTAATAAGAAAATTAATTTTATTGACAGCGGTTTTAAAGTGTGGTTCCGTTGGTTAAATTTTCGATGCAATTTATTAATTTCCTCCATAACCGTAACTTCAGGTACAGTTAAGGTTACATTGTTTTTTCTCTACGTGATAGGTGGCAGACAAACAGACGGATCACCTGATGGTGAGCGATGGCCGCCTGATATCGCTACTGAAAAAGGGGCTATACGAATGAAACTAGCGCCGCCAACCTATTTACACTGATTGTGGCAAAAATAAGATATTTTTTAAGAAAACAAACATTACAGACATAGACAAAAAGTAGAGATGCGCCGATATTCGGTTGGTATTCGGTATTCGGCATATTCGGCACTTTTTTCACTATTCGTATTCGGCCGAATTATTCGGTTTTAGTGCCGAATATATTCGGTTTGAGTATTTCCATTTTCCTGGCTATATGACATGGAATTTAAAAGGACAAGTGTGTGTTTTTTGTAAATTAAATAAAACTGGCGAGGAATGTGTTAAAAAGCTAATAAGCAAGCAATTAACATGAAATCAACGGTATTTTGACATCTTAAGTCCACATATTTATTTCCTGCCCTATAGTATGTAGCTAACTTAACTTTAAAACAAAAACCTAATTCATTTATTTTTAAGCCAGATCAACCAATATTTATTTTACTATTTATTTTATACTAAAAAATATCTGGACTTTTTTTAATTAAACATAAATTATAAAGCTTGTTTTCAAACCCTATTTAAGAATAAATTGCAAAGAATATCAATAAATAACATAAAAAAAATATTTATCATTCAATAACTTATTATAAAATAGGGTATTTGACAAAAAAACGTGTTAAATCAAAAGACCTCTCAATTTAAGAAACCTTATTGAAAGAATTGTTCGATTCTGATTCGAATCACCTGAGTTTATCATAAACTTTAAGAGCACATATTTTGAGCAAGCCCAAAAACGCTCTATACAAATGGCTACAGGCAAGTGACGTCACACGCTCGTATCTTGTATGCGCGTCTAGTAAATTGTTTGGTAGCTATATCAAATGTTTCGTTTAGTAAATGGTTTCATAATAAAAGTTGGGTGAAAAATTTACGGGTAGTTCAATAATATAATTATTTTTTTAAATTTATACTTTAAAATGACTTTGCCTCATGAAAATTTGAATGCTCATAAAACCAGCTAGACGTTATATTTTTAACTGAAAATGTTGGCCATTGGTTCTCATTTACCAGTATTTTGGAAAGTATAAATATTTTTTACTATATCGAGATTAGTCAAATACCCTATTATTTATTGTTAATTCATATTTTTATTTATAATAATTTGACACATACCACCAACCACCGCATACCAGAACAGCTACCCGGTATGTGGAGGGTGTGGGTTCGAGTCCCACTTGAACCCTGTGATGATTTTATTAAGTGTAATATTTACCTAATAGATACAGAGATCCGTTAAGACATTTCTGATATGGAAGGAATAAACACTTAAGTTAGTATAACTTAGTACGAATTGACTTATTTTCGGTCCCGTATCTAGTATACATAGAAGAGAGATCAGAAACAAGAAAATGGTAAACCGAATAATTCGGCCGAATATCCGTTCGGTAAAGATTGAACCGAATATTATTCGGTATTCGGTTATTCGGTGAAAACCACTATTCGGCGCATCACTAACAAAAAGTAAATTGATTTTTCAAGATGCAATACAATATTATATAAAACACGCGACAAGTAACAATAATGTCAATTATTGCTATAAAAGTGGCCGTTTTTAGCAATAATTAACATTATTGTTCTTGTCGCGTGTTAGAAAAGGTTGGCGGCGCTAGTTTCATTCGTAGTGAATTTCTCATTTTTAACGAAACTAAGTACCTACCTACTTAGGTACAGACAGCCACACATCAGGTTAACCAAACGCGTTTCACATAAAGATGAGGTTCGATTGAAGAAATTTGACAGATTGTAGTAACCTGATTTGTGGCTGTCTGTACCTACTCATAAGTTTTAACATTTACTAGTATTATTCTCCAAACTACCAACCAAAGTCAATGTCTGGGCTTAATTAGGTAACATTAATTTATTGTAGGACAGAAACTGGAAATAGGCATATATTATGAAACAGTCCTTGATATAATTTCGTAATTTTATACGTAGGTATAATTCTATCTATCTACCCACACCTGAGGAGTAGGTTAAGGTCAAAGATTAGAATAATAAATAAAAATATTTAGACACGGAACGCCGGCTACCTATCTACGCATAGGAACAACGACAGACTATGTGACGTATGCGGAAGTCACGTCTGTTGTTGTTTTGTTCTATATGTGATAGATAAATCAGTGAGGGTTTTTGCAAATGTAAGATCCGATAGATGGCGTTACGTTGACGTCAAGATCAAGATTTTTGACCGGTCACTGTTCTAACCTAACCTAACCAATATTTTTTCTTTTAGTAGAGTTTAGCCAGTATCATCATCACAAAAATATTAATTAGGTTAGGTTAGAACAGTGCATGACCGGCGTGCCCTGTGGCTAGGGGCGTTAAGAATACTGCAAAGGTATTCCCGGCTTCGGAGTACATGAGCATGCCACTACTGGGGGTGGCTTGCTCAAAATCACGACTCCGCGAGGGAAAAAATCCTACTGGGTGTCCTGGTAGGTCGCGCGTTTGGGAAGGGCTGCATTGCGCCAAATAATTTGGCTCAAAGTGGCGAGCGCGATTTGCGGTACGGTCCAGTCCCGGCTGTGGGACCGTATCCGACCGCGATCGCGCTGAGATGGACACCCCAGGGGTTTTGGTTAGGGTTAGAGTCCCACACACCACCTTGTCCCCCACATGTGGCAAGGAGAAGGCCATGATGGTTTCCCCTCGGAAAAAAAAAGAACAGTGACCGGCCAAAAAATCTTGAAATTCTCTCATTTTCAGAATTACGTACATTTACTAACTCATGTTGGTAAATCTCTTAGGATTTACAGTAGTTCGAGCTTTTACAGTAACATATCCACTTTAGGACCTTGTCACAATACATATGTATAAGAAGTAGAAGTCGTTCTTATAGTTATACCTATATACATTATATATTGTGACAATGTCCTAAAGTGTCTACATATTTTTGGAGTTGACTGTACGTAACTTCGTAATTATGACAAGATACGTCAAAATGGAACCAATCCACTGGTTGTTGGACCTGACGTTAACGTAACGCCATCTATCGGATTTTGCATTTGCAAAAAGTAAAACCCTCATTGGATCATCACAACATAATAAATAATAATGTTGTTGTATTTTGTTATGTTATCAGTTTGCAAGTCTGCCACTTACTTATCACAAAAAAAGATGAGATGCCTAAGTAACCTACCTACCTACCTATTTATTTATTTCAGATAGACAAAAACTATCTCAGCCATGATTATAATGAAATGCAAAAATCTACCAACATTTTCCAACCTTTTTTGGAAAATGGCATGTTGCTGGAGTACCTACTTAGGTAGGTACAGTCAGCCACACATCAGGTTACCACATTTCCTCAGTTGATATTCAACCTAATATGTATGACAATAAAATGAGAGTCAATTGAAGAAATTTGACAGTTAAACAAACAAAAACAAACAATCATTTATTTGCTGAAATACGTGTGATACAGAAAGGTCATAATTATAAGTATCTAGTATAATTGTATTCTGCCTTTGTATACTTTGATGTGTGACAATCTAGCGCAAGTTGCTTCTCGCTCACCTGACTGAGCGATGAGCGGGATAGAAGGATGCACTCTCGCGAACGAGAGTCGACAAAATTTTGTCGCGGTGCGCATGTTAGGCCTACTGGTTTTATAAGCTATCGATAGGCTATCGATACTATTGATATGACGTCAACTATCGGTAGACTTTCGATTGGCAACACTACTTATAAGTGACAGATACTCTATGGTGACAGAGTTGACAGTCAGCATAGAGTAACTTTTTTTTTCTTGGTCTGTGAGATGACAGGTGATGACAGTCAGCTGGTTGTGTTGTTGTTGCCTGCGCAGGCGCTAGTTTTGGAAACATAACCTCAAATTAAGCATTTGTTAATGAAGATATTTTTCCCGTTCAGGTGAAGATATATTAAACATGGAAGAAATGACAGAAAAGACGAAAAATATCTCTCTAACAAGGTAAATTTCTAAGTTAGTTGTTTGATTTCCTCATAAGTTTTCACCTAGTTCGCTGTACCTATGTTGTTTTACAAAGTAACAATTATTGTTATTTTTATTTGTAATATTATTTTAAATCTGTAAAGTAAATCATGAATTCGATCAACAGTAGTGGCTTCAATGTCAAACTGTTGTAGGTTATTATTCCCTACTGTGGTAAATAAATCAACCACTGGTATATGTACTTATTTCAATAACAACAGACACATTATACCATGTAACTTACAATTAATATGAATATTAATTTTTTTAGTGATGAAAACGTGACTAAACGTAAAGACTACATTGATTGGACAGAGTATTTCATGGCAACTGCTTTTCTAGCAGCGATGCGAAGTAAGGACCCCAGCTTACAAGTAGGGGCTTGTGTAGTCAATCAAGACAAGCATATTGTTGGTATCGGGTAAGAAGTTACTACATCATCAGTGTGATCAATCACCATTCCGCAATAGGCTAGCATGGTAATTTAAGCCTATTCCTCTCATAGTAGACTTGATTTCTGTGATGGTGGACTTTGCCCTGCAGTGGGACTGTATATAGGCTGACTTTTAACATAACGCATCAAGAAAGTCATGAAAATTTATGGCGTCACTGCCGCTTACGTCATAGAGTACTTACCTATGGAACTCTGTAATAGTTCCTCAAGATTAAATTTCACAACTTTATTGACTGAGTATACATGCATGCATAGTTTAGTAGAATTTATGTACGATACAATATTTTGTAATTTTATTCAGGTATAACGGTATGCCCACTGGATGTAGCGATGATGACTTTCCATGGAATAAAAACAAAGCTTCACCGTTGGAGAACAAATCTTATTTTGGTAATTTTTTCAGCATCTCATATCAGTCAAAGATAATTTTTTAATAATGGATCCCTGATGTGAACATTTTTTTTTTAAGTATGCCACGCAGAGATGAATGCCATTCTCAACAAAAACTCAGCTGATGTCAAGAACTGCACAATCTATGTTAGTTTGTTCCCGTGCAACGAGTGTGCTAAAATTATAATCCAGAGTGGCATAACTGAAGTGGTGTACATGTCTGATGAAAAGGCACACAAATCTGCGTACCAGGCTTCAAAAATGATGTTTGATGCAGCCAGAGTTAAATACTGGTATGATAATGCATTTTATAAAATCCAAACCAACGAATAAGTTATTTAAATTAATAGTTACATGAACAATAACATTACAAGGTGAATTAAAAGTTGTTTCATAATCAAAAGAGCATAATAGCACAAAATATGATATTTTTTTTATAAGCTAAAACAGTGTCATATTATTATTTTTTTTATGCGGGCGGCTATGCAGGTTCTATTCAGATCAGTATCACTGCAACCACTTTGATCTATTGTAATCGCCGCAATGCTACAATTCATTCTCAAACCCTACACTTTTAAGAAAGTCTATTAGATGTTTGGGACTGAGATCTCTAGCTTCATTGGGGCTTAATATGTGCTTTCCCAGATGTATGCTATATTTGCAAATCAGTGGTCTGCATTCAGTCATTATGTAGCGGTTTAATCCACCTTGTTACACATTCTATCTGTAGTGCTACACTGAGCACTTATTGTATATTTCCAAAATACTATGTCTAAGATTTTGATGTAAATTTATGATAACTTTCAAGTTTTTTGATGATATTGTTTCTTTTCAGGCAATACAAACCAAAGCGTGAAAAAATTGTCATTAACTTCTCTGGAATCACCTGGGATGAAGACAGCCCAAAAAAATTATGAACCAACATATTAAAGAGGGGCTCCAACCAAAAACTATACTAGGCAAAAGGTAGCAATCCTTTGGTATTTTAAAAATATTAATTACCAACCATGGTACTTAATAATTGTGATATTTTTTTTATGACAAATTCTTATTTTGTATGAAACAGACTGAAGTCAGTTCTAAACATTTTGTGTAATAATAAGTACCTATGTGTTATTAAGTGTCATTAACTTTTATATTTTTATATGTGTTTTACATGAAACTGTATGTTGTCTATTGTATCATTGTTCTAGTATTAAGTGGGAAAAAATCCATCTGATAGCTATAGATGGGTTTAAAATAGTAAGTGATCATGCTCAATAACGCATAATAAAAGTATTAGGCATTAAATGTTCCAATTAGTGAAATCTTCCCCATTTTGCAATAATCGGGGCTTAAGAGTTTAAGTGAACTAACTATGCATGCATGTCTTTTGTATCATACAATTTATTCCTAATTGGTGCTGTTTGTAAAAACCGATGAAATGCAATAACATTTACTATACCCAAAACTGGAATTCGAGACCAAAAAATCTACTACAATGTTGCTACTGCAATAAAATGATCGTACCATAGTATACCCCTTTTTTCTAAAAACACTCGCTGATGTAATTTATTTATTGGTAATTTTGATTCTATAATTTAGAAAAAATAATTTTATTTACTTTTTTTCACGTAAATATAAGATACTTTAAGTAAAAACTTAACCATCCGTAATTTTAGTTTTCAAAGATGGTATTGCGCTTGTAACACTTCAGGTGTTAATAACATTTGGTATCTACCCATAACATTTTAATAATGTATGGAAACTTGACATTTTAGTCTGCATAATAAGAAAAATAATGCCAAAAAGGTTGGCGAAACCTAAGAACGTCACTTGAGAATGACATATGTGACTTTAACAGATTTGACAGTGACGTATCTGTCGTAGATTTTTTGGTCTCGAATTCCAGTTTAGAGTATAAACTTTATTTAACTCTTAGACCAGATTTTCTGAACTCATCCTAAACATAATAATAATAAGCTAGGTATTTATCTTTAATTATGTTGATATGTTATCAGTAGTGATCGGATTTAGGCGGTTATTTACCTAAACTTATTTCTTTAACAACCAATACTTATTATTATAAATAGAACAAGACTTTCTAATCGAAGTAAATATAATTTGATAAAATAATTATAAAATATAATTGTGTAGGTATATATTACATTACAATAACATTTTAATTAAAACGAGACCTTTGAGCAATTCTGCATATCGGTTTCAAAAAGTCATATTATTATCTAATAATAATCTTTCTGAAATGTTAAGTTTAGATAAATAATTGCCAATCACTAATTACCAGATAAAAGTGTTTAGAGTAAATAATGCACTTCAGATTACAGTATGTACATAATTGAATTGCTTATAAATTAATGTTTTCGTAATAATGCAATGTTAATTTTGTGGGACGCATTTTATTGAATGAAATAAAAGAGAAATATAAGTAAATTTGTAAAATAAAATTTTATTACTTTATTTACAAGATGACAAGGACAAAATACTCCAATCACACGACTTGAATACAATAAAAAGTTAACATGGTAGCTCTCACGTAAACAATGTTGAACAACCGTGGTAAATAAAAAGCATGGCAGGCCTACCTCCACTGAGCGGCCAAAACTAAAAACAAAGCAACAACATAATTTACTTCAAAGAAAACAATGGTTGCTTGCGTGGTACCCCTCCACAAACGATGGGTGCCTGCCCACGAAACCATACTGAATTCAAACGATATTAACCACAAAGTGATTACTCATTAGCTATAATTTACGAAGCTCGTAAAAACAGTTATCAAAAAGTACGTAGACCTTAGTTAATTACTTGCTCAGAAGTCGATCGACCGAATACAATAAAAATAGCAATCAGTGGAACTAAGCCTAGTACAAGGTGCTGTGTTCAGTGTAATCACTAAAATTCGGAGTATTCAATTGCGTATAATAATTATTGTCCGACCTTTACACATATCTACAAACAAATCCAAATCAACAAAATAGTCGGTCACGTTCGAGTCATGTCCCATTCCAACTTCCACAAATTATTCCTAGCGCCCGAACAGCAGTCAATTCATTTCAAGTCGACAAAGACTTCAGAATTCTAACGATATTGTACAGTACAAACTTAAATATAAGAATTATTATTTACAAAGCGTACCTCAGTTCAGTAGTATTGCATGAGGTTTCAAAAATTTGCCACACAATTTATTTTTTCATACATTTAAAAACCAGTCATTATTGAATATCAAACCTTAGTTAAAATATTTTGTTAGTTGAAATACGGATGAACACTTGAGACCGCGCGTGCTTCGCGGACATCCGACCCTCGGAGACTATACGGAGTTAGACCAAATACTTACAATAATAATTGGAAAATTACACTAATTTATGTCAAGAGTTATTGTACAAATTGTCGAAAGCCGCGGGTCACAGGCTCGGCGCAGCGCCGACCGCGCTCACACTCGAAAGGTGAAGTATCGTCTATGATCAAGATCACAAAGGGCCCCTCACCGAGGTTACCCTGCAAGCATAATAGGGGCTGTCGCGCGTGTACTGTTACACTGAGGTCTAACTTTAACGTTTTTGGTTATTCAGTGACAATTTGAAATGTAACATCAAAATATCCAACCACCGTAATGGACCTTAGTTTTACAGTACCTACGCCATCTAGCGGATTTCCACGCGAGCCTCGGCCCGGCTACGCCAATCAGTGGGACTAGAAACATCGTTTCACGAACAATATCCTCATAAGACACTACGCGAACATCTGCCACGATTCATAATCAAAACTTCCGAAACTCATTTTTTTTCAGAGTTCCTCATTGTTTATAGAATAATCCTATGTCAAATGAGATTTCCATATGTTATAAGGTTCACCAAATTTTTTACGTTCATAACTTTATGATTTGCATCTACGAATTAGATTTTTACGATAACTGAACAAAAAATACATTTCAGTGAATTACATACATCTTTTCCCCTATATATTTGACTATAAACATTAGCAAAAAATTTGATGGATCCAATAAAATAACATTTAAATATTAAACAAACGCAGGAGGAGGCTGGTGGTAACAGTGAAAGAGAACTTAAAGCTACCAATAAGGAACATGTACGTGAAAATTCAATCTTTAGTTGTTGGCGAATCACACATATTAAAAACAAGAAAACTAACAAAACAGTGAATGTGCAACAAAAGATCTTGTGTCAATACTTTTATGTATTTAAATAGAAGGCTACGTAAAATACGTAATGAGTAAATTGTAGACTTACAGTAGAGTAGGGAAAATGCTTAGTCTTTGTGACATTCCGATTCAGGCCAAATCAATCTCTGATAAATCGACGCATGCGCCAAATCTTTTAGGCCCACTTACATCCATACTTAAATATCAAATTGATGCATTTATCAATTCTTATACCGGTGTATATTTTGAAGGCGAATTTTTGGTCTATCTTACTAAATTGATACATACTAATACATTTTCTTTGATAACGGCTATAACACCAATTAAAAATCCGGGTGTTTTAGTTTAATTTGAATCTTAAAGCATGCACTTTATTGCGAGTTAGAATCACATACAATCTTTAACTAAATTATGTCAATATTTTTTCACTTGCACAAACAAAAACTATTAAAAACCAAAAAACTCGTAGTCATACCAGTTGCATACATAACCAACCACTTTATATAAACTATACAATTTTATATTCGTTCCCATTTTTTTTTCGTGAAACAGTGACGTCGAGAAATAAAGTCATATGTTAAGTTCGGAAATTCCTTCAATGAGGGTTTTTGCAAATTAAACATTCGATAGATGGCGTTAAGTAGACGCCTGGTCCAACTTTAACGATATTGGTTGTTTCATAACATAACTTCATAATTTTGACCTGATACGTCAAAATGTAACCAATGCACTCGTTGTTGGACCTGACGTCCTCTAACGCCATCTAGCGGATTTTTCATTCGCAAAAACCTTCATTAAATCGGACACAAGTCATAAACCCATTTAGACAAAAAAATTGCTTATTGCAGAATATTTGTTCAACGTTTTTATCTATAAAATCCTCGGTATATAAACACTAATAAATACAACTACTATTTTATTCGACGACCTCACTGTTTCATGAATCAAAATGTGAGCTGGTCTCGTTTGAGCCACTGAGGAGATGCAACTATACAAGCACAGTCTCTGGATAGCAACACCATCATAAAACTGTATTTGAAGGTCGGCCGGGTTAGTCGGTCCTCGCCTGAGGGGTACACGTGCGGGGGTGACTTCACGCGTCTGTAAGTAAAGTACAACGGAATCACTCAGTTGAATTTGGTACATAAGTCACCGTCAAATAAACCGAATCGTTAATTTATGTGTTTTTTTCTTACAATCCTGGGTTTTAGATAATGCGTGAAATGTCATCTCAGCAAGCCTTCAGGGTGAGGATGACAGACTCATTATGTAATTAGTTTGTTCTTTTGTGCCTGTCAGCCTCATATTTGGATCTCACGGCCGCTTGTCATCAGGCGGAGTGAGGTCATCTTGATTGTCATCAATATAAAAAAAATCAAGAAGACATTCATTTATTAAGTAATTTTGGAAAATAATAATTAAAATGCTTTTCTCAAACGGTGTTATATTAGGTCAGGTATCGGCTCGAAAATTTAGCACAGATTGAGTATGAATAATTGTAAACTATTTCAGTTATAATAAGTAAGACAAAATTTTCCATTTCACTTCGTTTCGCGATTTAATTTAGCTCCTAGTTTCAAAGGGAGCAATTCGTCCCAAAAAAGCTCGTCCCAGAATTTTTAAGATTTTATTGCTGGTCACTGTTCTAATCTAACCTAACCAATATTTTTGTCATGATAACATTTCCTAAATTCTACAAAACAAAAAAAGTGACTTTGGGCTAGGACATTACCCTGCAAAAAATATTTTGAAATTCTGAGACGAATTGCCCGCAAGCCGTTTCAAAACTGTAAAAAAGATGGCGTACGCTCTTAGCAGTGGCGTCTCAGTTGGGGGTGGCGACGGCGTCGGGCGCGGGCGGCGCGGGCGGCTGGAACGCGATGGCGTAGGGGAAGCGCGCGCGGCACGCCAGCACGTACGCCTCGGTCTCCTGCTCGCTGGGGCCGAAGTCGCCGTCCCGCAGGCTGTCCAGCACCTCCACGCAACCCTGGAGTAACCAAACGGACAAGTTGCTTACACGTTCAGAATTATATCAACTGTTGCGGGTTTACAACAATTATAAAAAAACAAGGTTTCAGAAATGTGACCACCTGTGACAGCACTGGGGGGAATTATGAAATTCGAGAGACGTACTTGATCATCATCATTATCATTTCAGCCAATAGATGTCCACTGCTGGACATAGGCCTCCCCCAAAGTTCTCCACACAGATCGGTCCTGTGCCACCCACCCAAGGGACTCCCGCAACCTTCACTAGATTGTCAGGCCACCTGGTGGGAGGCCTGCCACGGCTGCGGCCTCCTGCACGTGGCCTCCACTCAAGGACCTTTCCACCCCAACGGCTGTCTGTTCTCCTCGCAATGTGCCCTGCCCATTGCCACTTGAGCCACGCAATTCTTTGGGCTATGTCCGCGAACTTAGATGGATGGATCCAATATACAAAAAAACAAATGACTGCTACATATTTAGCTATATTTTGATAAAACATTAACATTTCGTATGCATCATATCTTAGTGGAATCAAACACCGTATCGTTCGCACCTGTATGGTGAGGTCGTCGAAGTCTCCTCCGCCATCTGGACGTAGCTACGCCCTAGAAACATCTGCCACAAACACCGTGTTGATCGTACCTGTATGGTGAGGTCGGGGAAGTCTCCTCCGCCATCTGTAGGCCTAACATGCGCACTCTCCTTCGCGAGAGCGCATCCTTCTATCCCGCTCATCGCTCAGTCAGGTGAGCGAGACGCAACTTGCGCCGACAAAATACAAGTGTCGACAAATTATCTCGTGGTGCGCATGTTAGCCCGGCTGGACGGAGCTACGCCCTAGGTGGCGAGAGCGGGCACGAGGCGGCGCAGCGAGCGCTCCCCCCACAGCGCCATCTGGACGGAGCTACACCCTTGAAACATCTACCACAAACACCTCTTGAAACACTTGTTGATTCTACCTGTATGGTGAGGTCAGGGAAGTCGAGGCGCGTGGCGAGAGCGGGCACGAGGCGGCACAGCGCGCGCGCGCCCCACAGCGCCATCTGGACGGAGCTACGCCCTAGGAACATCTACCACAAACACCTCTTGAAACACTTGTTGATCGTACCTGTATGGTGAGGTCGGGGAAGTCGAGGCGCGTGGCGAGCGCGGGCACGAGGCGGCGCAGCGCGCGCGCGCCCCACAGCGCCATCTGGACGGAGCTACGCCCTAGGAACATCTACCACAAACACCTCTTGAAACACTTGTTGATCGTACCTGTATGGTGAGGTCGGGGAAGTCGAGGCGAGTGGCGAGAGCGGACACAAGGCGGCGCAGCGCGCGCCTCACAGCGCCATCTGGACGGACCTACACCCTAGGAACATCTACTACAAAAACCTCTTGATCACACCTCTTGAAACACTTGTTGATCGTACCTGTATGGTGAGGTCGGGGAAGTCGAGGCGCGTGGCGAGCGCGCGCGCGGCGGGCGTGCGCGCGGGCACGAGGCGGCGCAGCGCGCGCGCGCCCCACAGCGCGCCGGCCTGCGTGTCGCGCGCCGCGCTCGCCACGTACTCCTCCGCCATCTGGACGGCGCTCCGCCCGCGGAACATCTGCGACGAACACCATCACTTATTTTTTTTATACTCAAAACTGGAATTCAAGACCAAAATATCTACGACAGATACGTCACTGTCAAATCTGTTAAAGTCACTTATGTCATTTTCAAGTGACGTTTTTAGGTTTCGCCAACCTTTTTGGCAGTTAAAATGTTGTAGGTAGATGCCAAATGTTATTAAAATCTGAAGTGTTACAAGCACAATACCATCTTTGAAAACTAAAATTACGGATGGTTAAATTTTTATTACAGCGGCTTGTATTTACGTGAAAAAAGTAAATAAAGCATTGTTTTTTTATCTATAGAATCAAAATTACCAATAAATAAATTACATCAGCGAGTGTTTTTAGAAAAAGGGGTATACTATGTTACGATCATTTTATTGCAGTAGCAACATTGTAGTAGATTTTTTGGACTCGAATTCCAGTTTTGGGTATTACAAATCAAATAGATCATCGCATGGCGGTATTAATAAATGGAGACAACATCACATACATTATCCAGGTCCCAAACTAAGGTTTTGCCTTGTACTATGGAAACCAGAAACGACGAAAGAACCGCAAACACCCAGACCCGACACAAACATCTGTTTCATCAACAAACATTTGCGTTGGTGCGGGAATCGAACCTGCGACCCTAACGTCTCAACCGGCGCTCAAACCATTGCGCTAAACGGGTCATCAAATTACAAAATAAACGGGTATTTTATAAAATGTACTTTGGTGAGTGTGCGAAGGACCTACATGAGCTAGGGGCAGCTTTTATCTTGACATCTTTGTTTCTAATTTGCTTCACTTTCACTTACCATATCAGTAACTACTTAACGTAATAAATGCGGAGTGGAGCGGACGCACAATATGCTTTTCAGGGCAGCCGCTGAAATTCAGCGTCGGCGCTGGCCTTACTTGCCCAGTATCGACAAAAGCTGAGTAGTCGCCTATCTAGCATTATTATTGTTTATATGTAGGTACGTTGTTAAAAAAACTTCTTGTAAAATGCCAAATAAATATTTCAGTTATTCAAGATTGAGTTACCATGCTTACATGGTTGAAGTTCCAGCCATATGCACTAAGCGCTACGCAAACTCCTTTTTGATGCGAACATCTAAGGAATGGAACTCTTTACTCGCCGATGTTATTTCATGTAAGCCTAACATGCGTACCGCGAAAAATTTTGTCGACCCTCGTTCGCGAGAGCGCATCCTTCTATCCCGCTCATCGCTCAGTCAGGTTCTCACCTCACAGAAGCAACTTGCACCTACATAATACGAGTGTCGACAAAATTATCTCTCGGCGCACATGTTAGTCCGGCTGTATGATGATTTTTTTTTTTATGTGATAGGTAGCAGACGAGCAGGCGGATCACCTGATGGTAAGCAATAGCCGCCGCTCATGGACACTTGCAACACCAGTGGAGTTACAAGTGCGCTGCCAACCTTTTATCCCCTTCCCCCCCGGGTGGGCCTCCGGTACCCTCACTCATTTGGCGAAACACAGCACAGGGGCTGCTTCACACCGGTTTTCTGTGAAGCAGTGGTATCACTCCGGTCGAGCCGGCCCAATCATGCCGAAGCGGGGCTCTCCTACATTAAAATACACACCCACATTAATGATGATATACGGTTACCGATTGCGTCTCCGCAGCGATGACGGCGGCGACGCTGGCGTTGAGCGGCTCGGGCGCCGAGTCCAGCCAGCACCGGAACCGCACCAGGCAGTCGTGTAGGTGCTGGTGGGTGCTGTCCAGCCTCCACGCCCGCTTTATGCTTTGTAGCATCAGTAGTGGTTTTTCTGAAATGTTTAGAATAGAATAGAAATAAGTTTATTCAGTGACAAATAACAAAAATTACAATACATAATATGTTACTGTAAAAGATCGAACATACTCGACATAGGTAAAACCTCTGAATATACTGAACTCGAATGGCAAAAGCTCGAAAGAATCGTCGTATTTTCAGAATTCCTTACATTTAGCAACTCATATCAGTAAATCTCGTGATTTACACTTAAATCTTAAGATTTGCCGTAGTTCGAGCTTTTACAGAAACACATTACACACCAGAAAACAAAATAATTACAATAAAATAAAATAAACAATTAGAAGTGTCACTAAATAGGTTTGCACTCAGCATATGTCGAGGGGTTCAGGTCGCTATTCAATTAATGGTTGAGGCCTATCAAACACTCGTCGGGTTGAGGCAACCCACACTGGGTGTATCTGTGAACATTTACATCCCTTTGACCACGTCTTCTTTCTTCTTTTAACGAAAGTAATAATCTTTTTCTAATAGATTGAAGGTTATACTAATTTCGCTACCAACTAAATGAGGTCAATGTACTATTAATAAACTTAACCTCGTTAACTCGTGACTTCCTGTCATGACTTCAATATTGCAGTTTAAGTAATATTTAACATAGACATTAATTGAATACAAACAATAGAAACCCTTTTCAAAACGTGTGATTGTAAATCAAATTAAACAGTTTATTTATTCTCGAAAGTTGAGAAACGTTTTCTCTGTAGTAGGTATCAACTAGTTGGTATACTTGTATATTTTTAGTAAACTTGTGGCCCGCCCTCACTTCAGTTTCATAACATTAGTTTCACGCTGTACCATAGATGGCGCTGGGAGTCGGTTACATCGTGCAAGTGTTTCATCGTTTCGATTTAGCTGTAAGCCTTGTCGTAGACTATAGGACTTACCTCTTTATAAACAATTTCGGTTTACCTATAGGCCGTGTCGTTGTATATAGAACTGAACTCTTTATAAATAGTATAGAAGATATAGATAGATAGATAGTATAGTTACCTTTTCTAAAGTAAATTTCAAAGGCCATTAAATGTGTGTCTATCCTATCCGCGGCCAGCGTCCGCAGTGGTTGTAGGAACTTGATTGCTTGCTCTAACGGGTCCTCTGCCTGAAAACATTAACAACACAGTTTTTAATATTTGATCGACAGGCGAAAAATATTACTGATATGTTTTAATCATTATGCCTATAGAATTACTATTTACTTAATGTTCAAAAATAAAAACCCTTTCAAAATGGCCACCCTGTTTTAGCGTATGACTCGAAATTCGTCGATAAGATTGAATAGGCAAACGAGCATGCCGCCCATCTGTTATTAGATGGTAACCGCAGCTCATAGGTCAGACATCAACAATATAAAATAGGTACTAAAGGCCCACCCTCACTTCGTTTCGGAACTGTAGCTCCACTGTCTACCAATAGATGGCGCTGGACGTTTAATATAAAAAAAATTGCCTTCCCATACAAATTGCGACAATCAGCTGATCACTTTTGTTATAGGAAGGTGACACTTTTTTAAATATTTCACCCTATGTAACTTGGGGGATAGAATAAGTAAGACTGTTAAAAAAGCACGTTGTATAGTAGGGGGCTGTTATGGTGTATGGGAGTTTGCAAGCCTTTAGGTAGGCACCATAACAAGTCCTGAAACCTTATGTAATTAAATCGGCTTGTTAATTATAGCCTGGCAAATGATAAGTCTTTAGTTGGACTTGCGCAGAGGTCAATCATAATGATTTTTTTAATTACACGTCTTGGGTCTGCTTCGTGACGCGGCGGGTCGGCGACGGATACAAATTGTGGCTTTGTTGACAGGCGACATAACCTTGGGGGGAAAGGCTGAGTTATATTAATTTGATTGGAAACAGAATATTCTGAATCTATGTTATATGTGCTATGTTCTATGTTATATCTTAATTTATTTCTTACGACACGAAATACGAATCTTCTTAGTATTACACGAAATAAATGTCTTTGACTCGCGTATGCTTAAAAGTTACTTCCAATTTAACTTACTGACTATTTTGCCGACCGACACCGAGTCATTGGCTCGAGTATAGTGAGCTTTGCCAAATAGCACTGAAATTATGGCCCTTTTTAAAAGAAACATGGATCAAAGCAATATCACATTCAAATACCTACTGCATAGAAATATAATAAACCAATTATGAATACCATACACACTGCCAAAATTTCACCAGGCGTAACCCTCTATTATTATAGTATACTAGCGGCCGCCCGCGACTTCGTACGCGTGGAGTTAATTATTGACACTTACCGTCATATTTTGGACAATCCACACAATATATTTTTATAAATTGTAGCCTATGTTTATTCTGATGTATAAGCTATATTGTGGTAAAGTTTCATTCAAATCCATTCAGTAGTTTTTACGTGAAAGAGTAACAAACATCCATACATCCTTACAAACTTTCGCCTTTATAATAATAGTAGGATTAAAAACAGCGCATAAGAACATGCGCAAAAGGATACACAGGACCTTGAAAACAATTAGAACTCGTAGTTATCATTGGTATGGCATGTGGCTTGTGGACCGGCCTTTATCTGCATCGCCATTATTCCAAACCAGGTAGTGCCTCTAAAGTTATTTATAGCTGCAATATCGTTAAATATAGCCTGCCATAGACACAATAAATAAATATGTCAATCAAACTGACATATGAATTTGACAAATCATACCTTGAGATCTGACATTTGGTTGTATGTCGTGACTATAGCTCAGATGGGTATATTAAATATGTTTAAATCATCATAAAATAGTCCGAAGCGTTAACTGTACAACTTTCGGAAAAGAACAAACTGTGTTAAGTTTTATTTTAACAGCAGTTTGTTAATTTTCAAAAGTTAATTAGGTTCCTAAGAAATTGATCAACTTACGATTCGGATTTATTTTACGGTGACAAAAACTGCGACAAGGGTGTTCCGTTTTAACGGATACTATCTAAACGGAACTAATGCTAGGAAGTGCTACAGCAGTGACTGACACTTTGACAATCCTCTATATAAACATTTATATATTGTTATTGCCCCGTCTATGTGTTCCACCCGTCAAAGCACCACTGTCTATTATGACTAAGTCGTGTCGAATAGGAGAATGTTTTAGGCTTAGATTCTTGATTTCATATTGGGTTGAAAGAAAACGTTAAATGTCATCGTTCCTAAGTTATAGAAATGCCAACGTTTATGCAGGATATTCTAAATTAGATCTGTAAGTTGTTTAGATATGAAGGTCAAAATATTTTTATAATGGCAATAAAAATGATAGCACGTTTTATAAGCCAGACCTAGGAAGCTGATCAGCTGACTATAAATAAGGTTTGATTTACAATACCATTAGTGCCCGTCGACATAGAAATATTACACACAAACTAAAGCTAATAAATTTTGTTGATTTGTAGGCATTTACTTTAGCCAAACTTTTGCGTTGCTTGCGATGGCTGGTTCGATACCCGGGTTGGTCCAAAGTGTTTTACTGGATACAGGCCTATGTGTTGATCACAATCTCACCCGATGAAAAGAGACGAAGATGTCTACAGTTGCGGCGTAAGGGGGGTGAGGGGGTCGGCCCGCCCCGGGTGCCAGGCATCAAAGAGTGACAACAACGGAGTGCCAACTCGGTCGCGCAGATTAGTCTTTGTAGCATAGATCAGGGATCACATCGATATTATTTACATTCCCCTCCCCCCCCTCCCGGAGGTCTATGCCCTCATTAGGAAATAGCATTAGTAGTAGGCATTTGCGGCAAGCGAAACGAGTGTCGAGGGATGCTTGAGAGGAACCCGATCTATGTGTATTTTATCAATAATAATACGCACCCTGGCTAATTTGTCGGGAATGAGCTCGTCGAGCTGTGGCGCCTCAGGGTCTCCCTGCTCCTGTTGCTGCCGCGCTTTGTGGTGCTGCTCTCGCTTAACCTGCCAATATAAAATGTTTCTCTTATTTTCATAGGTGGTAGACGAGCAGACGGATCTACTGATGGAAAGCGATTGCCGCTACCCATAGACACCAGTAGAGCAGATCACAGTAAAGGCCCTAAATTTATGTTATATTTTGTTTTTGCCTGAATGGTCCTACTAATCGTGGAAGAATGGTCCAAGTCATCGCTTACTTACGAACTGAAATACTCTGAAATAAGAGACCGCCACTTCGGTGCGCCCTGCAACAGTTCTTGTCTATTATTGACCTGGAGTTCGCATAGAACAATCTCAACGGCGTGTTTCCAGCGATACCCAGGTCGGCCAACTGGGCGTCGGGCCCTGGTATGCTTTCCAAGTCATCACGCAATTCCTTTTTGTATTTGCCTCTTAACCGACGTCCTGCTGGCATTGGGTATAATAATTTTGTTCCACCTTTTCCAATATTGCGTATGATTTATTAAACCCTCGGCTCATTCGACAAGAACTTCATTACCTGCTAGAATATAGACGTACCTGTACCTGTGCCGCCAGCGCGCTCTCCTGTTCTGCTTTACGTTTCGCTTTCCTCTGTTTGTTTCTCAGTTTCTTTAATTCTGATGGTGCTAGGTTTTCTGAAACAAATAGAAATAATATTTTTATTGCCTTATTCCATATTTGAGTTTTAAGTAATAATCTCCGGTTTTGGTATTTATTATATTCACATCGGCCATCTGCAAATCATTGCAATATTATCTGTTTTCCAAAAAAAAGTACCCAATTGAAATGTCTAAGTTATTTGCTGTGGGCGACGGCATTTGCTGTCTGCTCGTTTGCCACTTATCACATTTTCTAAAGAGATGGGCTTTCAAAAATTCACATCGCTATTGATCTATAATAGCCAGCATACTCATAATTATAGCAACAAACATTTCTCTAGAAAGAAATCTCAGCAAATTAGAGTGAATCAAGTTTCTTTTATGCAAGTTATATAACTAATCATCAATTATGTCAGCCCAATCATCTGACAATTGCATCGACTCCCAGCAATCATGCGCACTCATTTGTCGCACTTTTTCAGCCAGACGTCATAGTTCGTGTTGCTATTCAGTAGAATTGACTAGAACTTAGGTATTTGATTGTTGTTACATTAATATCATTAACATTTTTGTTGTGTAATTGTTGTTGACAAAATGACGTCTTTTTATACTGGCGCAGCTTCAACTAATGCAAAGTAATATGTAGTAAGTAGTAGTAAACACACAATTCCATACTAAAAGCGTTTGTAAAAGTTAACCCAACAGCGCTGTTATTAGTAGTTTTACAGATATAAAAATTTTGAATTAAGAACATGCTTTCGTATTTAATTTTCACACCATCATGGGATCACTATCCCAGGTCTATCTAGTCACTAACAGTAGCTCTCCTAAAGTCAGCACATCCTACATATGCTTAGCCAAAGGTATGTTTCTTCTAACGAATTGTCAGGTCAACGGTAGGTGAGGTCAGCATACTGCTTTACGGGAGACAAATTATCCGGGTTTTCGAAGGACAAAAGACTTTCGTTACTTTTGTTCGTTCTATAGGTATATGATTTCTATAGGTATGTATTGTTAGTTGACATTGGAATATTGGAGCTGAAGGTACGTTCAGGGGAATTCGAACCACTACATAAGTCCATAATTTTATGCAACCACAATGGATACTGCTTTTTCCTAGTGAGCAGCATTCCACACGAGTCGAGGCGGCGCGGCCGCGAGCTGTGATAACGTCTGATTTACCTCTGATACCAGATAATGAATTAGAGCGTGCCCCTGTATGCTCACTTGTTTATGCGCAACCGCACCAATGGCCACCAAACTTAGAGGACTTTCAACTTTATTTTATGTTAAATAAGAGCGTGCTGTAGGTGGGGCTGGTAAAGTAAGTGTTGACGGTAACATGTCACGATTGTATTTGAAATATTTCATGTTGAATCACAAATACATAGTTTACTCGCCTTAGAAACGATTTCTATCAAGCGAGTTACTTTAGAGATAAATAGGTAGAACTTTAAAACAGGTCAAACATTATTCAGCCATTAAGCTAAATGTATCCGCAACGTTTAACATGACATGTAAAACTTCTAATCTAGGTACATGAAATTATTATCACGGTGCATAATGTTATACTTTTTAGTCTTGTGTCTTGACTAGTTTCATAAGTAGTAGATTCAAAGTAGGAAGAACCGGTGAAAGGGAAATACGATGTACTTTGAATTTTCTGAACAAAGATATGACTTAATTATTGTTTTAGCATTTTCTTCCATTCGCGTTTATAAAACTACTCGAGTCCAACTTATTTTCCCATTTGCGACAATCACATTGGCCTCCAAAATTTTAATTAAAAAATCATTAAAACGAACACAAAATTAGCGAAACGATAACAAACATGGCATAATGAAGTGTCCCCATGAACAATAGATGTTCATTAAGGTCAGCATGGCGCGCTATTGAGACGGTTTCGCAAGCGTTTGCGACAGGCTGCGCCCGCGCATAGCCCTGTGGTTAGAGACCCAGACGTTATCAGTAAACAAGTAGCAGTGGCACCTAATATAGAGTGGGCTGGGTGTAGGTTTCTGGATCTAAAAATCGGACACCATATTTTGATCAAAACTACACTTACAAAAGTCATAAGAAACTGTGGCCATCAACACCATTGTGGGCAATTTTAGAAGCACCACATCATTTCAAAGTTAATGAAAGAAAAGTGACAGTAAACTTCAATGGCTCATCTGATAAAGGTTCCCGTAACCCATGGATGCTTGCAATACCGGAAACACGTACGTTGCAGACCCTGCATGAAACCTTTGAACACCTAACTTAAAGAACCTCATACTGCATTAGACAAGATCTCGGTTGGTTTAATTCAAAAATTCAACCACATAGGACCAATTCTCGTGCACTCGACATTGAAGTCGAATAAGAGTTTTGTACGAAATCTCTAAATTCGACTTCAATGTAGAGTGCACGAGAATTGGTCTCCTGGTCTATTCTGGTAGGCAACCACGTGCCGCACCGCGCCCGCGCCGGCGGACACACCTACTGCGCCCGCGCAAACTGCGTCTGCGCAGCTAGTATTGCCAGGCGTCCGGTAAGGGGAAAAAGCTAGAACAGTATATGGATGGCATCTGTCGACCTTAATTAATAATTAAAATCGTTCTATAGCGATCGGTGTTACTGATCACAGATACATATATTGATAGCCGATCACTTGATTACACCCTACAACCGGTCGATTTAGCAAAGGGGATAAGTACTCACTTCATTACTCTGTTTTTCTGCATTTGATGCGCTAATTGAAAAATATTTTTTTATTCTTCATCTCTTTTAATGGACGTTTGAACTGTGTGTGAGATAGCAATTAAATGTGTCCAAGTTTTTTAGGTATCAAGACCTAGCAACCCTAGCTGCGCAGGAGTCGGGACTTGCACCACAGACCAGTCACGCTCACGCGCCGAAAAATTCATAGCACTTTATACGGCCAATAATTTCTTATTCTCGGACTCTTTCGGTGGTGGGAGACGAATCGTGACTATTTTTATACGAATGGAAACATTGCAGCTTATTTGGATGATTTAATCATTTTCATAAAACATTTCATCTAGTTTTTGTGTAACGAACTTTGAGTATATAGCCACTGGAGATGCCATACCGGGCGTTTCCCCTCCGGCAAAGTACATTGGTCAACTTTCGGAACTGGTCAACTAAGTTATACAAAACTACTTGGATGTCGCTACATCGCCATTTTGCATCGCTCCGTGTCGCGTGACGTTTCTCTTAAAAATGGTGAATTGTGCAGTATTTTCATGTAAAAGGCGATCTGACAGCTAAAATTCGCAACAAGATCGCGTTTCCTATCATAAGTAATGACTTTTATTAATTATTAAATGTGTATTAAACTAGAAAATCTATTTTAATAAAAAACCGTTACGATACGTAAACGACAGAAAAATTTAATAATGATATCGTGGTATCGGTCCTAGTGATGGGACCAATTAAAATCAACTCGACATTTGAATGAATCATTCACTCACTGCAGTTAGTTTCAAAATCCGTTCTTTTCATTATATTTTGAATAAAATAGAAAGTGAATTAGAGAAATTACTGTCCTTTCTTCTGGTCATACGATGTTGGAATTTATTCTAAAAATAAAAAGAATTGGTGGCTATAAAATATTTCGAGGTAAAAGGAATAAAATATGTGGTCCGGGAGTATCATGCATGATAACGGAGTAGATAGTAAACCATAATTGGAGCTCGCTAATTTTAATATAGAAAAGTATACGAATGTTCGTTTATCCAATATTTCAAAAAATTAGACCCCCAGAAATATATTCGACACGTGTACAATAAACTTATTCATTTTGAAAATCAATATAAATGCGTAATAAGGAATTTTTGTAATATTTCAATAAATCATTCTAATTAAAAATATATTGTTTCATTTACTCTCCCTTTGTTTGTCCAAATGTTTAACCCCAAACTAGCGCACATTTGTAATTTTTACGTTTTAGTATGTATTGCACAACTTCACCATTTTTTAGGGTTCCGAAGTCTACTCGTAATGTCTGTCCGTCTGTCTGTCTGTCTGTCCTGGCTCGTTCTCCGCCGTTTCTGCACCGATTGCCACTGAAAATTCAAAAATTGGTTTTTAACATTATTGAAAAATAATTATTTTTCACCCCCCTTTCCATACAGCGAAAAGTTAATTCGAAAAATAAATTCGACTTACCCCATCGTCTGGTCGGTATCGTTAAAAAGGTATCTTTAAATACAACAAAAATTGCCTTGACATAATGTGGATCAAACCCCCCAGTTTCGAGATATATTAATACAAAGTTAAAATTAGAGCTTCCTCTCTCCCCCCCCCCCAACTTCACAGTAAATACTGTCATACACATTAAGTTGAATATCAGTTGAGGAAATTTGACAGATTGTGGTAACCTGATGTGTGGCTGACTGTACTTTTAACGAAAACTTTAGCGGACTCTGTATCATACATAGTATTTTTAATACAACTTAACCAAACTTATGACGTGCAGTTGCCCTAACTAAATGGTAATGTATGGAAATAACTACCTAACTTAACTATGAAAATAAGGTTTAAGGCCCATCTTTTGGATACGGAACACCTTCATGTGCGTGTCCGACACGCTCTTGGCCGGTTTTATTTTACAAACTGACTAAATAAATATTTATTTATCTTCAATGTGCAGAATTTTACACTTACAATTTTATATATAAGTTCATTCACCAAACTGATTTGACTCATTCTTTGTGTCCCATCACTGTCTTTTTCGTATGTATGCTGCATAGTTACGTGAAATCTTTATTTGTGAGCGTGTATTTTTTGATGTGTTAAATTTTTCTGTAGTGTGCGTTTATCGTGACAGCAAAATTTGTGACTGTTGAGTATTAAAATTTTTGGTGGTGTGCTGTACGTGTTTACCTCGTCCCCCGCAAAAAATGGTGAAAAAAATTGTTAGAAGCGCGGACGTTAGGGCATCTCCAGTGGCTGTCTGCTCTAAGGTAACGAAACTTAAACCCAGTGCAGAACTGCAGAGGTAACAATTCAAAGTTACTTATCCTAGCCAAAAGATTTCAAATAACATACATAATGAAGTAGTTCTTGTAATATAAATGCTACAGGATATAAGATAGATCACAGTTGTTAATTCATAGTTTCACGTTTTCTAACCGGGGAAAGTAAAAGTAGACATGGATTTATAATAAATTGCCAGAATAGTACAAAATAATCAAACAAGATTTCGTCAAAATTGCATACCTAAATCCAATCAATGGTTATGACAGGAGGACGCAAACACACGTTAAGCCTTAACCCACCTTTGACCCTTTAGATTGTACATATCGAGCTGTTTATTTGTATGAACACGGTGATGGAAAGGAAACCATAGTTTTGGACAGGACAATGTATAGGTACGATGTTGTCTCATGCGCCGCTGTCACGTTTACGTAAGCTGTGGTATTGTGCCTCCCGTGTAGGACACGTACACAAATTGCTGCTCCAATTCGCGTGGTCGGTGTCGCAAAGCGGCCGTGGCCACGTCCATCGCGGTGGTCGCTGAGGTCGCATGCGCATGTGTAAGCTTCGGAAAATCATAATGCCTAAATCAAGGCTTTGGTTAAATATTGGGTCAAGAAAATCAATTATTTTTTACTTTCGGAAACATTTCAAAAATGCACAAGCTGTTTTATTATTTCAAATCTTCTAATAAACTACAAGACCAGTATTAGCCGTTGGTCTAGTACCGTGGTCGTCAAACTGCGGCCCGCGGGCCGCATGCGGCCCGCAGACGTTATTTATGCGGCCCGCGATATAGTAGATTTATTTAATTACTAGTCAACTACATATTCGTACTTATCAGAAATCAGTTTAGTGGTTTTTGAGTGGAGAAGTAATACATACATTTTCGCATTTATATGAATAGTGTGGACTACTATGGATAAGTATGCAAAAGCTCTTGAAACGCATATACCTACTGCGGCCCGGGCCCTGATGTTCATATTGATATGTGGCCCTTGAAGAGTAAAGTGTGACGACCGCTGGTCTAGTAGTTCAATCTCAGGGTCCTGGGTGCGAATCCCAGGTGGATCAAAAAGTTTGTTTCGAATTTTTCGAACATAGCTTAGGTTTGTGATCACCAAAAAAGGGGGGGGGGGGGGGGGGGGGGGAGGGGAGTGCGATGTCCGAACTCCGGCGCAGCCGCGACTGTAGGCGGAGCGGCCACTAGGGCCTTGTAACGATTCGAGGGGTATCATTACCGAGACACTTTTAAGATTTGACAAGAATTGAAACCTGTTTGCCTTTAGAATTTAGAAAATACCAACAATGAATAGGAACAACAATAGGAATAAAGACTTTTTTCCATAAAAAATAATATTGGACTTTCTCCCTACTCGTGTAACTACATACCACTACGTAAGATACATAATATACGAGTATGAATAAGAATTGTTTAGTTGAAAAAGCATAAAGCATTGGCATTTTGACAAGCTTTCACTTAATTTCTATAAAGGAAATTTCAACAAAAATCTAGGTAGAGTTATCATAGGTATACCATCACCATACCATCAGAGGGGTCACATCCGCGTCTGCTAAATAAGCAATAATAAAAACCAAACCAGTTAGGTACTTTATTGAACATTTCCTATATACCTACTCTTGCGCAACAGAATCAACTCACAAGACAATTTGAGAAATTAAAAATGGGAGGCACATTTAATTCCGCGCTCAATAAGAAAAATATCTTTATACATCTGTTCTGTTTCTTAAAATAAGCCGCGCAAGCAAATTGGTGTTGTCAAGCTACATTAACAAAGGGTGTATTCGTGGTACATTGATCAACGTGGGGTCAGTAGCCGTTTCTCGTGGCCCTGCGCCCATGTCGCAACTAACTCGACCCAACTGCCGGCCCGGACTGTAACGGACTAGAGATGTGGGTATTTCGTTTGCCTCGATTTACTTTTAATAGGTTTTCCCAGAGTTTTAAAACGCTTAAAAATGGTAGTAAGTTAATGTTGTCAATCCGCAATCAATCATTTGGGTCTTAGTAGCCGCTTATTGTGGCTATGTTGCCCCTGCCCAAACGTAGGAAATCACAAAAACACATCTTTAACTGAATTTTTCAACCGCGATCAATTTTCGAATTATATTAGATGTATTCCTTTGCATCGTTATTTAAACCTTATAAAAATCCACATACTTTGTAAAATGTAATTTGACTTTTTCTAGAAATACTTAATAGCTTTTTTTTTTTCGAAAATATCCATAACACGAATCGATCGCAGAACTCACCAGAAATTTAAATCAATCTAATGATTAAATTGCAATTCTGCTGCCCTAGTCCAAACTGCAGTCCGTCCAGTTCTGTTCAATGCTCGGATTAACTATTTTGAAACCCTTTGAATGGCGTGGCAAAGGGCCTCGTACCGATCACATGGGCCTGCTGGCTAAATATGCGACAAGTCGTGCGTTCAGACCCCGGCAGTAGACCGTTGACAGTATGCTCGAGATCCAATTATGATATTTTGTCGACTCGCGGTTAGACACAAAATGCCTGTCTTGAATATCATTTAGCAATATTTTACTAAATTGGTTAGTTCTTTACTTCCAATCCAAAATGCAGTATTGAAATACATTAAGATGGTGCAATGGTTCAAATCATAAAAAATGTTACGGTAATCCGGTAACATCCGTAACATGTTACGGTTATCTGTAACATCCGGGTTAGTACCCGGACTTGATCCCACGTCACTAGTATTTAGTTCGCCTCACACGCTACCTACAGGCAATAGACAAACCGTGGTGCCTACGCATACATAAGTTACCAAGTACATATAGGGCACGTGCAGAAATTAATCGGCGGTACTTTGTATTGACTAAAAAGGCAAATTCAATTCAAATACTTAGATGGCACCAGTTGGCAGCACCATGTGATGTACGCGTTCCAAAACAAGTTCAAGTGTTCAAGTTTCAAACAAACTATTTTAAAATAGTAAATCGTGACGTGTACATATTTTTGACTGTTTTAAATTCCTCGAACGTGATCTGGCTATGTGCAACCATCGCAATCAACACTCTGCCCTCTTTGTTACAAGCTGATAATTTTAACTGCACTTGAGGAAGGAGCCAATTTGCTTCAGTTGTAATGAAACAATAGCGAATTCCTTGTGTATACCTTCTACTGAAGATGCAAAAGGAAATTGTTGGTGTCTACTTATAAGTGATCGAGTTAAATATTGCATCATTAAATATAATAGGTATAACATAATATCATAGAGCCCATAGATATAGAGATACCATATATCGACTAAATAATAATCTTGACTGACAGTATTTGTAGCAAAAAATAATGCAAATATCGTACAATAATTACATAGATGAAGATATTTTTTGTCACAGTCATTAAATCTACTATTCCTGCGAAAATCATGTAATAATCTTAAAATGTAATAGTAAGGTACATTATTTATGGGAAAAGCCATCCATACAATAGGTACCTATTTACTGGTTTATTCAAAACGTAAAGCACATAAATAATGAGTACTTTAAAATTAGTCCCTGTGCTCAGTTATTAATTTTCTAATGAAACACGAAAATCTAGACTTATGCGAAACTATTAACCAGATAACTTAACAGTTAAGTAGACACTTAACTCCATCTAGAACAAGGACGAAACTAACCAAGTTTTTGCATGTTAACTTATTCGGCCCGGACAGAGTGGAGACTGTACAGCCTAGCCGGGAGCATTCCTCGGGCAATTAGGAACAAACGGTTCCCAATGCGCCCGACTCCCTGAGAACTCATACTTATTGTAAAATGTAGCCGGAAAATTAATATTAAATATTTTTCTTGCAAGTAACAGTATTTTATAGTTGTGTTAATATTTAATTTTCTATCACTCGTAAGGTGTCCCAATTTTATTAATTAGGTAACAAACCATACGTTATCGCGAGTATCGCAACAGAAGCGTGTCGAATCGGTGACGCAACATCCATGGTGGCCACGAGCCCTGCGCACGCGCAGCGCGCACCTAAGAGACTTTATCCCCAAATCGACATAGAAACTTGACAGGTACATCGTAGTAGATCTACCGAATATCTACCAAAAAGTCAGTAGCTACCTGTACATACACATTATCGCAACGGAAGCGTGTCGAAAACTAACGAATGTGTTAGTTACCAAAGTGTTAATGTAGCCAGTAGCTCAACAATATAAACGCTGAAGTAGAGATCCGGCTGACCAGAAGGTGATGCAATCTAAGCGTTCGCCCTCTAGTCAGAGAGACATGACGTTCAAAATAATTATAAACACGCGTGTACAATTTTTTTAACTAATGATTATCCATACTATTTTTTTATAAAGAGACAACTTTTACAGACAAACACAAGGCATTATGTCACCCGAAAAGACGGAACACTTGCGCGATTTAACTGACACCCAGCGCCATCTATCGGCAATGATTGAAACTAAAAGCAAAACTAAGCGGGGCCACAAGTTTATTTTTAAAATAAAGCGAGTAAAACATGTTTTCCCAGCATGACATGTACAATGATATTAGAAAAATAATACAAATAATTATTATTGGCATATACTCGTACATTTGTATTATTTTTCTCTCAATGACATCTAGGTATTATAATAATACCTAGATTCGCTTCAGTTCAATTACACGCATTGATTTAGCATTGTTTTCTGTTTTATGAAGGTACTAGAGAGGCGTGAAACTTTCTTCCTCGGTACTACTGGGTATCTTTACCCTGTTTACGCAACATCGTTAGCCGCGGAGCGGCGCGCGCGCACCTAGCATCTTTATCCCAATCGATTACAACGTTACAGTCGACGTAATTGGATCAAATCGTTGTTGGCCAAGACACACGCGTCGGAAGATTTATTGACGGCCATTGTGGCCTGCTGTGAGTTCACCTGCTTATCTGGTAATTCTTCGCCGACCAATAGCAGATGTTCATTGCGAGAACGATGAGGATAATGAAGCATTGGATGAGAAAATAATCTTCCCAATGGCTCGTCTTAGCCTGGTAAGCAAAAGGAGAACCCACGTGACAATGGACGCGATGGCACGGCATCACAGTCGTTGGCACTGCCATACTAGTCCCCTGTATACTTCTTCACGGTTCGTATGAAGGAATCCATATTGTAGGATAGAGGAAACACATGCACCGGCAACGACTCCATTTCTTTATTGAAGAAATATTCCGTAACCGATTAAAAGTATAGAAGATATTATTCAGTAGTTTTGACCTCGCCTTATCCTTAGGCTTGATTAATAGTTTAAACAAAATTTTAATTAATTAAGTGCGTAACCTTTGGATGGCGTACATACTTTTAGAACAATATAAATTGAATTTGTTGAAGGTAAAAGGAAATTACTATTTATGAAATGCATTTTTTCTGGAGCCCAATCTATGCATAATTACTTGGGCATAAAATACCTATAGTATATCAACGAGCTAACGAATTTGATTAAGCCGATAACTGATCTATTTTGTTAAGTCTAACTTAAAACTTTAGGTGATTATTCATTAGCACGAAGAATGCAATAGCAAAATATTTTTCACACGCATCGCCCTTGCTCATTCTATTTATAACTAAAATATTTAAAATTTTAACCATTACATTACATTCATCGCCATTCGAACCTCGTCCGTCCTTTAAAAAACATCAGGTGTAATGTTTAATGTAACGCATTAAATCGCCTTTACTTTCAGGGATCACTTAACGCTTCGCATGAGTATTCAATAGGCCTTGACAAGTTGACTCCGCAAAAGACAATAAGTAAAAAATTCGTAGAATCGTTTTTTCACGGTCAGTTCACGTGTTCAATTGGGCGGCTGACTCACATCCTTTGAAGATTTATGACAAGCATATTCGTAACTAACACAATTCTTCACATCAGTTAAGAAAAGTGACGTTATTGTAGTTAAACTCATCCGTCTCATCTCATTTTAGCGAGTCATTCCCGGTAACATGATCCGATATTTTGTAAAGTCTGGTACTTAATTACAATGTAGCAACTGTCGCCTGACCTTCACAACCCCACCAGGAGAACCAGACTAACTTTATCATAGTAACACGTTCAAAAACATATTTATTTATCCTTTCAGACAGGATACTTATTTTAATACTAGTGGCCCGCCCTCACTTCGTTTCGGAATGGTGCCGAGAGTCGATAACATCGCGCAAGCGTTTTGTCTTTACGGATTACGTATAAGCCTTGTCGCGTTCTATAGCATTTACCTCTTTATAAATAATGTAGATACTTCTTCCTTAATTTAACAATGTTAAAGAAATACGATCGCCTGTCAACATCTAATAGCTGCATATTTATTTTCGATCTGTGACCGAGATTGAGATTAATGGTGGTTCTGATCAGCCGCGTTGTGAAAGCGGACCACCTGCTCTGGATACAACGCAAACCCCGGCAACTAATGAACTTTCATTGTTCTAAGAGTAGTCTAGTGCATTAATTATATTATGCATTATATTATGCACGGAGGTTCTTTTATACGTCTATCTACGACTAAAGTATCACTATGTTCCTTATATCAATATATAAGTCGTAAAACACAAAATCCTCTATAATATCAAAACCAATTGATTTTCAATTGTGTCTGCTGCCTGACCTTTGTAGATTCTTATTTATAAGTCATCTAAATAATCCTATAAGCTATCAAAAATAAATTATTTAGGCTATTTTCTTCAAAAATTAAATTTCTTTAAATTATTAATTCCTGTGAGCTTGCTACTTTCGTCTTTTTTCTGAAAATCAATTAGTTCAAATCTTGCTAGGGATTCGAAATACATAATATACTATAATGTAATAGCAAAACTGTGAGTTAGTGATTCCAGTTTGATCAGAACCAAATATGTAGGTCAGAATTTAAACATTGGATTGTTTATTAAAATTACAATTTCTTAGCTGAAACTCTTAAACTGATATCGGACGTCACGTAATCACGTCAAGTGGCCCTTAGGTCTTTATCCCGTATCTAATCATGATCACCATAGCTAGCTTGATTATCGCACGGAAGCAATCCCCATCTGACCTCAGTTCACCCTTAGATCAAGACAAATTGGATCATGATTACATCTGTACTTACACCTTATACAATCCTTAATAAGATACACAATGCAGCAAGTTTTCTTTAGGGTGTATCTGCCTTAGTTGGCTTGGCTTATAACGAATCCGTCCCGTAAGGAATGAGAATATACTGTCACATTCAAACAAAAGCCCGCACAGCGGGTGTGAAAGGACAAGGTACTCCGATTCAGTCGTAACAACCGCTTCAAATTAGGCCCTGGGATGTTTCTTTCTACTCTTCCTTGTAACATCAAACGTTCCAAGGAACTCTCGTTTCGGATGTTTTTTATGTTAGAGGCGACAAACGAGCAAACGGTCCGTTCATAGGCACTCATCTCCGCCCATGAATATTTGCGAGATCAGAGAGGTCGCTGATGCGTTGTCGGATTTTCAGAAAGAAATGCACTCTTCTCTAAGAAGGTCCCCAAGTCGCAGCCGTCAGAAAATACTGATCACTGTCAGTCAAACCGATCCACAACACAGTAAAAAGCACTTAAAATCTCTGATACGAAGTTCTTTCGGAATGGAAACGTTGACACGATCAGCGATTCATTTTACTCTGAGCAGATGCCTCCAGTACCCACGTCTCGAGGGCGTAATTTTTGCAGTCGTTTTTAAGTCGAATGTTGCAGCTCTCTCTCATCTTAGCGTGTTATTCCCGGTTGCGGTTAGAGCTATCGCGTTGGAAGATGTTTTTCAAAAATGTTATTTAATATCGTATGGCCAGATAGCAGACACGACAGAAAATCAATTGTTTTTGCACTTTCTGCCTTTTCAAACGCTTTTGGATCTTACGACGTTAAACCTACCCAACAAAAAACTACACGAGTCGTATTTGGGTTGCAAAAGCGCTCCGTTAAAAGGCTATTTTAAGCAATCAGGCTGTAGACAGTCGAGTATTGCGACCATAATTCAGTCTCCTGTTGGCATAAACTATGTGGTCGTTTGTCAGGTGTGGAAGTTGAGTTTTTTAACTGCATTCTATTTGCATTGTGCGTTTACTTCACAACTGCTAAGCTTTATACGAAATAGGTAGGACAAGTAATTGGTATCGTGATAGTCGTTCTAGAGAAATGTAAAAAATAGAAATAAAAATCCTTTCTAAACGACCAGTATGTAAATAGGAATAGTTCTACTTAAGTTATCAACACCAGTTTGTATGATGACTAATACAAATACAGCACACAAACGCTTTGCATTGACACAGATACCTGGATCATAGATGCATTTGAATACAATGATCGTGTACCTAAGTGTTCAATATATTTTTTGCATATCAAATTACATATTATGCAATAGATGATAAAATATAATCTGAGCACAATTTGATACCAAATTAAGAGACATAAAACAAACGTGTAATTTCCATTGACAGAAGAGTATGATAAAATTGATGTTTGATAAGAACTTATAGCATATGGAAAATCACGTCAAATCGATCGAATTCTATAAAAAATATAACCTTTGCCTCCTCTAATATTGAACGTCTATTCAAAGTTAGTCTTAATTTTATACAACTCATCATCATCATTTATCAAGCCCTAGTCCACCCACTGCTGAGTATAGGGTTCTTCTATGTCACACCACTCCCTAAGGTCCCGGTGCCAGCCTCATTCATTATTTCCCTGCTTCTGTTACAATATCAACGGACCAAAGGGCCGGTGGTCATGCATTAAGTTTTATACAACTGCAACTTTGTAACTGTACAAGCAAAATCCTAGTAATATAATTCACAACCCATTTATTGGAGACTAGGAAATTGTTGTACCCACCCACATCCTGTGGATGAATATCTAGATTAAGTAATTTTCTTTACTAAGTCGTGACCAGACAAACTGAATACATAGCATGCCCTGAGGCATTCGTAATTAAGTTAAAAGGTAAATATTGCGATAATTGGATATATGGCTGTTTAATAAGGTTGCGAACAGCGCATGTTACATACAGGATGTATAAATCCGCTGGCAGTCCTTAACTAGCATGTACTAGGCACAGACAATTTCCTCTTCCCAAGTGGCCATTAAGCACTATTAGACACTCGAGTGCAAGTGGTATGGTCTCTGGCGTTTTCCTGTTGGCATTGTACCAAGGTGTGCCTCAGCGGCTAAGCACAGAGTAAACAATACTAGTGGCACGACTTATTATGTATTATTCCTAGAGGCACACCTCGGGCGTTCGCGAATGTCTCGGAAGCTCCAACCAAATGTATGAAACAAACGCTATAAGCGTGTTATTGTTAAGACCATGCTCCAGTGAGTGAGAAAAGGCATTTAAAAGTAACTGTAAGGTACCTGAGTTGGGCATTCAGAGGGAGGCAGGGAGTGTCCATATTGCACGCAGTAATCGTTCCTAAACTAGACCAGAGCTCAATAGTACGCGCGTACAAAGTATACTTAGTAATCCCCATTTTCCATCTGCAGTCCGTCCCCCGTTTACAATGCTGAGAATCATTACACTGTGTCCTTAGTGAGGAAATAAGGCCTCAACAAATAATGGTTGAATAAACTGTGATAAATCAAATTCAGAATAATATAGTAGCTGGTGGACTTTTTAGTATATGGTGCAGTTTGAATAATTTATCGATGAAAGGATATTTTGATCCCTGTCGTTGGGAAACAGGAGTTGTCACACTATTAGAATTTCAATATAGATTTTAGATTTCGTAGCTTAAGGCTAACACTGTTCATTCGACACACGTTATCGACCCCGGACTATCCATTAGTTTATGTACCAAACCGTAATCTTGGATTCCAGGCACCTGGGTTATATACAGACCAGGACTCCCAAGATCACGGCCCGGTAATAAACCACTATACTAACACTGTGGTTAATGATAAATCTGAAGGTTGCAATTTTGATGCCCTGTTCACGATGTAAACAAATGCATATAATTTTATTAGCCCCTTTAATGGAGAAAGGGTTAGTAGGGCAGGTACAATAGCGGCCGCCTGCGCACACCAATCATCACTTGCTGAGATAAACTGTGGTTCCGTGTCGCCGCGACCCACTTTAGAAGGAAAACGTGCTCCCGCGCACTACTGCATACATGTATTATACGATAATAATTTAAAACTACCAAGAAATATATCAAATCTAGATAAACATATACACAAAGATATCAAATCTAGATAAACTGGAGTTACCGCTTTGTAAATGTGTTTGTCCAATAATGCCTGCCAATTTCTTTTTGTTCAACTTTTTTTACTGCTCGACTCCTATAGACCCAACTGGACAACATTCGACCAAAATCCAAAATCGTGAAACGTGGTGAAGCAGTAGAGGATGCCAGTGCCCAGCAGTGGGAAACGATAGGTTTTCTAATAATAATATTTGTTTTTGGAAAGAACTGCTACATTCCCACAATCCCGAATTCGGCAAATTCTAGCTTTTCTCAACTCGACCGAGTCGAAGCTCGTATTTATAATTTTAGTTAAAACCTGACTAAACTTATCTTGCAAATGAATTTCGATAATAAATTAAAGTTGAAGCAAGCCCGCGCCTGCATCCGCTAGGAATTTGAGCTGTTCTCAGGTAGCCACAGAATTAGAAGTTTGATTTAAATAGTAAGCACTAAATTCACCAATGTTGCAAACTAGGTCGTAATCCTACGAATAAGCGCATACTACAAGTTCTACAAAACGACATCTTACAAGATACAAAAAGTCAACCCACTTTAGTTACTATAGTTCGTTTATAACAAATAGGTTTTGACAAAAGCTGAAAATACAATGTTTAAATAGGTCTTATATGATTTATGACTTAAAAATAGGAATCATATTAGCAGAAGTTTAAAAGACGCAATAAACATTAATTCCCTTGAAGATGTCGTATATCTAATAAGCAATAACTGTCGGAGTGGTCTTTAAACTTTATTTATTGCCAATGCGGACTTAGCAGCCGGTATTCCTAGAAGACTGAAGACGATGAGCACAACTCATTCATTTGCCGAGCCCTTTGAGTCACAGAATGTCGAACAGGCTATAATTAACTATTGTGTGATAGAATCGATGACGATGTAATTTTGCGAAGGTTCGCAACAATTGTTATAAATGTTATGTATGATTTTAACCACAAATTTTAACGTCAGAGGCAGAAGCAGCAAAATCCGTTCCTGCATCAGAATGTACAGTTATAAACGCGCCTGTCATATTCACGTCATATCCCGCAATGCCACTTAAATCATCTATAATAGATGCCTAATGTATGTACGTTTAAGGTGACAATGATTCGGAGTTTACTAAGACCATTTACGTATGTATAGAGTTTATCAATTGACACGCGGATAGTAACAAGTTTACTATTAAAAGTCATGACAAATTCTATGTGAAACGCCGTCTTGCCACGTTACATGCATAACTGAAGAAATTCAGGTACTTATATATTGATTGAGGCCATTTTAAGCCCAGATAATGGAGATCACAGAAAATTATAAGTAGGTATGAAAACAATTACAACTTTCACCGATAGCTAATGACACAATTCTTACAGTTGCACAAGGCAATATGGGACAAATGCAAAATAGTCTGTAGATCCGTCGCAGATAGACCCTGCAACACGCGGCCCGTGTTCTCTGTTTAGCAAGACATATGAAATACCAGTTTGCTATGACGTGTTTTGTTCAAGCTCATTGAAACCCTTAATTTCAGATTTTATCTTTGATAATATGCATTTGCATAGCATGGAAAGCCACATGTTCATATAACGGTCACGTTCAAATATGTAAAAACTATTTAAAAGACTCTCCGTAATGGCTTTGACATAATATGTTTATCTAGATTTGATTGAGGAAATTTGACAGACTGCATTAAACCAACATTTGCTTCTACAATTCAAAAAATTGCGAAAGCGAAATTAATTAGTTGAAATAGACAACCCAGTTTCAAACTAGGGCAATTCCAGCATAAGTCATCTACCAGCATGGCAGGACCTAAGACATCGTTGAAAAGATTTGTAGGTTGACCCTTAGCCTAACAATGGTACGAGTAAGTAGTTTACTCAGACTTACTATGACTTTTACATCCATATCATGATTAAAAGGTTTGCTAAAGCTTGTCCTACTCTCAATATCTCCAACAAGATCCCCGGGAAATAGTTTAAATTCATTACAAATGGTCCAACTAAGTGCCAATTCCATTTGCATATTTACACATGCCTGCCTTTAATTATTTGAATAGAAACCGTTTCTTCACAATTTCTATTCATCATTACTTTTATTCCATCTAACGCACAGAAAACATGGTAGGTAACGATTTATGGGTAAATATTTTGTAACATGTTACTAGTGTACAGAATAGTCCACATTTCCGTAATCGGGGAAAGTCGTAATCTGAAATACCTTCAAACGATTGTCGTCTTGTTTTCCTGCTCTTTTCCTTTCCCGTGAGAAAAAAGCGTTTTGAGCGGTTATTCTTAACTGAGTCATTGTTTATACTACTATAGAGGGAACAAAAGTTTGTACCTATATAATAAACCCATTATTAATGTTTATTTGTTTTTGTATTTAATCATTAGACAGTAGAAGGAATGTTTCAGCTTTACTATTTATGTTCAAAATATTAAATGACAGTGAAATTTATTAAACCGATTAAGATATGAAGGTGCGATTCGACCTTTAAGAATTTAAAACTAAGAAAGTAATAAAATAATAAAAGTTTATGACAAAATGTACTTTGACAAAATCACTTTTATCACTCAAATCCTATCGCAATTACGTTGAGGTCGACAATTAACAACTCCATTGTATAAACCGTATTTTACATTTTTTGAAATTATTTCCATAACTGTCAAAGCTAAACCATAGAAATGTTATTTTTATGCAGATTTCGTGACAGTGTCAAGGGCGGCGGCGACAGGCGCGCTGCCCGTGCGCCGAAATTACGTCAATTACGCGCACCTGCGCGCCTGCGGTGCGCAAGCGCATGTGGCAGGGTTGCCGCACTATAATAAATAACACAGAACTGAAATAAACGCCACATCGGTAATAAATCCTGTGGCTTTTCATTTTGCATACTTACATAGATAAAATGTAGTCCTAAGTTACCATATTGGAAAATTGAGGAATGGAAGCCTTCACGTCTCATCATCATTGGTCATCCAATCATCCACTTAACAATCAGCAGTCCTCCATTTTTAAGATTTATCTTGTCAATCTCCCGGTTACAAGCTTTTTCTTTAGGTAGGTATATACCAGTAAAAACGATTAACTTAAAAAAAAAACAAAATCAAGTTAGCTGGCCCGTTGGCGCATAGTGACCCTGTCTAGAATTCCAAAGTTCGTACGACACTTATCTTTATTTGGTGTCATCCGTACCACAATTGATTAAAGTACTTAGTACGGAATTAGGTAAAATCATGCTGTTTGAATTTTTTAAAAACTAGGATTAAAGTTACCAGCCCTAAAGCCGACACGCCCTTCGGAACGCGCCGGACCGCGGCCAATATGATTTAGTACCATTATTACCGCAACGCCAATAGAAACTGGTCCACCAGAAAATGGGCAACTTGTAGCTATTCATAGTCTGTGAGAACGACAAAATGTTAGCTCGTGGACATTATATTTGGTAACGATTTAATGGTTATGGAGTGCGCTAGCCTGTTTGAATAGACACAGATATTTCAAATATCTTAAGCTCTGCACGATAAGTTTTACTAAGTTTCATTCGCTATTTAATACGTTTCTAAATTCAGGCACACTAAATAAATTTCCCGTCATTACTTTTTTCTATTCAAAGTCACTGTCCACACTATGTTATTGAATAAATAAACTTAACATGGTACCTAAAGACAGTTGTTGAGTATTTTAAATTTTAATAGAGACATCATCACAAACTTAGGTCTTCCCTTGTTTTATGGAAACCAGAAACAACGAAGGAACCACAAACACCCAGACTCAACACAAATATCTGTTTCATCAACAAACATTTTGGTTATGACGAGTTAAATAGCATAATTTCATGTTGAAATTAAAAGTAGGTGTGAAGTCGGCAATTCTGCAGTGGGACTGGTGTGGTAAGACTCCCGTTACTTCTCTATATGATAATACTTGTCTGTGCCCCAATCGCGAGGACATTGAAGATTGACACTAAAGATAGCCTAAAGGATTATTGCAAGAAATCCTTTAAACGTTTAACAAGACATTCTATCGTAATGTCACACAATGCAACCATCACGCTTGATGTACAGTTATTGATTCTCGAAGTTTTGAAGTCAACAAACCTTAAATGATCATGTTCGCCTATCGATGTTTGGTTAGGGCACGACCGATCACGCACTACATCGTCATTTAAGAATCCCTATGTTCGCGGATTGTACGTCAATTCAAAACCATTGGAATGAGTAGCGCATCTGCATGCGATCACGACGATTTGCACCAAACGTGACTCACGAAATACGACGGTCTAATCCTGTAAGCCGTAAAGATTGTTATTGGACGAAATTATTTTTACCGATTTGTCATGTTATCCGTTAGTCGTAGTGTGACTTTATACAGTAGTAGGATCGTGTGAAGCGGCACGAATCTGATACGGTCTTTGAATGCTTAATTAGTGGCTAGACTGACGTTATTTTAAAGCCGTTTGATTATAATATGGATGATGTTCTTTAATCACACCGCACCCTGTACACGGTCATCAAACGATGCCCTTCGGGGTCAACCGATGTAAACAATGTTATTTCTGCTTAATTGCGATTCCATGCTCACCATTTTAGCTACAATCAATTAACTTTAGCTAATCTGGGAAATACAGAAAACAATAAAGATGATAAACCGCTCACGATCTTAAATTATCAGAATTTTAGTTAGTGTTTTGTTTTCATATTACCACACTTGATATGTATATGTAAACAACTACCTTAGGCTGACCTAAATACACTACTAGAAATTAGTTTTAACGAGTGTTAATTATTTTTAAAGTCTGAAACAGAATATAACAGTGATTTCAATAAGAATCATCTACCTATATACATACATAACTGTTTCAAATCTTATAATTGGTGATTAAGTATTCCACAGCCAGCCCTGACAGAGGGATCCATTGGCAGTCACGCACAGTAACGCCGAGGAGTAAACAATACCGAGAAAAACCCACGCGATTCCTGCCTGCGCCGGCGCTACCGATTTAGCGCGATGAATGCTAAGCCGCTTCAGATGAGTCAACTCTGGAGAAATACGACTCGAGTTAACTCGAATTATAATCACGTAACTCGGAAAGTCTTGTCAAAGTAAACAAAAAAAGATCGGAATTGGTTTTTTCTTTAGGTGTGGAAAACATTTTCTATTTAGTCTCAGTATTCAATAGCAAGCAGCTCCTGAAGTGCAGTGGGGTATCAGAAGTTTTACTTACACCACCGCATCGGACGGAAGGGTCCTGCTTGGTTTATATAAGGTCGTTCAACCCGGCGTTTTAAGTATGAAAACACCCGAGTTTGATTCTTTCACACTAAAAAATCCTGGTTGAATTCACCTAAAAATAGAACCCTGGTGGTGCTTTAATAAGTAGGCTTCACTTAATCTACCTACATTGAGCCCACATGGCTTTTTAAGGGGGCTCGCGGGAATCCAGCATAGTCTTGCCTCCTCATCAGGTGATGAGGAGGCAAGACGGTAGATGGTAGCTAAGACTAAGTAACAAACAGCTAGTCTGTGAATAAGTCAATGATTTCATACACTATGGACTACTAGTATTTTTACTCAAGTTGGTTGAGTTGACACGTCACTAGCCACTCTGACACTGCGTACACGTTGACATAACCAGTCATTTGAATACAATACAAAATCATCGCATTCTTGAAAAATGTACGTCATATTTAGTTAAACGTGGTCGAAATTTGCATAATGACTGTAATGTAAATATCCGAATAACTTCATCAAGTCTGGCAAGGTCTGGGCACTCGATAAGTCTGGTCACGTTGAACAGGCACAACAAAGTATCACGAGAGCTGAGTAAAGAATAAATGTAATTCATTATTCAATACACCAAGACAGCGAAATTACTAGAAATAAAATGAGACCGTGAGTGTTTACTTAAGGTTTTTTCCAGAAAAATCTAGAAATGAAAGTTAAGATTAGTCATTAGTAACCTTTTGGATGATATACTTAGTTTATCTGTATTTTAAGGTTCAACTAATGTCATTATCGCAATTTTGGCACCATTTTATTTGAACTTGCCTGACAATATTGAGCAGCGTCTTTCAATGTTGAGTATACGAAGTGTATACTCAAAGTAGAGCATTAAACTGATGACGAGTAAAATTGGGTCTTACCTCAAAAAAAAACTCACCATTCCATATAAATGTGATCGGCTGATTGATTTGTTTTCATAAGTATAATGCCTTCGAGAAGTAAGACAGTTAAAAAAGCACGATAGCCGATAGATATTTTGTTGTGACCTATCTCGACTGATTCTGACTGTACATCAGGCCAAACGTTCAAGTCACGTCACCAACTAACATCAATCATCCTCGGTAGGCAGAGGTCGGTGATCGAGCCTACGTCACTCCCACGCAGCTAGTTACTGGCTATTGTCGTTTTCGCGTGGCCAAAGCTTTATGCGCCACACGTGCGCGGCGCCTACGCATGCACACAGCCGGCCGTGAGATCTGCGCATACCCACAATTCCCAATGACGGTGATGGAGGGTAAAGTATGAATCAGGAGAATGATCACAATCAACGTCAGCTTGAAAACTTTAACGTCGTAAGACCCAAAAGCCCTTTGAAGGGTAAAAACAATTGACTTTCTATCGTGTCTGCTTTCTGGGCCTTACGGGGTACCCCAGGTTAGTTAGTGTCTACAAGTTATTTGGATAATTCCAAAGGGGCCGACAATTTGCATAAATACTTATATGTCCTACTTCCAACAGTCATACATGCATGAGTAATTCTCCTCTCTTACCTTCAGAATGTCTGTGGGAATGCATGAGTCATAATTACATGTAATTTATGTCCAAATCATAATTGTTAGATGCAGATTCCGTTAGAGATTCACCGCACGTGCTACGGTGCGCCTACACACTAGAGATGTTCTGGGGATTCGTAACCGTAGTCGAAATTATCCGTAATAGTGTTAATTTTTAATAGTACTTTAAGAGCAGTTCACATATTTACATAAACCATCCCGCAACGATAATTCGATTTGGACAATTTTGGGTGCGAAGTCTGAATGAAACGGATTTTTTAATCTGCATCCACCGAGACAATATAAAACACGCTTGAGGTATATTTATTTATCTATTGCACTGTCAGATTATTGTAATTTTACTTCAATTTCTCATATTTCCCAACTTTGATCAGAAAATAACAACTAAACCGAAACACGTTTAAAATTATTCCCGTATCTACATCCGGACACGAAATGTCATGTCCGTAACATCCCTACTCAGGCGCATCCGTGAGCAAAAGCTTGTGCTGTATGAATTATGATTAAGATTGAGAGATCGTAGGTTTGAACCTTCGGATTGACGTGTAAGTTATTGTTTTATCACCGGTGAATCAGTCACTGAGTACGGTGGCGTAGGTCACAGATGTGACATTGGAACTGTAATTAAAGGTGCATTCTTGCATCATAGATGATCATCGTCGCTTTGTATAGCTTTTTAATTTATTACAGGTATCGATGTACAATTAAAACATGGGCGGAACTTTGAAGGTACTATGATTTATGGTTAGCAGGGTTTGCTACATAAAAATCTACTCTTTGAGATTTTTGATACTAATATTAAACTTAAAGTCAAATAAGATGGCAGTTGTGGTTATATCTATCTGGAAGCATCATAAGATTAAATATATTATTTTGGCTAATATGTTAGACCATTTCCGCAGCTGACCTCTAGAAAACATTATACAAATAAAATAATATACTTAAAAGTATGTTGCTCAAAACATTGTCATTTCATGTTGCTAGTTTTAAATTCATCGTGTCCAATCTGCAATGTTAGTTGGTCACGAACATTGCCAGGTATTTCATTTATAATAATAATGGGATTGATGCAGTAGCTACTCACGAATGTTGCCAGTAAAAGCTAAAAGCCTTCAACATCCCTTCATCCTTCTACAAATGTTAATAAACCAGCTTGCACCATAAATAATTGCACACAGGTATTAGGTAAATAATATTGTAAATATCAAACATGAAATTCTAGGCTAGAACAGTTTAATTACAGCTTAACTATTGTGATGTCAAAATATTATAAGTAACGGATTCTAATTAACAAGTGTGTCGAATATTTGAACAATTTTATTACCTACAACAAGGAAGCCCTTATTATGAACATGCAATACAAATTCCGCGTTACCACAACAGAATTGAATCATTAAAATTCATAACCAAAACTGCAATAAAATGCCTTCAACAGTAATCAAATGGGTGGGTAATTGCAAACACTGGAGGCATTTCCCAATTTCGTCACCCGCATATTTTGACGTAATGACAAGTTAAGTTGTGACATCACGCAATCCAAAGTGCGAGTAATATCACAGTGCCAACGAAGCCAGTGCTCGACATAATCTCAAGAGTCGACGGTGAGGTAGAGATCGGGGCGGAGGACACTACTGCGCTGCAACTAGTGTTACGACGGACCCGCGTATTCGCCGTACTGTAGTAACAACGCCCGTAATACTTCATTCGCTGCGAACCGCATGACAGTGAAATCTAAATAGTTTCGCTGCGACGTTCTTCTACCGCTTAGAATTGACAATAATGCTGTCTCTACATGCGCGGTTTTGCCCAACAGCGCCGACAAACCGAAGACATCTACAACTGCTTCTCCTACTATGGACAATAGCGAAATTACTACGATTCCGCCACCATTCGGTTCGCAGCGGAGGAGTATTACAAGCGTGAGAGATTTTATAGGACAGGCACCCTGTTTAGTCACAGTACCCAGGCAAAAAAAAAAGGTTCGACACACCGTTCTAACAAATTCTAGTTCCCGTCTGCTAAGCCACTAGAGTAGGTATATGAAACGTCTTAGCTCTCTCTACTGGTTAACTTTATATTATGATGTGGTATCTTCAACGGTGTCAACGATCAACTAACCACAATGACATCATGTTGAGACAAATGTATCAAAAACACTGTTACGGCAACGTCATCAATTCACGCATAGTTCAACAGTGACGATGAGTGACGAATCAATAAGTGGGTCCGGCAGTCACAAGGCTTTACGTTGACTCATTTAAAGGAGACTAAAGCTTTAGGTTAAAAAAATATGACTAACTGAGGATAAGAAAAACGATAGTAACAAATATGACTTCATTGAACGAAATAGATCAGGGGTCACCAATGGCGGACCGCCGAATCACACTGTGCGGACCGCGATGGTAAACTTCTGAAAACGGACCCCGATCAAAACTAATTGATGACCCCCTGAAATAGATCAATGGATTGGACGGGAAAACTTTAATTTAGAACAAGCGTTAATTTACAACTCCAGACAACGATGCTCCTTATACAAAAATGCCTACGAAATTTGTTGCCTTATGACTATACGAGTAGGTTGCCAATCATAGAACTTCGTAAGAACCAAATTGATTATCACATTATATTCCTTTGATTTAAATTTATTTCCAATGTAATCATTTATTTTGTAAACTATAAAAGGACAGCTAGCATTGCGATAAAGAAACAGTTTCTTAATACTGTTTCTTTTCGACCCAATTTTGATTCGCTAATCGAAAAAATGATATAATTTTGCAGAGTTTGGAAAGGCCTTTGATTAAGGTACCTACCTATAATTTTTACAGATGCTTATTTAAAAAAAATTCGTAGAACTAAGGCTCTTATACATGCATAATTTACCTCCGGAAACCTACCTAAACACTATAAAAAACTATTGTATAATATACTCGTAGAATTCATAAAGTTGTGCTTTAAATTTTTTATTAGCATTTAAAAACAAAGTTAGGGAAGCCCCAAGAAAAACCAACAATTATAAACATTGAAAACAATGTACCAATCATAATGTCTCATCTGCATATTACACGCAAAAACAATTACCATACAAAGTAGAAGCGTAAAAAAAAGCCAAGATATAGTGGCTTCTCGAGGTACCTAACATAACCAAATTAATATTACCTAGATATAAATCTCAACTCAGTGTATGCTGGGAGACGGCCTTTGCTAACGATACTATACGAAACGCAAAGACTCCTGGCAGACGGTAAAGTATTTTATTCATTCACTAGCTGTGCCCTGCGGTGTTGCCCGCAGATCATTAGGAAAAATAAATAGTGTATGAACGGTAAAAAGAATGACTATTCACATTTTCAGAAGCAAAATATTTTACTTTCATCGATTTTCCCAATGGAAATAAAATATTTTCCTACAGTAACCTATATGTTCACCTCGAGAGACTGAACGAGGATCGTCTCGTGAAGAAAGCATACCAAAGCCGACCGATAGGCCGACGCCCGGTAGGCCGACCTAGGTATCGCTGGAAAGACGTCGTCGAGAGTGATCTGCGAGAACTTCAGGCCAAGGACTGGCAACAAGTGGTACAGGATCGACCGACGTGGCGTTCTCTTGTTTCGGAGGCCAAGACTCGTTTCGGGTCGCTGAGCCAGTGAAGTAAGTGAGTAACCTATATGTTAATCCGGAGTGTTTCTTGAATATTTAAGGATAAGGTAGGTGTGCATTGTGAATACAACTACGCTCTGAACATCGATTGGGCCGAAATAGATTAGACAGCAATATTAATTGCTTTCAAAGTTGCACCCCCCTTATTTAGGTTGCATTCGCTGTCATTAATATAAGCCAGTTTTCAGTTTAAATACAATCAAGTACGACACAAGAATCGCTCCCATAAACGGAGACGAAGGAAACACAGTAATAGCAGCCAAATTAACTACATACTCATGATTCTTATGTCATAAGAAATAAGAATCAACACAGTGGGATGTTGGGAAGCTATCCACTAGCGGCGCTTTATATTTTTTTGATATTTGTAATGAGTTTAAGACAATTATGAAAGGATCTCTTCGTACTTGAGGAAGTCATTTTTAAGACCAATCTGTATTCAAGCTCTGTACGTGTTACAAAATTAGTGAACATCGTTCCACTTCTAACCATTACCACGAAAATAATGGTTAAGACATGAATATAATATGTATAAAATAACTCTACAAAATCACAAACACTTCTGTGAAAAAAAATCCATTAGCAGTCCAATTTTACATTGAACTAAGTATCTTCACTTCATTTGAGAACTTCAGTTTCAATCTGTGAAAATAGATGGCGCCTGGTGTCGATTGCATCGCGCAAACTAAGGGTGTTATTTTTTCGGTTTCTCTATTAACCTTGTCGTTATCTACAGAATTTACCTCTTTATAAAAAATATGCCTTCAATTCTTCGCAATAATAAAAAAAGCGGCGCTAGAGGATCGAACTAGCACTGTTAATTGTGTTTCTGATAGTACCATTGCAGAAGTAATTAATCGAACATTGGATCGTTAATGGATTCCAGTGAACGATGATCAAACTTTGATCAGGCGCCCGGATGCCGCTGCGCGCGCGCACCTACCTTAAAAGGGAAGCGCGTGATGATGTTGATGACACAAGGTGCGCGTCGTAATAAGCATGCCTGACATTCGTGGAGAACACGTGCCGTAGAAATTTTAAATTAAAATTTCTGGGAATACATTATACTTGCTGCGCTGTGTTTCATCGAGTGAGCAAGGGTACCGGAGATCCAATTGGGGGGAAAGCGGGGTAAAAGATTGGCTGCGCACTTGTGACTCTACTGGTGTTGCCGGTGTCTATGGGCGGTGGCAATCGCTTACTGATGATGATGTGATTCGTCTACTCGTCTACCACATATCACATAAAAAAAACTTTTTTCTTTCAATATATATGATAGGATAGGTGGCAAACGAGCAGTCGGACCACCTGATGGTAAGCGATTGCCGCAGTCCATAGAGAATATTCGAGAGCTACACAAGTAAGTTTTGACCATTTAACTTGGAACCTGCCACTTGTTTTGACAATAAAATCAACAAACAAAGCTTAACTTTTATTATCTATGAACTCGGATCTCATTTCACACTTATGTTATGAGAAGATCTTAAAAACGAAAAGCAAAAAAAAAATACTAACACTAAAAAAATATATAATTATTAAACATAAAAAAATATCATGGCTACAGCACAATATGCTAGACTATTTTATAGTGACCTAATAGATACCTTATCACTACGAGAAACGGTTTAATGCAACCACTGTGCAACACAAATTAATTTATTGTCAAATACCATTTCTTACGTGAACCTACCACTAGAAAGGTAGACTTTATTATTGCACAACAAAACTGTGTTACATGAACTTATTTTTTACCCACGAATAAGTAAACATAATGAATGCCCTAAAAACTTAGTGAGAATAATTTACAAGTCGTTTTTACTATAGAAAAAAAACCTTGTTCCGTTCCGTAGAAAATTATAATGGGAACTCCCATAGTATTTTTATTTAATTTAAAACTGTGCTGTGCAGTGGTAAGTAGTGCAGAACAACCCTACGATACCAGTAGCCAGTAGTAAACAGTCCTATGCTACCAATAGGATGTGCAATCTGAATCAGCACAGTTCAACCGTGGCAGAGCCACGCTTCGGCATGAATGGGCCGGCTCGACAGATGTGATACTACAACGACCTCACAGAAGACCGGCGTGAAGCAGCATCTGTATCGTTGTGTGTGTCATCGAGCTAGAGAAGGTACCGGAGGCCCAATTAGGGGGATACGGGGATTAAGGTTGGCAGCGCACTGGTAACTCTACAGGTGTTGCATGTGTCTATGGGCGGTGCCAATCGCTTACCATCAGGTGATCTGTCTGCTAATCTGCCACCTATCATTTAAAACAAAATTATAAGTTTCGATCTGCTCAAAAGTGTAGGTAAATTCATTCCTTTTGTAGGAGACGACTGATGTTTTTATACTTTGGCTCGTTCGTTACCCTTTACGCTAAATCTATCAATGCCTCCTCCGCAGATCTTTTCAATAATGAGCATTAAACAAACAGGTAAGAAGAATATTTCGTTCCTGATCAAAGCTGAATATCTAATAAGACCATATTTTAGCAACAAAATATACCAATAAAAGCCATTATGCAAATTTTATTCGTGCTTTATGGTTTGGATGTGCTACTGGACATAACTAAATCAAGTTCTAGCTGTAGCGGGCTTGTTTTGTTCATGGAAAATGTCTAGAGATCCAAGTTAAAACATTTTAATAGTAATTAAAAAGTTACCAGGATCCAGGACCCCTCCCATGCGGTTGTATGAATGGAGAAGTCAAAAGAAAGATAAGCGTTTTTTGTACCAAAATGGTATAATGAGAACCCTATCCTACCCCACAGCCAGTGTTGCAAGTTTCAAGTTTCTAAAATTTCCCCAAATTAAAATATTTCTTTCGAACTTTAATTTGCGACCCCTTAACCACGACACCGAAGGAGTTCGATAGGATAAGTAACAAAGTATAAAACGATATAGAACCAGTTTTACTAGTAGCTGACAGCATTAACACCATAGAAAAGGTTATGAACACTGCATAGGCAATTGTAATTAAAAGGGCACGGCTGTGGGTTATGCAACGTACAAGAATGCATTTTTGATCGATCGCGTTGGAACAATAGCCCACTGTGCGGAGTTATCGGGGCTCGGATCGCGCTTGAGATATTATCTGCTCAGTTGCCAACGAGCTGGTGAAGGACCTTCGAATCAATCATGTCTGATTTACTTTACGTCTTATTAAAAGTTAGTTGAAAATTAATGAGAACCTAATATCCAATTATCTCATACAAACACAACATTTCATACATTGAGCTGAATCTATATCTACATAGTATGCACGTGAGCAATTGCAGATATTAGACAACAGAGGAAACACAAATATAATAAATAAATAAATTGAGACAACATCACATACATTGTCCTGGTCCCAAACTAAGGTTTTCCCTTGTACTATGGAAACCAGAAACAACGAAGGAACCACAAACATCCAGACCCAACACAAATATCTGTTTCATCAACAAACATTTGTGTTGGTGCGGGAATCGAACCCGCGACCCTTACATCTCAACTGGCGCTCAAACCATTGCGCTAAACGGGTCGTCGGGTATAATACTTAAATACATATATTACACCCAGACACTGATCAAATACACGTATTAACAATTATGATCTCCATAGATTTATCTCCATAGATTGACTGTTCGCTAATCCATAAAGATTTTCAAGGACTAACTACCTACACGTATATGTAGGGTAGTAATTACCAGGATATAAAGTAATATTTTTAGTCCGTCGCCACAGCATTTCAACTTTATTGTTTTTATTTAGAAATAGTACATGTAGAACCAATATAGATAGATACTATTAAAAAAAAAATTAAAGCATATATTAGCTCCTATCTCGCATATTGAGCGGACACATTAGAGAATAACTTAATTACTTTTTCTAGGAACTCATCGCCATCTGATATATTATCGCATTGATGATTTCGCTAACACATTATTAGCTGCATTTAATTCTAATGTCATCCCGGAATCAGAGGCTCATCCATATTAAAGGCGTAATAATCGATTCTGAAGAAACGTTAATTGTATGTGTTGTGAAATAGGGCGATTTCACATTGGAAGAAAGGAAGTTATAGTTACCTAATAAAACGATGAATAAGATATGACAGAAGTGTACAATTGTAACAAAAAATGAAGTGCCAAAATTATAACTACCATGATTTCACGTGCTATAAGACCTAGGTGCTGGATTTAAAAGTAGAGTGTTTACTTCAGACTAATGATAATAATGCTATGCAATACTAGTAGCAATATTAAGCAATAATGTTGCGCAGGCGCAATTAACACCAATAATAAAATTTCTTAATTATACAAATAAGGACCGTGGTCTAAGGATGGAGAAAGCTTGGCAGGATATATTAGGGTAATTATATTACTACAAGTGGACCTAGTTAATCGGATATTTAAGACTTTAAAAGATAATAAAATTAGCTTATGTCAGATTAAGTCTCTCAGCAATAGCATTAAAAACTAATCTTTGAGAGTAACTGGTACTCGTGTAAGCGCGAACGTTTTATGCACTTTCGTACATTTTCTATTGGAAAACTATAAAATTGGAATTCGTACTCTTCGATGCTCACTATCTGAACGATAGTGAGCATCGAAGAATACGACTTGCAACCTTTCTGAACGCACCTTAATACAAAACAAGAACATGTTAATAGTAAAACTTCAGGAGTATGAGCGGTGTGGGAACAAATAAATCTCATTGGCAAGGCTGAGATCTCTTTATTGTTGGCCGGAGACGTTAGGGTTTTTCCTCAGACTCATTTGCATGAGCATGGAATAAATGATGGTTTCGCGTATTCGTGACACGCGTGATTCTTAATCCTTAACACTTGGTTTCATTTCAACCCTTTGTTTACATTTTAAAGGGGCATTATATTCTCTACCGATTTTAACATTCATCTCTTAAAAATATACAAAATAATGTAACAGGGAGAATGTCAAAAAGTGGTCTTGTCAAACAAGCAGGACACTGCAGCAAAATCCATAAGTTAATAGTTATTTCCAACATTCGAGCGCAAACGCGGAAACTTGCATACATATTACATAAGCGCGCCGTAATGTATGTTGTACGACAGACTGACATAAACAGCGTCTGGCTCGTCTTCCGGATAGACGTCCGGATCACGGTAAGGGCCTGCTCCGTAGGGTTGTCAACAACCCAAGCATTTACTGTCAGAAAAAAAACGAGCAAGCAGAATAGCCTAGGGATGGGGCAACTATTTCCTGCGGGCCATCTCCGACTCGTGAAGCGTTGAAATCCGGCTCACGACTAAAATTCTAATGATATTTTCGGACTTATTATGTACTTCGTCAATAAATAATTGCATGAGACAGAAAATTTCCCCATCCCTGGTACATCCTAATCCTAACCTGTCTTCGATGCGTATGAACATTGGCAGTACAAGGGATATTTTCGTATGCATTGCGGATCTTGAATAACATTTATAGCTTTCAAAATTAATTAATGTACTGATCAGAGAGAAAACCCACGCCTGAAATTAAGTTAGAACATTTTCATTGCTAGTTGGACGATATCTCTCGGACATTCGAAACATATAAGTTAATAAATACGGCTTTATTCTAATTTTCGGAAATCGCCACACTACTACACTGTGTGTCTATTGCAATTATTGTTATTTTTTATGTGACAGGTAGCAGACGAGCACCTGCACAAGTGCAACAGCAGTCGAGTCACGAGAGCGCTGCAAACCTTTTAGCTCCGCTTCTGGTTTGTCTGGTACCCTAACTCACTCGGCGAAACAGCGCAGGCGCAGCATTTTGTACCCAACTTAAGATGACGCAATGACGCCAAAGTTTATATTGACACCAAACTAATTAAGCTGTCCAGTCCTGCCCTACATATTTCCTTACATCGGCATTGAGCGCGCATAATCCTTGTTTAGCGTACTTTATTGGTGAAGAAATCTTATGGTTCACTAACGATGACCAAATATAGAATTTAGAGTATTTTAAAAACTGCTACATGCATCTGTGCTACTCTCCTCTCTGTCATCGCAGTAGGTTAGAGCCGTTTGACAAATATTTTGTACATCCACAAAGCGCTACCGATCAGGAAGTAGGATTGCATTCCTTTTGCTAACAATCCGTTGTTTACATCTTAGTGGTCAGGAAATGAACTATCAAGTGTTTTATAAATATTCCCTATTTATAGTCGAATAATGTAAACATAGCATATCTAATACAGATACGTAATGAAATATTTTATCTAGTTATCTAAATGAGAGTAGAGGTCACAACAATAGAGCAACAATGCTTATAGATATTTCTTACCGCTCGATACCAAATCCCTCTAAACCTTATAATAGAACCACTAAGTTCTGTGGTAATGTATGTCTACCCTAAGCTTAAATAACTCTAATTGACAGATAGTTCTGTGATATTGATGGTAATTAGATAATGGATTTTTTAATTAAACACGAATTACAGATTAACTTCATTACGAAGTCATGAATATCAATAACGTTAGAGAGAAATTTTCAACAAATATGAACACCAAAATTGGGGCAACATAGTATCAATTTATTCAAATGAGCTATTGGATTTTAAATTAATATTGTTACACAAAGCTAAAACAAGCAATAACGTTGCAAAATACTCAGAATTAGCAATCAAAACATCTAATTAATAATCCAATCCATTTAGGGATCCTTGTTTCTCTGAATGCCATACATTTGTACACCTACAGGCATTGTGTCCTCGTGGGTATGGCGTGGAAAACAAAATGAATCAGTGTTATGTACGGTATAGTTGATGCCCAATGCCCATATTAGGTATTTAGTGTTTGACACCCACATAAGATGCAATTAGTCAATTCGTAATGCACAGTACGATTCATTACTTCATTACTCGCTATTGTATGCAGTTGAACTATTATCACACGTATAGACCGTGTGGGACAGCCACGCTTCGGCATCAACGGGCTGGCTCGATAGGAGTGATACCACGGCTTCACAGAAGACCGGCGTAAAGCAGCTTGGCGCTGTGTTTCATCGATGGTCCCCCAGCTCAGTTCCGATGTCTAAGACTGAGACCAATAACAACCATCAAACACAATGACCCACTGAACCACACTAATCTGCCACAATTGCGATTATTTTCGGCATCAATTAGCTAATCGACAGAGACATGTCAATAACAAGCTTTTACGAACCTATTAAGGAACCATTGCGGTTAAAATTTAGGCCTCATACAAACATATTAATTGCCGTTAGGTAATAATGTTCTACTAGAGAACTTTCTCGAATTAAAGTGTGTGAAATGTCACACGTAACCGTAACAACTAGAAATCAGGTTTAGTATCAACATGCAATTTTTGCTCAGTTTGCTTCCGTATGGTCCAAGTGCCCATTATGTTTTTGGTTTAATAATTATGTAAATTGCTAATGTAAATCTCAAAACACTTAAAAGTAAATGGATTGATTGGCATTTTGAAATTGCCTATTGCATTATAATAAAAATAGCCATTTAAGAAACCAATCGTCTTCAACTATTAGATAGACAGATTTTTTAGTCTACGTTGTCCCACGGCTGGGCAAAATGCCGCACTTGCACTCTGTTTGTAGCGAAAGTTTGCACATAGTTTCTCAAAAAATCAAAATCCCAGAGAAAACGGGTGTTTTTACCCACATAAGCACTTAAAGTATAGTGTAATTACAATTACGTTTCCAACATTTGAGGAATAATGAATTCTTAATCTTTCAAACTGTAGTATTTATAACGATCATCAAATAAACTTAACACACCAACTATTCCAATAATAATATAGCTATCAAAAAGGCTAACGTAAGCTTGAAGCAGCAATATAATAATTGCACACAATTTAAGCATTTAATCTCTTTTAATCCGTGCAACATGTAACCAGGATGTACTTACAAGACAATTACACCAACCTTACGACCTCCACTTCCTACACTTGAACAATAAAGTGCAGAACCAACACTAACGTGTCAAAACATACTTAATTATAGCCTTAATTATGTATCAGTTTAGCTTCGACCTTGGATTGAACAAACTGGTCATTAAGCATCGGAATCGATCAACCCACACCATAAACAGTTCGTTAAAACAAGGATTTACATAAGTCGAATAGATTTACTGTTGACGAAACATATCAAACATAATTACGATTAGTTTTAAGCACTTACAGCCAAATATTGATGATTTAAGATGTCTCAGATGTAGACGTGGGTTTTAATGAATTTAGACTCGTAACAAAAAATCGTTTAGGTATTCACATTCGATGGTACAAGTTACTAAAAGATTATTGAGCTTTCCCAAAGGAATAAAACTACTAGTATAAGCACATTATGCGTGCGTAATATAAGTAATTGTCATACTAGCTTATTATTCTTGGTCGAATCTAAGCCTATCACTTGGAAGTCCGTAGTACTAGTTTTCGGCGAAAGGTGGTGGATTTTTTAGTTTGTCTAGAGAAAAGTTGTGAAAAGTTAAGGATAGCAGCAAAGACACTAAAGTCATAACCATATGGGTTATGACTGCCAAAATGAGAAAAGGTAAATACCATAAGAAAGCAAACTGGCGTATTGCGTCACCGAAACACTGTAATAAGTATGGCCTTGACTGTATTTTCTTGATTAGTAAATGTTAAATGATGGATTCCATTTAAAATTCAGGGAAGTGCTTGGTCATGTTGAAACGTTTTTAAGCGCTTGATTGAAATCGCCTGTCATGATTCAACATTACGTACTTTATTTAATGTTGTTTCTTTCTGGAGAAATTGCAATAGTGTTCAAACGTGAATAAAAATCGATTCTTATAAACGCCAAGTCAGATCGTCATTATACGATCGTCAGTCAAATTGTTCGATCGTATAATATAAATAGAATAGTCATTAACATGAAAGATAAAGAATATGCATCTTTAATATATCATAATCTTCATTTGATAAAACGTTTTCATTTCAAGGTTTGTTTGCGATTAAGAGTTTGATAAATCATGTCGTACCTATTTAAAACCGCATCATTAGAAATCATTAGCTTATATTGTAACAAAATTAACCTAGTATTTAATGTAAAAACGATCTTTACTTTAATGAATAGACAAGTATAACTTTTGTAAAATGTTTGGACCCTTAAATTTCATTATTTAAATTAATAATTAAGTACTTTCACGAAAGCTGCTACGTTATATGCTAGATAATAGACGAACAGGCGGGTCATGTGATGGTATGGGAAAGCCGAAAAATCAACAAACGATGTCTTTTGTAAGTAAAAGCGTGAAGCTGTTAAGCCAAAAAAAAATTAAAATAACATGGATGACAGAACAGAAGCGGCTTTTCTTTATTGGGTCCAGCTGTATTTGTTTGCTTTTAAACGTTATAACATTTTAGTTGAAAAAGTAACTCATACGTTTCTCATTCAAGATACTATATTAGAATATTCATAAAACACCGCATACTAATTTTAAATCATTGGTTCAAGTATTCAAATTTATTTATGAAAACATGACCCCTTTTAGCCTTTTCCCATAATTGCACATAGAGCAATGCGGAACTGCAATTAACTCCAATCAAGAATTTCCATAGAAATATTAAATTTATCACATTATTAGATACATGCTTCACATGTGGATTCAATTAACTGCTGATAAAACGATATAGCCATATTTAATTCAATGCTGGAAAATGTCTTGGCAAGCCAAGCCACCGGGATGTCCGGGTTGGCAATCATTTATTATCACATAAGTGACAAGGCAGCGATCACACTTAGGCTTTTCCATCGTAGATGCGCGAGGCAGCTAAGCAGGGAAGGGAGAAACTAAAAGACAGTTTTCACTAAGGAAAACGAGCCGCACGAAGTAACTCCGTACGTCATGTATATAAAAAAAAGTAAAGTATCAGCCTATATACTGTCCCACTGCAGGGCAAAGCCCTCCATCATAGAAATGGGATTAGGCTTAATCAGGACGCTTGTACATACTCTGATAAAATCTTGAGAACCCACAAAGAAAATTAAAGATTCGTTCGCGAATACCGATTCTGCATCGCTTCAAAAAAAGAGCATAGTTTCTTTCACATACACAAAGGTTTATTTTCAGCTTAGGATATATTGGTTAGTTATTTTATAGGTTACTTATACATCCTAGTTGGCACATCTCTTGTGGTAAAGCAGCCTTATTAGCGTAGGTAGGTAAGGTGCGCATACTCACACATAGGCAAGTTAATTACAATAATGGCGATGACAATAAAACCCCAAGGACGCGGGCTGATCTAATGGCGTACATGATTTAAGAGGTTGCACCATTACTGTTTAATCGTTTTTACAACATTCATACAAATGGATTGTTTATTGTATTGGTAGGTATCGATTTAGATAAATCATTAGTAAGCGGATATCTACGGTAATGGAACCATTTAAGATCCTGCATTATTATCATCAGAGAAATAGATAATGATTCATCGAATCGAAATACTCTTATACCTAATCCAAAATAGCAGGTAATAATAATATCTGCAGGTGCCGGATACTTACTAAGGCAATTTTAAAGACTGCAAAGTTTAAAGTAATGTATTATATTGGTCCAAATAGAAAATTCAGGCAATTTCCATGGGGCATGCGCAAACGCAAGAGAAAATCTCGTAACTCGCGCGCCTCAAGAGGATGACAAACATCCAAACTAAGTTACTAGGCACGCATAAACCTCATCTCGAAAGTGGCATCTGTTTTCTAAGTAATTTTACACGTTCCTAACAAATTGTAAGAGTAAAAGAAGCTGAATTATCGTAAATACTCATTATCTCAGTAATGCTATGTATTTATTTTATTACAAATTGCTTTAGCCCTTGAAATTTACTAGCGTCCGTTACATGTCCGTTACATTTGTCATTAAATACACCTTCAACTTGAAGAATCATGATTAACTGACTACGCTAAAGATATATTTTGGTGATGTGTGTCCATCTTTATAAACGTAGTTATTTAGGTAAATGGCAGTTAGCAAAATCCAACAGATTCATCCAATATAATGGTGAAGCCTCCAGAACCTTAATCAACAATTAACATACGCAAAAAAAAATCCATACAAAGTCATCCACCTCCGACATAAGAGATTATTGTTTTGAACTTCCTCGGGCATTATTGATCAAACTTGCTTAATGATCATAATTAAGAGAGCTTCGGCATTACAACGATATGAACACAAGTACTTTAGGATCTAATCAATATGAATGTAATCATGTACATTATTTATTAAAGTATACAAGCAGACATAATAGCTAACCAGTAAGTATTCATTTAGTTACGCAATACCATCAAGTTAATCAAGATTAGCTTCTTATGATCCACATTAACAATAAAATAAACGTTTGTGCCACATTACAGGTTTATGTCTATTCATGCATTACAATGTATGTAGTACCGACAATCGATGACGTAGAAGGTAAAGATAAGATCAGCTGTTAGCATGCAACACGGAGTGGGATGTAAATGAAGTACAGTCAACCAAAAATGTGGTCTACCACCCTACGGTTAAGTCGTTTGAACATCATGAAATAACAAGGTAAATTTTCCCTGGCAATAAGATTGAGTCAGTGAAAATTGCTGCTCTCTTTGTTATTTATGATATAACGTTATGCCAACTATCAAGTTTGATTAGAAAAGTCAACCTTAGCGGTCGTTAGATCTCGCAGAAACTTTTGTCAATAGTGGTAGACTACTTTCGTGGCTGACTGTACCTAACTTTGTGATGCACCCTTAATATTGCATCGGTGCAGGCGCCGTATAACTGTTGTAGCGATCATGAATTCTCATTATGCTATTGAATATTGACGATAAGTTTAGCGTAGTGGATTGAGCGACGGTTGAGATTGAGTACGCACGCAGACTTCCGGTTCTATTCCCGCACCAACACAAAATGTTTGTTGATGAAATGTATATTTTGAATAGTGGGTTTTTTGTATAGCTTCGTTCTTTTCCCATAGAACGACGCTATCACAAAAAAAACATCATAAAAAGGAGGGGAGGGAAGAGCATGGGAAAGCCTTACTTGGGGACCAGTGCAAAAAATGAATATGATGTTGTCACAATATCCTGTATAGAACCAATTATAGGTAGACTCAGACGCCATATCAAAAGTAGCAAAGCATCCACAAGAAAGGGCTATCTTATTACGGCTAGTTATTCAGAATAAATCTACGATAGAAAGTCATATACATACGTTAGAAATGTATATGGATTTTGACGTCGCGTCAGTCCTACGTATAGACCAAAAAATTGAAACAAAAATAATGCTCGACGACAATCGGCGTCGAGATTTAAGCGATAAGACCGCCGAAATTGTACACTAAATGTAAGCTCTTAAGTTGTGATTTTTGTACAATAAAGTATATCTATTTATCTAACCGGGAAATCTTTAAGACGCAATTCAGATGTAATAAATGTTTACAATCAGCGCAAGAATGCCCGTTTTTAATTAACCCAAAGCTAAACAGTTCATTTGCATGATCCACACTCATTATAAGTTAATTATACAATCACATCTAACATCACGCTAATATAATTCAATCACAATTGGATCATTGTATATTTTAATACGTTACATTCTTATAATTACCAGTAAGTACATATTAACAATTTGTACCGCATTTATGTGCAATTATGTAGAACAAAAGGGATTATGTACAGATACTGTAATGTACTGTGATCCTCATCTAAAGATGTTTTTGTCCGTTTTGCATATAGTACTTAAATTGCAGTAGGTTAGTATAGTTCTGTTTATCTGATAATAAGAAGTTCAAAATGTAGCGGTTGAAACCTTTTTCTAGGATAGGATAATAGCTGACTTTTCAACTATGGTGTCTTAACTTCGTTGTTTCTGGTTTCCATAGCACAAGGGAAAACCTTAGTTTGGGACCAGGACAATGTATGTGATGTTGTCTCAATTTATTTATTTATTTTATTTAACTCAGGTCATATTGTAGTACTCAAGTCTGTGCGCCAACACTAGTGCACTGATTGTCAAAAAAATGAGATTATTGTATTTGCAACTACAAATATACTGTAATATATCTATCGTGTTGATTACATCATTCATACAGCCCCTAAGCTGAATAAACTAATATTTATTTGTTCTAGCTTCAATCGATCTAAAAAAGCAAGTAACATAATATTAGAGCGGAGTAAACCGACACAGCGAGTAATATCCATATTTTTATAATGAGTGTCAGATACATACTAAAATTCTACTAACGTGAGACAACAATATTTAACATGTTATTAAATTCTAATTCCAGCTCTTTTCCCAATACGCAACGTAACAATTGGCCAATTAAAAACGATTTATTTTCTTCCACAATATTAAATATGTAAGTGAAGGTGTTTTTGCACCTAATTATAATTTAAAAACAATGTGCAATGAAAGTCTCCCACGGAAAAAGTTCACACAAAGGTAGGTACAGTCAAGACTTCGGCCACGTTGGGTTACCATTAAATCAAAATGCCTAATCTAATTTTAAATTGTATGTGATTGGCATTAAGTTTATATTCGAATGAAGAAATTTCATAGATATGGTTACCACAACTGATGTCAGCACATTCTAAAACAATCAAGAATTTTATTGCAAAGATAATATAAATCTTATATGTTTTTTTATTGCGGCAGTTGTTATTAGAATGTATGTGGGTACAATGTGATTTCTGATATTAACATATTTATAAACCACTGTCATCAAATACTAAGTACCCATTGTTCGACTAATAAATCTTTCACTATTTAGAAATCAATACTATTCAATACAAGACATTTATATGAGTATAAATCGCCATTATGTGTACCTGTGCGGTAGTTAACTTCTCGTTGGAATTCTACCTTCCCTTTATACTTTCCGTATCCGTATACTAACAACTCATCTTCGCTAGTAGACGGTCTTTTAGAAACAATAGCCTATTTGTGCACATATAAGTGTCATAGTCGTCATTACATCAGAATGACCGCAAGTTGTTCTAATTTTTTAAATACTATTCGATTATTTAAAATATTTCTCTACTAGTCCAGCGACTATTGATTGTACAGTCAGCAACACATCACGTTACCACAACCTGTCAAATTTCCTCAATTGATATTCAACCTAATGTGTAAGATAGTAAGATGTGAGTCGATTGCGGAAATTTGACAATTTTGTATACTTTGATGGCTGTATATACTAAATTATATGTATATCCTTTCTCCCAATTACGTTGAAAATAACTACAAACCTTGTATCTCAAAATGAAATCTCCCGTGCTCTATTGTTCTAAATGGTCAAATGTTTCTATCGCATTTCACATTTAAAACAATACGGTGAAATTAGGTAATGCAGTTCGAGAGATGATGCAACGCTAATTAGCACGAAAGATACGGCGCCACGTAACGTTACATCAATAACTGGACAGAAATATAAGGGACACGAATGGAACCCGTATTTAGATAACTGACCGCTTTGTAAGCTATGCGTGTCACGCTGATGGGGCTCATAGAAAGTATCATAGAATCATTCGTGTGTACATAGTGGATGCTATAGTTACATTATTTATGTACAGAGAACTCTAGACAAACCCAATTTAGGCTTTAAGATACTATAAGGTAAAGCATGTATGTTTTTAACTATGTTTAGTTCGTGTATCTTATTTTATAAGATAGAAGAGTCAACACCAAGTCAAAAATTGTGCAGCCAATTTCGGTGGACTGCACGATAGTTCAATGTTGAACATTCGTTAAATAGAATAATATGTGAATCTTTTATAGAAACTAGTCAGGTAAAGAAATCCTAGTGTCAGTCAGAGCAAATTTCTGGTAGATTGTATTCGTTTAAATTCAAATTTAATGTTATAAATAAACCACAACCTATTTTTGAAATAAGTGCTTACGTAAGTATTTATTGCAAGACTCCCAGAATAAAATTATTCTTCGCTCTATTGTCTAGCCTCCGATAGTAAAAAAGTCGTATCTATTCGGCATTAATAAGATATTCTTCCTTATTACCTACATCGAAACGATGCAATAAAAATCTTAAGAGATTGGATGGAGTTACGTTCAGTATTTTTTTACATTCAAGTGATGTTAACTAATAACAATATTTTACTTTCAACACTTTATAAATCAGTTCCTACTTACAAAGTTATTATCTCTGCCATGTAGGTTTCCTTATTACATACCTGGAACAAAAAGCGCAAGTTAAAGTTATTGTCATATGGTTTTAATTTATAGAAGCGCGGGCCAGATATGGAATGTAGAGAGCATGAGTATAACTGAAAATCCCTTAGGTACAAATTATACGACAATGCTGGTCAAAATCTGTTCTGAAAACAAAAAAAGCGTAAAGCAAAAGTAGTTTTACTGATTAGTAGAATTTGTGGATAAGCTATTTTTACAAACGTCATTATATAAATATACATAGCTTATAAATGTATAAGTTAGTTCACACATGATTCATAATTATATGCGCAAGGAATACTTGACAATTATAAGGTGTATTTAATTATACATCACATCAAACCAGTATCGTTATATAACGTAGATTCTATATAATCGCGATATTATCAAGTCAAATAAACGTTATGTTAACGTTAGTAAGATAACAAGAAAAACTAGAATATATTATGGTGATGAATTAAAAAAACTACGCGGTTGTGTTTTTGTATGTTATAGGTGGCAGACGAGCCATAGGATCACCTAATGGTAGGCGATTGCCGCCTCCCCTAATCACCCGCAATACCGGTGGAATCACAAATGCTCTGCCAAACTTTATTGCCCGATTGGGCCTCCGGTCCTCAGTCACTCGGGGAAGTACAACAGGTGAGATGAGGTCAAGTGCAAACCCTTTATATAAAACCCTTTATATATATAAAAAAAAACAGAGCAGGCGCTGCTTCACGCCGGTCTTCTGTGAGCGTGGCTCTTCCACGGTTTGAGCACGGTATAATGATGGTTATAAAAAAGGTTGTAATAACAACAGACACTCTAAAATCTAGGGACTTATTCATAGAATGCCGTTGTCACCTCTAAGTAAGATTTCATTTAAAATTGTTTGTTGTGTCAATTTACTGTATCTTGCACTGATGTAAATCTTGTTGGTGATCTAATAAATAAATAAATAAATAGAATTGTTGTGTCGTAAGTCACTATTATGGACTACGTTTTTTTTTTATCATACCGAAACGAAATGTAGAATAAGTCAAACTTGAGTACGTGTCCGGTCTACCGTTGACGCTCATAACCGACAAGAACATTTTACATCACAAACAAATACAATTAGTTTCAGTCCACAGGAAAGAAATAGAATATTCTCACACTAGACACACATGTTAAATGTTTATTCATGTGTGTGAAAGTGTGAAATTAAAAAGCCTTTGACCGTACTTGTGTTTCCGCTAGACGCTCTGTTATACAAACACTTTTATGGAAACATAAGTATTTTTATGTAACCACGCCGTGCGAAGACATAAGTTCTTACTTAAAAATTCTCTCTCGCTATTTTCTTGAATAGCGTGTATAAAATAATTATTGCAAGTGATCTTTTGGTTTAATATTAATGATATTCGTTACGGGGCGAAGAATGGTATTATGTCTATGTATTATAATTACAATGCGAAAATTATATCTTGCAGGGACTCCTTTTTGTTCGTCAAAGTGCATAAGAAGAACGCTGTTTTTATTAGGTTACGTCACTTCAAGTAACGGTCATAAGTGACGTCCTAAAGAAATTTTTTTTTGCTCCGGTTTCAAACCACACAAAGTATTTCGAATTCTGTAGAAGAAGTTGCATGATCTAAGTACATAATTCTAACCAAGCTTCTTTTTGCATCATCAGGAGTTAAGACGCAGGTACAGATCACATACCAAAAATTAGTAAACATATTCCTACGTCTAGTACCTAAAATTTTATAAAACGGAAAAAATCCTGATAGATTTGAGATTACTATACAATAGCACAGTATTAGAATACATGAGTGATACAACAGCAATAGGCAGTACAATAAGGCGTTTTTTTTTCAAAGCCTCACCCCGGAATATAAAGCCTATCTTGCAGGCACATTTTTAACACAAGTATAACAGAAAACAATACTAAGATTAAACACCGCATCTGTATCGAGTGAATTGATTCAGTATCTATAATAACTTTTTCATTGTGTGTGTTTTATTGCAATTAAACGCTCGAGTGATAAAGATAGCGCACCAAGATCAATGGTACCGCACCGATCAAATAAAACTTTGCAATTTCTTTTCCTTTGTATGTAACTTGCGTACATTTGCCAAATGCCAATCAATTATTGACCTTTAGATAGGCGGTATTCGCAATAATACCCACGTCGGGTTACAATAATAGGCCATTACATTTAATCTATTCATTGAAATGTTTCTTCTTATAAATCATAGCAAATAGCACTTATGCGGTTGTATTTACGTACGCAAGAAACTGACACGATGCAAGCGATGAAAAACGTCGTCTAATATTATCACAGTGTTAACAAAGACAGTGTCTTACACATCAAATAGGTAACCCTTGCAGTTCAAAAATAGAACGTAAACACGGATAAATAAACACGATGCAAAGTCCAAAATGGGCAACTTTTTGTGTAGCAGTCTGTACTCTCTAGGGTCAATTCTAAAGATCTAGGCAGGAGTCAGTCCATATTGCATATCCGCGCATGCGATGTCAATTCAGGGCTTATCTTAAAAACGCCCCGTAACGAAAGATAAAAGCACAGAGAGAGAGACGCACATCGCGTGTGATAAAGTTTCGGTCGTGAATTCCATTTCGTTCTAGGTCGGAGGGTTTAAAATAAATGCCCGGCATAAACCCATTTCCAATCCTGGCGTGACAAGAAAATTATTCGCACTGTTTTAGCAACCTCCTTTGTGTTTCCTCCGTCCTACAACACATACTCTTTCAAACGAAGCGTAAAGAAGCATCTCGCGATCCAGTATGGCAGTAGTAACGGATGTGACACCGTGCCGTCGCGTCCGTTGTAATTGCAACATAAACTCTCCATTTGCTTACCATCAGGCTAAGGTGATGCAATATACTGTACCCTATGTGTTTAAAAAACCTGTCTTTTGTGTTTTGTTTACAAAGCCATCGCAGGGTCGCTCGTCGTAACATGCTACTGGATATATTTATACTACGCTGCGAACTAGTAACTAGTTTTTGCTACCATGCGGTAGTCACATTGTAATCTAATTGTCCTAGACCTACCCCAACGTGACGTAGTGCATTGACAATGATGCATTATAATGGCAGTTTGAGATAAATTGTTAAGCGTGCAAAATTACAATCGTTATGATAATTTGCGTAAAGGTAGGTACTATGGTAATGGAAAACAATTGCGCGATGGAATCAGCACCTAGCGCCATCTATTGGTACTGGGTCGAATTAAGTTCCGAAACGAAGTCAGGGCGGGCCACTATTTATTTATATGGGCACTTAGTTGAAATAATGATATGTAAATGTCAAGTAAACGATAGGGTGTGTGTGTTGTTATACTTAATGGGTGCTTATAATGCGTGCCCGTAGGCTATAGTATAGGCAATGTCATAAAAAGCATAATAATAAAGGCCATAATTATAATTTAAATATAGGTAAGTACAATGCGAGACTTAATTTTTGTGAACGCATATAATATAAATGTAGTAAGTGTGGTTTCAGACTAGCGTCTTATCCGCGCAAATAAGTTAGTTTTTTGTTAATTTCGAAATAAGGTCGTAAAAGCGCGTCAGGTTTTTTTGAAGCGCGTTTTAACGCGTGTGTAAGCTGAAAGCTCATATGCTGAACGCGGACGATACCGCTAATCTGAATCTGTAATTACGACGTTAAAGGAAAGTCAAATTGTTCAAATGTTTTTGTGGTAAAATAATAATGATAATAAATTCATACAACATGTTATACATTAACCTGACTGTAGCTTAAGCACTTGTGTTATAAATATCAGACAACAGAGACCACAGGATGAAGACTTAGAGACGCTACGTTTATGATGAGATGTCAATAAATAAAGGATAAAGACCATTTAATCCATCTGAAAGAAACATCGCGAAAAAAGTGTAATGTTAGAAGACGGCAAAACTATTTCTTCGAAATAATGATTTTATTCGTACCGCCGCGTTTATTCGTTCACTTGTACTTCATGTTTAAAAATATATATTTAACTTTGGTTGGTTGGTCTCAGTATTTTGATCATAAATAAATACGGTCTTCGTATTAAGAACTGATTTGTAACATCGAACTAGTTCAAAATACATTTGCCCACAGGCCACAATGAGCTACATATTTGATACATACTTATGCAACATTTGACTGACAGGCTGCCGATACTATCAGTACCTCGGTATGAAATAAAATTAGTATGAGACATGATAGATATTTATTAACCTACGCGCAAGTCGTGCATTGATTTTTTTTTTCATTCTTCTAGTTGAAATAGTAGTCGCATTGGGCAAGTGATTAAGTCTAATCCCACCATAGATGCTATCATGGGATTAGGCTTAATCACCGCTAAACAATAATATTAAAAAACATATTTTTTTATGAGTGATGGTAAATAAACATGATAATTTTTCTACATGAAGAACAGACAGAAAGGGTTACCAAGCAATGCTTCTTTGCATTGTTATTGTAATAAAGTACTACTCCTAATTACACTCTGCATCAACTTCCCGATATGCAAATTACCACTGGAAATAAAAAATAGCACCTCCATACGTTTTGTCGTTTACTGCAATCTGCGTGATTGGCCTAGTAATGCTGTCCTTCCATCAAAATATATCCAAGATAGCCAAGCTATGGAGATGCGTACTTTTCTAGAGATTGGGAAAACATAATGCTGACTTTCTAGTGAAATGAGACGTTTAAGATTAGGATAAGTCCTGACGATCTTATTATTAAACTTAATGGGTTTTCGGAGTATCTGCCTATAAGTAATAAGTACTATCCCACTGTAGGGCAAAGGCCTTTATCATAGAAATCAAGTCATCACTACTATGATGAGATTAGGCTTAATCACCACGCTTGCCTAATGCATATTGGTGATCACAAGCCGGAAGCTATGTTCGGAAATTCGAAACATACTTTTTGCACGACCAGGACCCAGGACCCCGAGGTCATGGCCCGCTACTTCAAAACCATCAACGAGGCGATTTCGGAGTACAATTCAGAAAAAGGCTCCGAGGATGGTAGTTATGCGATTATATATCAAAGTAGAGACGTGGCGCTATAAAAGTGTATTTCCACAAGAAATGTAGGATAAAGACAAGCCATGCGATAATGCTTAGCATCGCTGTGGACAAGACGAGAGGTGTGTTTATGATGAAGTTTTTTTAATCCATATAAACGAGCAGAGGAGGAGCCACTTCAAACGGAATGTCTCATACACATCTCCTCTATTTTGCTGACTGCCCTGCCATTTCTACTAGATTCCCGCGCTAACCTAGGCTACGTAAACGAACAAAAACATCCCTCGCCACGCATCCTCGACCACCTTCGATGGAAATGTAGCCTTAAACCCTTAAACAATAGAACTATTACGTTGTACCTGGTCTTAGTTCACACGATCGCGCTAAACGTCTTACGTACTTGTCGTAATTTATTTTATGCATCTTGACGTCTGTGTGCCGTTAAATTAATTTCTCCACAACATGCGCTATCAAACGATACGCGTGGGATGGAACAATTTTCTCGCTTTCAGATGTCGGTCAGACTGATGATGATGCGTTTTAATTTACATAGTACTGAAAGTATCTTTATAAGTCGAAAACAAAGAAGTCGAAAAGATTACGTATTGCAGCAACATTTAAGAAACACATATTTACCAAAAAATGCACAGTGACAGTTTAGGTATTTTTAATTTAATAAATTCACAGAACATCTAATACATTGACTTAACTCCGCACTACGTAGCTTAAGCACTTGTGTTACAGATATCAGACAACCGAGGAATTACAAATATAATATGTACTTACTTAAATACATTTACACCCAAACACTGAACAAACACAAATATTAACCACATGAATGTGTTTGACCAAGTTGGGGTTTGATCGAACTTACGATCTTTGGCGTAAAAGGTAGGGTAATTAGCAAATGCGCCAGTCGGCAAATCAAATTAAATGGCTAAAACCGAATGATTATACATCGACTGCAAAATCAGGAAACGATTAACTCTATTAGTGCTCCAACTTAAATTATGTCTCTATAATAATTAAAAGCGCCAACTGAGTTATTACATTTTATAGGCGCTAAAGCATTACTCAACCAAAATCATAAAATTAATTGATCTTCTTAATAAATTATGACATATATCATCAGACGTTCACAAATCTACATAAATATGAGCCGAAAACATAATTTATATGTGTATCATACAACTTATCACCAGCGCCGGCGGTGACAAGCAACGTGTCATCATTATTTTGTTTTTTAGGTGATAGGTGGCAGACGAGTAGACGGATCACCTCATATTAAGCGATTGCTGCCGCCCATAGACACCTGTAACACCAGTTTAAACCCTTTCCCTCAAATAACCCTCACTCACGCGACGAAACACAGCGCAGGCGCTGCTTCACGCCGGCCTTCTAGAATACCGTGGTATCAATCCTGTCCAGCCGGCCCATTCATGCCGAAGCGTAGCTCTCACGTTAACATTTTATTTTTATGTTCATCATCAACATCCCAAGCATCGTTAACGTAAATAAACTACCTCAATTTGACACGCGATAATATTTAATTCACAACACTAATTGTGGCTATTAAAAACATATTAAAAAGAAGCCGGATTCAAATGCATTCATCGTCTGTTACATAATACGGTATTTACCTAGATCTCTGCGAGATTTTATCGCAATAAAGAAGTTTTTATCGCGATAAAACTTAGCTTCATTACGAGTTAGTTCATTTTATTATAATAAAAATACAAATTAAATAGGTCCTTCACAAGTACATATATCTCAACTAATTGCTACATACTAAGCGATTCATTAGTGAGATCTCAGATATGAGAAATTATTAGTAAAACTTACACTAATTAGTTCATAATCACACAATATTAAACTAAATATATAGGTAAAAAAAAGACTTTTACTATTGCTATCAATAAAAAGGTAGTAAGTAAAAAAAATAATATTTTATTTAGTTACGAAGTTAGCAAGGCTTGAAGGAATCGAGAAAATAGGATTGAACATATTCAAGAAAAGAAACGGTTCCAACTAGAATGGACTCTATAAATTACGCGTGTACTGGGCCTGCCCTGGTCAGTCTCAGTACAGTCGGCAGCAATTAGATAGTAACTTCCGAGACTGTCAAATAGATACAGCCAGTGGTCAATAGCATCGATACCGCCAAAGTGGTCAAATCATTGAATGCCCAGCCTGAACAAATATATCGGTACACCGTGTTGTCAAATATATAGATACACGCTAGCCGCCACAGCAACAGGCAGTTTTTAGGATAATAGATATGGGTAGGTATAATTTTGCAGTTGTATCGAAGTATTTGGCGAGCATATTGCTAAGTTACATATGGTGAGTTGGCTATCGTCATATAAGTGGCGCCCTGGTAAAGCCGATTTCCTTTACTTTTGACGAATGAAATGTCTCTATCTATATGAGCGGCTCGGGTGTATCGATTTTTTTACCACTTTGGATTTATCTACCTATTTGACAGCCATGGTTTTCGCTATCTAATTGCTGCCGACTGTACACCCAGAGCATTTCGCAAGCCAATGAAGCGTACAACAGCAGGATATTAGCAAAGAAGCCTGGTGGACGGAAAGGCTCCGTTATCTCGATGTAATCTGAGCACAAGGAACTTGCATTTAAATGTTGTAATGGCACAGTCGATTTGGGCTCTTTGTGGGAGATTAGAATGTTCCATCCAGACAAAATTTATTTGAAGTTTCTGGCCGATAAATTTGGCCGGTTCGGCCAGAGTAATACTTAACAGAAGACTGTTTCGCCGAGTGAGTGCGGGTACCCGGAGTCCCAATCGGTGGGAAAAAAATGGATTCGAACCCCACAATAGACAAACATTCGTGTGATGAACACTTGTGTTTGTTCAGAGTCTGCTACATGTATATTAAAGTATAATATTTGCAATTTCTTGTCGTCTGATATCTGTAATACAAGTGCTGTAGCTACTAAGTACGGAATCAATATGAGATATTGTATGAATTTATTTAATATTATTTATTTCCAGGCACACCCTTCACCCCCAGATCATTCGTTAAATTCATCATACATGCTCGTTGGTTAAGAAGACTTGATCTAACATAAAGCAAACACAAGTAACGACACCGTCACAAAAATGCTTTGAACGAACATTAAGTTTCATTTAAACTGAGAAATACTACTTAATCCTTAAGGTGGTAACAACCAAAAGCCTGATTCACATGCTACTACTACAGACAGGTCCGCGACACGCACTTGAGTTACGTCTATCAAATCACCTAACGAAGTGATTTCTGATCACCTATGTAACTAACTCGGTCTGTTATTATGTTTCATGTGTTGACTTGTTATATAATCCCTCGGCCATTACTAAAAGCCACGATATAACTCGTTTTCGATTTACATGTACGGGAAACAAGAAATAGTACATAGTACATCAAGTGATTAAATTATTGTATCAACATGCGTAGATCTAGATCACATTGTAAGTTAGAAACCATTTATAAAAGTGAATTACGATACATAGCAACAGGAATGGTAATTAATCATTAAAAACATGGATTGATCGATGTAATGTATTCATGTTTAGATGTATCAGACGATTTATCTTATTATAACTGGTTGATGCAAAAAGTTACCAATGTGTGTGTTGTACCAAGCGGAACAATTTAACATTAACATTTGCTTGTAAGTGACTTTACATATTCTCGGTAAACGTATGTATATTTATAGAAATCTTGCAACATTGTTCAGGTGATATTGAATATTATATTGAGACACATTACGATAATGATACAAGCTAAAGTAACGAATTCCCTCCAAGCGTTATATGCCGATGCTACATATGCCGATAACTTCTAAGATGACACGAACATTTTCTTGTAAAACTGAGCTCTCGTTTTAAACGGCAATTTATTACCGACTGCATTCTGTGTTATACAGGGTAAAAACCTGAACAATAAGGTCATAGAAAACATTTACGTGCGTTACAAAATGTGTTCCGATTATACGACCCATACATCCGGGAATTCTTGCAAAACCACTACACAAATTAGACTAAGTAAAAAACGGCGATTTATCGCCCATGATATTGTTTTAACAACTTTAATTTATTGTTTTGCATATAAATGATCCAATATTATGACACGTTTTGGCTAATAGCTGCTACATTAAAATTAGCTTACCTACACTTTTAATTAACTAACGACCTAATGCTTAAATCTTTATTGGACATTAGCAAGCGTAGTGATAGATTTATCGTGATATTTTGGATAATAGGTAAACTATATGCATTGTAGCCTATGAGTTATTTTAGAATATGTGAGCTAAATTATTGTGAAGTTTCATCAAAGCCATTCAGCAGTCTTTCGAGTGAAAGAGCAACAAACATATTACGTACATACATTTTCGTGTTTATAATATTACTAGGATCATTTTAAATAATCTGTAGTGAACAAACTGTTTGTAACGAAATAGCTTGCAAAATTAGACCCGACACTAAGGAAGGCAATAAAAAAAATATTGTTAACATTACATAATATTAGAAAGAAAAAGACAATTCAATACATTTACGACTTCGAGTCTTTATCTCCAAGACATGAAAGATCTAGCTGCTTATATCTACCATTTAATTATAGTAATTCATTAGATTTTTATAACATACAGCGAAACATCAATCTGGCTTCGATGTTTTAAAAACATCATCATCTTGTAACTTTCACGAAAAGTGACAGTAGATGAATTCAATAAACACCATGAACAATAAGCACATCAAAAACTTTTCCAAAATTTTCCCTTTGCCATTGAACAAAGTCAACTATGTGTTTTTATTCCTTTCATTATACACAAATTATACCTGACCTGAGCCATTACATTATACAGAACAGCCCTGCAGGCAAAAAGTCCTCAAAAACAAGAAAATATAAACGGTTAGTGCATATAAACGGTCACATTTCGTCGGCCGCTTAAGGGTGCTTGTTCGGTCCCCTAGCACCGCCATTTGATTTTCATTTATTTGAAAGAAATTGTATTTAAAGTCGTAAGGCCCAGACAGCAGACACAATAGAAAATCAATTGGTATTCGCACTTTAAAAGGTTTTTGGGTCTTATGACTTATAGAAACAAAGTCATCTCTTACTCTAGAAAGCCATTACATATTTTGAAGATACGAGACGAAGAGTTTTTTTTTTAAATATCATGAATACATTACAATGAAAAATAATCTAAATGGCAGCGCTAGTGGTCCAACTAAGCGCTCTGAATAATCGAGGCATGTTTTTATTTCAGTCCCAAAGCCCCTCGCAACGTAACCAGCGAGCCGAAGCACCGAGGAGCACGCGATGCGTACGCGCCGCCGACCTTGCAAGGTCGCGCAACGGACCGCTGCACTTATGACACAATGGAACCAATTACAGTGTAGCATCTTCGCCGTGACCTTCAAGGACATCGGCATATTGGTTTAACTGATTTCAGGCTAATAGCTACAATGCTTTTTTTTCTGAATGTAAAGTACGCATATAAAGTTTTCCTTTGTTTACTATAGGTATATGCTACTGCATGAAGTGTCTTGACGGTCTTGCTCAATCATACCCCTCATACTAAACCATTCATCACTTTTTTCAACCAAATATTTAATTAAGTGTTTCAGCACATAGCATATTGAGCTGAGCAGCTAATTGAGCCGCTATTTTTGCTAGAGTACCCGTTTATAGACATCATCATTAGCCAGAACCCAAATTCAGCTCAGTTACAGCTTAGCTTGCATTTGTATAATGTTGTACGCATAGTCACTATGACTACATACATTCAGTATGAGTTATTGCATCAGCTATGCAACACAAATTTTACTTAGCTTTCGGTCTAAAACCTACTCATCATCACAATATTTAGGTTGTCAAATTACTTTACTGTTACGCATATACAGTACGTTGATGCTAATTATTTTTAAATGCCAGCCACCACTTCTGCTCATCTTGAATTCTTAACTTACACTTTATGTGAAACATCTTAAGGTATTTATAAACTCAATGAAGTGTACATAATAGTGTACGAACAAAGAATGTAGGTTCTTAATGTAACAATATCAATAAAATTAAACATTTTACTGATATTCTTAAAAAGTGACAGCATCAGATTTAAACCAACAATAAATTTAGACTACGTTCTATAGGTAAGGAGGTTTGTTTTAATTTAGTCTGACACTAGTAGTCAAGTTATATCACAAGTCATACTCCATACCATATCAAAGATTAATCTAGCTCGTAATATATCACTGCAGTAGAGGTATTAGCGTCGGTGCCTCAGTGTTTTTACAACAGCACAACAGATAATAGTTACATGTCTACCTACGTGTTACAACAGGGCCGGAGAATTCGCTAGTTCACACCCCAGGTGTTGCCTAACGTGCCCATTGTCTACCTGTCTGGAATAGGTATGTGGATTGGAATGTCGATTCTGTAGATTATGAATACAAAGTCTGGCATTCAGACAGGTACAAAGCACCTTCGATTTGTATTTGATGTTGTTCTCTTGCATATGTGTCTAATACACAAATTATAGCCTAGAGTGAATGCTAAATATTTTAAAACAAAGTAGTAAGTGAATAATGGTACAGAACCGTTGCTAACATATTATAAGGTTCATTTGCGCGTGTCAGGATGAAGCACTTTAATCTCGAATAAAATTATTCGTTAACATGGAACTAAATGTTTAAATTGCTTTGTCCGCTATCAGATTAGCGCTTAATATCAGGGGAGTTAAATTAGTTAATAGTAATTGATCCTCAATATCGGGCGCAAGCAGACCTAAGAAGAGAAGTCAAAAGAAGATATGCAGTCTATAACAGTGAAATTTATCAATTACAATACCAAAATCGCCTCAAAAAATTCCCTTAAGAATACAATATATTTGTAAACATTCATCATAAACAGTTAACCTATTATGTCTAGAAACAAACTTTTGAGCAAAACATGACATACATTGAATGTTTGGTAAAAAATAAAGTATCCGAACAAAATTTACACTTCGAATAAAAAGCCTACAAATCAATAACAACTCGCTAGTTAGGAAATACCAGTAGCTAAATTAAATTCATCGACGTGTTAACATAAACATGTCTTTCGTCATGTACCATGGGGACTGGCTCCATAAAGCAATGATTTAAACCGTATCTGCGACTTGTCCAGTCCATGTGTCCCAAGGCTGGTATTGGTCAAGCCGCTTGGCCATTTATAATAGTTATTAGTCATTTGTGATTGACTTCCGAATCGGAAACGTCGACCGTTAATAAGATGTATGGAATATTTTATTGTGGGACAATGACATTGAAAGAATAATTTACTGCTACACTATCGTCGGACGTTGATAGGATTTTCGAGTGTATTATGGTACGTGACCTTCATTTTGTGTAAGATCCTGATACCTTACAATTTGAGCGTTCAGTCTCTACGATCAAATAGGACTCCAGTTGCATCAATAATTCAAACACGTTGTTTAATTACATGTCAAAGTAACATTCACCACACCGCATATAAATTTCGAAGTACAAAATAACATATTAAATACAATCTGGGTAGCAATGTAGTATTTTCAAAACTAGCTTATTAATTTGCTGACTTCCCTTTTACCGCAGTAGTTCAAGCGCCCGGTTAAGACATTTGTGTTAGAAGTATATTAATGTATGTAAAACATTAGGTCTTTGTGTTTATGATACCTTCGTTGTTGCACAAGGGAAAACTTAGTTTGGGACCAGAACAATGTTTGTGAACTTCTCTCAATTTATTGATTCAATTCATAGAAATCGCCCACATGCGTTGGAGTCCAAGATAATAAGCAATTTAATAGGACCACATAATAATAAATTTAACATTCTGGACAACGGAACTCGTGAACATGCCAATTTCCGAACAATAATATTTAAGTTGAGAACAATGCCGAATCGTGTTCGAGGAAGTAAGGCCCCACCCTATACATGAGCCTGCGCAGGCGCAACCTTGCCTAACCGTGGATCTATGAAAGCTTTGTTCTGCCCGGCCTGTGGATAAATATAGGCTAACAACTCATTATTAACTTGATCTGAAATGCATGTACGACTATTATTGTATGCGCGTTGTGCAACGCATTGTAAATATGAGTATACACGATTTTGTAGTCGACATAAGTACTGCCATTTCATTGTGGATAAAGATTGTATTGTAAATAGCAAGATATCATTATTAAATAAATGCAAGCAAGTGACTCATCATCACTTAATGAATGCACGAGGTAGGCGGCAATCAGAGACGAGTGGCAGCGTGTTGTAAAGCTTGCCACCAATCCCTGAAGTGATGACCACGACCACTCTGTCAAGAGTGATATCGTCTTAGAGGAAGATCATTGTTAAAATAAGAATATATAAATAAATATGATAGTCAATCAAAATGAATAATTTATCCTAATTACATACCTAACCACAAAACAAAACTAACAATTCTACGAACATAACGAGTCAGCAATATTCAACGCTAACTCTCCACAACGGATAATTCGTCAAACCGCTAATAATGATAAAGTAGCCAATTATACGAATCCGTAAGTTAGTACGGAACAATACCATGGTACATAACATTAATTAAAGCGCCACCATAGCACGACAAAGGCCAGGCTTTCGTAACCTTGCGCGTGCGCAAGCCCGCTGATTCATGACATGCTAGTGATACGACTCCAGTCAAATGCCACTCGATTTATTGGAGTCCTTTTACAATTTCACTGGAATACCACTCGATCCAATCTCGAGTCATGTGACTGCTCCTGTCATTTGAGTCACTTATGTGTAAGTACCTAGATTTGGATCTAAGGAGGCTTAGATTCAAATGGTCTTCAATGTGGAATAAAAAAGCTTTTTAAGGTTTCCGTATGAATTTACTTAGAAGTAACGACAGTAGTACACAGACACACGAACACTGACGCTACAAATCAAAAATGTTGGGCATCTACCTAACTTTTCTGATAAAAGTGATCGGGCCATCGTGAATCGTCAATTTTTTGAATTCCAAAGTAACCTGAATAATTCAGAAAACCATTATAGAGCCTCACATCACTATGACTTGCTCTCCGGAGCACTCGCTGACTAATCAGACTGGACCGAGCCTGTGGAAAATTCATTGCTAAATAATTTCTTAACTAAATAGAACCTTTGTGCAATGAAACAATTTGCTTCTGCGCAGATCCGCATACCGCGCATGCCAAAGGTCAGTTTTTAGTGTAACATTCTTAGTTTAAATTCATAATTGCACTGTTCAAAAATATAACTTAATTGAAATAGATACTACGCATATTTTAGTAATTATATTTTACGAAAATATCTTGACTATGTTGTAACGATATACTTCGAAATAATTAATTTTTTCGCTAATAAAGTAATATTACTTACCTCCACTTACTTAAACAAATTCATTTACGGTAAATAATCAGCAATACCAGTTTTATAGTTTAGTACGCCACTGATGTCTTTTTGGAGCAATGCCATTTGAGCTTACTAATTGGAAACTCACGATCGCATACACTAGTATCAATATTCAAATTAACAATTCTAGATTCTCGCCACATCTTTTGAATAACGTTTATTCAGTATTACTCCAGCTTTTTCGTGAAACCTTGCGCAAATTTGGCAACAAATTCTCTCAAAACTGGAGTGCGTTTAATACGCAGATGGCGTACAGCCCAAATAATTATGGGCCAATGAAAATGGTACCGTAACGTTGTGGCTGCACATGTCACGATTTCTAACTTTGGCTCACTGTGTCAACGACTCTCGCTCAACCTTGATATGTGGAAAATATTTTAACTTTACCTCACGTACTTAGTGTCCTATTTCTCAGGTGGCTCAGTTCTTACATCATGTAACTCTCCCTTATATGGAACGGATAAGAATTCTTCGGAGAAACATGTCGATCTTAGAATGACACAGTCAGATAATGTGAGCTTTGTATGTCTAGATACATTCATTCATACGAATTCTTTTCCTTAAACGACATAACGATCAGCAAAAAACTGAACTTTGTACATTATTCATGTGCTATCCTTTAAAAGAGGTAATAATTGAAGAGCAAATACAAAAAGAGTTAAAAATAAATTCTGCGTCAAGACTAAGACGATATAAAATTAGATAGGTACTCGTATAAGAAAATCTATTGAATATTTTTTAATATTCACCTTATAAGGTAAATAAGCTTCATCAACAAATGTCTTAAAATAAAGATCACAATACATAGCAACGCAGAGCACGCAATCGAAAGTGAAAACAAAGGATATACAGATATATTTAACCAACATCATAAATTGGAGTATCCGGCATTATTTAACACACTAGGCCGTATTCCCCGAAAAGTCTGTTCCCACATATGACTTAAGCTCCATCCCCCGTATGACCAGACATGATAAAGTATGTCAAAGTAAGTCATCAACCGACGTGGTCCGCCGAGCTCGATCAGTATCAGTCAGGGTCACAGACAGTGCAGAGTGAAGGGCCTCGTTCTTTCGTCCAGTTTCATGTCGGTTATGCGCTTGCGCTTATAGTTGTTGCTATTCAATCGTTTTGTATTGTTAGATAAATCGCAACATGATTTAGAAAATAAACAAAACACTATGCCAAAAGAAAAACTAAACATGAATTCTGGATTATCAAGTTCAGCAAGTTTTGGATACACACACTGATAATTTTTCTTCATATTCGTAGGTATCACAATTTAACTTTATTTAATGTAGTTAGTAAGTAACAGAAAATAAGTCTAAATTCATAAGAAATATGATAGAAATGTTCCTTCAAAAAACGAATAATTACAAGTGTCGTAACAACAATAGCTACAAAACATGTAAGAAGATGCATATTATATTACAGAAAGTATTCCAATACTCATTGTTCCACGTCTGTTTCCAAAGGGATCATGAATAAAAGTGAAATGTTTGACTTTCACTACAATACATTGTCTCTTTGCATGTATGAGTGACACATGTGCACATTACGTTCTTTCATTATATCGTTCTACTGATGGATGTCACATTATTCTTGAACTTTAGAGTCGAGCAAAAACCATAAAGAGTGAATGGCTTTCCAGAACAATCTTTGAGAATTGAATGAAGACTTTCTTTGTTAGATTTCTAGAAACTTTTCTAGTGTTTTCAGATGCTATACAGCGTAACAGTCTTATCAAAAGTTTCTATACAAAAACATATATACGAGCATGCAGATTCAAAAGTATCATAAAAAACTTGATAGCTGCTACATAATATGTCATCCGAATACACATCCAACAATGGTTAAATTTTTTTCTCATCAATGTTATAACGACCCGCAAAGTTTTGAACGCCGATTGAGACGTAAGGGTCGCGGTGTCGATTTCCGCAAAATGTATGTAATAGATTTGTGTTTCTGGTTTCCATAGCGCAAGGGAAAACCTTAACTTGGAACCAGGACAATGTTGATGTTGTCTTTAATCTTTTAGATGGATTTTTTTCTACTACTTTGAGTCAGATAATTTTAAAGAATCAACAAAAACAAATTGATGTCTCTAGACGTCAGAAGCTGCTCTAACAACAAACTGCGCATTGTCTTACAACAAATCTGGTTTAATGGTTACACGCGTGGGCGAACCAATAAATTAATTGGATCAAACCAGTTTCATTGAAAATAAGGAATGCTGTCGCCATATAAATCCGGGGCACATCTACAGGTACCTACTGCGTTGGGACACTGTTTCTGTTTTGACAATACCAACTTTTATGGACATCATAAAATATCCTGCAAGCTACATTATGTCTTAACAAGTCACTTATATTTAATGTAAGCGGGTTTTATCTCTCTATGAATCGACTCTGCTCCTGCAAGTCACGTATTTTTCTGCATTTCAATAAACTATTTAACTATATTTCCGTGTTCGTTTGCCAAGTCGGCAATATCTCAGGCAGCTTCGAATTTAGAAATCTGGCAACGACTGGCGGTTAATCATATGAGTGAACACATTCTGGTGCATCATATTTTAATATTCATATCAGGGGTCATGGCAAAATATCATCATCGTAATAAATATCACAATTCCCACTGAGCAGTGCTGCCAGCAAATAAATCGGAACTATACGGTTTAGTGTCGTTTTTGTCCTACAATTTATCATGATTATACATATTTTATATCCAAATTCCAAATATACGATCTGGCCTGTCCATGAGGCAGTTACGCCAGCTCTATCGAATTCTGTTTGTGCAGTTGGTCTTAAGATACCTCCGTCCATCTGCCACATGTAGTGACCCGTCGGATAACGAGTGTAAGGTAGAGCACACTAGTTTGCTAACTAACACACTTGAACTTAAAAAAACACTGCCAAAGACAAAAGGACTCAGGTATATCTTTGTGATACTTTCGTTAATTGGTTTTGATACGCATCAACGCGGCATACAATAATAATAAGCTAAGGTTAATGTACGTAATGTTAACTGATAAAATATTTGCATTACCTCAAAAGCATATTTGCAGGTACCTACGCGAGATTGCACTGAATCAAACATACGCCATTGTACACGGGATCCTCTCGCAACAGCATGAGCACGCGTGAAAGCGGTTTCGAGCAAGTGCAAACACTTAATCCGCTTTGAATGAGGCGAGTGACAAGCGACAAGTTGCACCTGTCGGCACTGACACGACAAATGACGGTAACGCAACGTTTTCAAGATAAATGGAGGACGAGCGCCAAGATGAAGAAGACTAGGGACTAATACTCTGTCAGTATTGATTTTTTTCTTGTATGTGTAATTAATGAGACACTGGGCATATTCAGTAAGAATGATGATGGAATGGAGCAAATGACAATCAAGAATCCTATCCACTATGCAGTCGACAACGACAAGCCAAGTGACGATAACGCAACGCCCTCAAGATAAATGGTCGAAGGACGAGCGCCAAGACTAAAACTAAGGACTGATTCTCAAGCAGTATTGTAATTTTTCTTGTATGTGTTATTAATGAGACCCTGGGCATATGATGAAATGTAGCAAGTGACAATCAAGAAGCTTATCCAGTCGACGACAAATTGACGCTAACGCAACGCCCTCAAGATAAATGGACGGAGGACGAGCGCCAAGATTAAGACAAGGAACTTATTACCAGTCAGTATTCGGTATTTTTGTTTGTAAAATAAGTGTTTGCCCATATATTGACGATGGCTATGGAAAACATAAGGCAAGTGACAAACGACAAGTTGCACCTGTCAACACTTAAGACGATACAAATGACGGTATTGCAACGCCGCCCTCAAAAACAAATGGCCGGAGGACAAGCTTTAAGATGAAAACACTGTTTATGTCATTTTTCTTGTATGTGAAATTAATAACCGTAGGCAGGACAATGGAAGTCATATACAATAACGATTAAAATGGAGTGACAATGGGGACGCTACACCTGTCGGAAGCGACACGACAAGTGACAGTATCGCAACGCCCAAATGTTATGAAGACGAGAGCAAAAAATGATGACGAGAGACTCAGTCACTCATGTAATCAGTCTTATACGAGATAATCTAGTCGAAAAAGAAAATTCCTTCATCGAAAATTCAAATTGCTACATTACATATTTGCCATGAACCCAGAGTCTCTTTTTTTGGCAAAGGAATGTTGTTGTTGTCTACTTTGAAAATGAATAATGCAGCCTTATTCGGATTTCCCAAGAATGCTATATTCATGACTTGGGACTTCCAAATTGTTTTTAACTTTTAATGCTAGACGAGTCCATTATTGCAGCAGCAGTTTTATATACGAAACAAAGATCATAAACATAGCGGACTTTTTGTCGGTAGTATTTAATATGTAAACTTTAATGAATTTAATTAAATCTCACACCGTCAAATCTAAATTAACGGTTATTACTTTTGATTACAGTATACTATGATATATGTTTGTGATAAACATTGAGCACTCATTTACATGTTTTTTTTACTCTTATTTGACCTGATTCATCAATTAATTTCGAATAAATACAAGTAAACATTTAAAAACACGCTAAAAGCTTTTTTAATTATTATTTTTATGTGAATTGTGGCAGACGAGCAGACGGATCACCTGGTGGTAATTGACTAGATAATAGCACAAAATTTGTCAATTATCGAGATATTGATTAAATTTGCAATTTTTCAGTTAGATTACCAGATAGGTAGTAGTTCAGATAGATAGTAAGATACTAACATCCTAACACCACCAAATAGGTGTTGATCGTATATTTGACTCAAACCCTTCACTCAATCTAGAATTTTAACTGAACTACTACACTTTAACGCTTCGCCTCTCAAATGCTAACATTCCTACCATCTCGGATTGCGGACGGCAGCGGAGCTTCGAGCTAAAGATCAAGCGCAATGACCGGTCGGGCAGACGCTCGGCGTTGCTAAATCACGATCGTTCGGAAGGCTGACCTACTGGTAGTGATGCGCCTATGTGTTATCGTTCTCACCTTTTTTATTAGATAGTTGATGAGTACTGGCAGACAGATTAGCAAGCACGGGCGTTGGATAGGGATCAATGCAATGGAAGAACTTGAGGGAGGCCTTTACTCAGCGGTGGGACTCTACAGGCTAACTAAAAAAAAGTAGACAGACAAACTGTTGCATCTTTGATGGTAAATCTATTACCGACGCTCAAGGACCAGTGGAGTCAGAAACACCTTTAACGTTCTTGGATATTGGTAATAAGGAACTTGATATTTGAGTACCATTGTATGTTACGTTTTAGGTATCCAAACACCCCTCTTCTATCCCAGGTGTCTACATCAAGTCGGACGTTTGTTACAAGAATACATGTTACATTCACCTGTTATACATCTTTAAACTGACTAAGACGCGAGCGCATTGGAGCAGACTAGTTCACGATATGAAAACATGTGCAAGACGCTGAACATTTCATGCCAGATAGGAAAGTTGTACAGGTCAGTTAGACCCTAGATAAACGACATGACTTTAACGAGTGAATCGAAAATACAATTTCGATTTATTCGAGTTTACACGTCGCATCTCTACGTTGACCGGCGCGCGCGCATCCGAGCGAGCGGTCAAGTTCACGGCGAGCACCCGTGCGCTAGACGCTGCTCATCCGACGCTAGATTACCAAATTGGCCTTTAGATTTGACCGTTGATAAACTTGAGGCATCAGATTTAAATGGATAAAAGTGGACGCAGTGCGGTTTATGCTTACGTTATATGGTAGCCATTTTGCTCGAGTTGGATTTGCAACGAGATCGAGAGCCTCGGGTTTGCAATGTTTGTCATAACAACCTTATTATTTTTGTTATACGTAGCACATGTTTATGATACTTATATTAATAATCAGGTTAATGTTAGAGATATTGTATGAATTTATGCTAAACCGATGTCCTAATATTTAAAGGATACTATATAGATATTTATAGGATACTACGAGTATATAGAAAGGTACTAGATTTTGGATATGTAGGCAATTCGACAAGTCATTGTCACCAGATTCTTAGCATTATAAAAAATACCCACGCCATAAATGGGGAGGCATTTTTAATTTCCATTATCATTCCTTTTGTTTAGGTAAGGATTCAAAACAAAACATAGTTTTTATGATTTTATAGCTTGACACCAAAACGAGCAATACCAAGTTAAAATTGGTCCCGCACCAAATTAGATCATAGAACATAAAACCAGTCAGATATAATTCTCAAAAGCTAATGAATATTCATTAGAAATTGCACTCGGTCCTCTCTGAGTCATCAGACAACTTGGCTTGAACAAATTGGTAAAAATAGACTTACCTACTTGCACATACTAGTTTACCATAAGTTGTTTAGGTCGTTCGAAAAAATATTGAACAAAGTGATGTGCATGAAGAATTAAAAGAACCTAAATTTGACATTATTAATTAGATAATCTCTTAAAACTCACAATTTTCAGATTAAAATCAACGATCGAAGTGTTCTTGATTATAAAACTAATTAATTAATGAATCGGGGGACATGAATTAGTAAAAACTTACTATAATACAATTTTAGAGCAACGAAAATAGAATGTTTATGTCGCTCGAAATTTTGGCTTACTAAATTTTTTTATGTTCTAATCTCACGAAACTTTTGAGTTTCGTGGGTTAGAACATAAAAACATAGTAAGGTGTTAAATGAACGTTTAAAATAAGTACTCAATATCATGAAAGGGATCATTAGTTACAAAATGATTGAGCCTATACAAATATATAAATAAACTGTACCGTCACAGTTACTTCGTTAAATATTCAATCATTTATTATCTAGATTACAAAATACATATCCTGTATCAATCGGATAAAGACCATCGTAGTAATGATATGTGCTAATATCTTGGGCTTAAATATTGCACCACCTCTACCCAAATAGATAAAGCAATTAATTAATTTTCCTTTTTTTAATTTAAACAGGTTTAAGAGGAAAAGCGATAACTTTAATTAATAACTTGTCTAAGCAAAGGTCATCATTGTTTATAATATAGATACTTTGTTTAATCAACATTCTAATATTAAATTCATAAATTCATCTATAGATACGTGGTTTTACAAGACCAAAAGGAGATTTAAAAAGGCGCCAGAAACTTTGAAGTTTGAACATAATATACTCGCGATGCAGCATTTCCGCCACAACGCTGCAAACCCAGTTTTGCAGTCATAAATGTAATTGTAACATTATAAAAATGTAATTGCTAATGAATTTAAATATAGTTGTTGATGGGTCAAATGGAAAATCACTTGCTCAATTGATTTTAGGATGACGCTGTTACCTCAAGGATTCCATCACCATCAGGTGAAATAAATCATGAAGGCCAAGTCTCCTCAGATGTTTGTTTGATCACGAAACAACAAATCGACATTCCTTTGTCGATGTACAACAATAAAAGTGGCTCGACTACTTCGCAATAATCGCCATCACGTAACAGTTACGCGTAGACAACAGCACGTAACTCTCGACAGCCGTAAATCACGCGGGTCAACTCATCTCAATGGGACGGATGAGGTCGGGTGAGGTCAGGTGGGGTCAAGTTCGAGGCAGTGACCGTTGACCTTCCGCGGGAACTTCGTCCCGGTTTCCGCGACACGTCCCTGTATGTTCTTTAACTTTCGCGTTGCATTAAACAAATACTTCATATAAACGACCCGTCCGTGTCCGTGTTTAGTCCCGTTTATATGAAGTACACGTCCTGGTTTCGATTAGTTGCGCTGTGATCGTAGCTTATCTACTTTCTAGAATAAAATTTTGATATTTCGTTTTTTTTTTGTTGCCTCACCAACACAAATGATTTTTGAAACAGATATTTGTGTTTCCATAGTAGGTACAAGGGAAAAAGGGAAAGAAAGGTAGTTTAGTACCAGGACAATGTATGTGATGTTGTCTCTAGCAATTTGTACTATTTCATTATTTAAAAATAGCAACGAGTTGAAATCGCTTCTCAAGTCTTAAGAGGCTTACCTCTTAAGCTCAATTGAAAGCACGTGTAACTATTCTTGGACACTTTTGGGTCTGGGGTGAACGACCTTCTTCAAATAAGCTAAATGACGAAAGCAGATAACCTATAATTTGATACTAATGATGAACATCTTAGCCCAACAGTGGGACAATTAAGTCGTTATATTTTTTACAGTTAAATAGTTAATTTGCGGATGCGCGAGATAAACGGATAGCTTGAAGCGATAACCGTGATAGATTAAGTTAAAGATATTAATTTGCTATGAAGTACGTGTAAAGTGAGTTAAAAATTATAGTGTTTTTTCTCTTCACTAAAGATTTGACCGTCAACTCATGTATGACCCGGATGGGAACTAACTACTTATTGAGTACTTACCTACTTATCATTTGTGTGTAGACAATCAGCATTGCGGTTTTATGATAAAACAAACCTAATACCGCAACATGCACTGCAAGTGCCCATACCTACAAATCAATCCTAAAATATTTTATAGCTCGGTTATTCTTGGAGACATAATCATTGTGGAATCAAAGTCTTATAGTATAGTAGTAATATAGTAAATAGTTTATGGAAGAATCCTCTCTTATAATGGGTATGTTTTAAGATTCTGATGTCAATTTCGGAGGAATATTGGATTTAAAGACTGCCACGAAAGTTACATCTCAAAAAATGTCCCAGTTATAGAATAATAACTATAAAGAATAATGTAATAGAGACCATATTTCATTGAATTTATTTAGGGCGACGAAACCTTGTCATTACTGCAGAAATTCAAGAAAAAAAAACAATGCTATGTATAGCCGTGTCCACACTGCGGTTAACCTAAACGTGTGATATCGTGTCCCCTAGTCATAGTGCGCTACAAAGCGTAGTTTCGTGTCCACATTTGACCCCGATAGTGACCGACATACGGGGGTCATCGAGGCCAAAACCTGTTGGCCTGGGGCCATTTGTGTCATGTTACATTCTCGATGTCACATTAACACTTTCTTCGACCTTGCCACCATTTTGATACCATTAATCAGTTTGACATTGAAAATAATTAACGTCACTCTCTCTTTGCATAATTTAACATTTATCTTGCGGTATATGACAAACTAGGAGGAAGCTTTTAGCTATCATGTGTTTTTACTACTATTTTACATTTTGGAATTTGGGTCTGGGTGTTTGTGGTACCTTTTTTGTTTCTGGTTTCCATAGTACAAGGGAAAACCTTAGTTTGGGACCATGACAATGTATGTGATGTTGTCTTAATTTATTCTCAACTTGTTTTAAATATCAAGTATGTACGAACATCAATGTATACTTTTCTTCTTCTTTGTCGTTACACTCTTGGCAGGAGGTCGTGGTCCTCACATCAGCGTTTCTGGCTTGCTTAATCATTTTTCGCCATTCCCCCCGCAGTGACGGTTTTCTACATTCGTGGAGCGGAGCATTCACGGCAGTTTTTACTTAGTCGGTCCAGCGCATTGCCTTAAATTTTGACTAAGTCTTTCCACAGATGAGTTGTCTCGACGCGTGATATGTCCAAAGAAAGTCAGGATACGGCACTGTACAATTGAATAAGGGCACAATAATGAATGTTTACAAATCTGTCAAATATCTTTTATAGGTAAATCCTCAACATTTGCCTTTGATTTCGACTGCTTGAAGTAACCTGATGTGTGGCTGTCTGTACATAATCTAAATCCAATAGCGTTTGCAGAGTCTAGAGCATTTATGCATAACACTATGGAAATAACAGAAGCGTATAATAAATTGCCTTGTTTTATCAAGACTTACAAACATTTCTAAGAATTTGGAAAGCAACATTGTAAAATGAAAATTTGCTGAAGTATCCGAACGTTTATGTAGGATTTATTTAAATGTGTATTATTAAACAGTAATTTAATAGACGAAGCTATACCTACTGCTAGTGTCTCCATCGATGTTGGCAAATAGAATACTGTTGTAATACGGGTCTATGAGGCAACTGCCTACTTGGTCTAGCTGCTAGACAATCAATTCACGACCGAATCTTTGCTCCATCTCTTTCAGACGCGTCGTACGTCTCTTTCGCATCTTTACGGTAGCGTTTTATTATAGGCCCTCTGCATCAGATTAGGTAAATAATAAGGCTTCGTTATCGTCTTAACATTGAGATTCTAAAAATAAAAGAAAAACCTATACGTCCTATTAGAAGACGTAGATAATACCGGTCGATCCGTACATAGCAAAAAGTTAACATATGTTTAACCTAATAACGACCTTTCGATCGCAAAACATACTGAGGAATGAGTCAAAACCAACATACGTAACAGAGATTATTGTCTCACGTATTTAGAAGATTCAATATCATTTAAACAAACAGAGCTGAAAATAGATACACATATTTGACTAATCGTGGTGGTGACCTTATTTCTGAAACATGATGAGCTCGTAAAAACATGTCAAAGATACAATAACAGCATGTATATAATAACAATAACCAATTAACATAATACAAACGATCGCTAATTAGCATTAAAAAATACAGTTTGTCAAACGGTTTGGCCCATATTTGGTTTTGCAGGAACGAAGAATTTACCAAAGTTAGGTCGGGTCAGTGGTTTTCAAAAGATTAGGCCGACCAGTTTTACTCGTAGTTTGCAAATGATTACGTATCAAATTTTCTGCAATAAAATATTATTTACTGATGAATTGACTGAACCACTTGTGTGACCATTTACTATCATGAAACACCATAAATATATCATCATGTAAACGAGTAAACCTATTATTCAAGATAACTGCGCAGTAGAATGGCTTGTAATCTCGTATTAACTAGGTACCTAATTAAATGTGTTACGAAAATACGAAACGCCATATCACCAAATATTTAATGAATTATTTACAAGCGGGAGTCCCTTGGATGCGGGTGGCAGAGGACCGATCTGTGTGGAGAACTTTGGGGGGACTATGTCCACAGTGGAGCTCTATTATAAGAACATTAGATGATGATGATTACAGCATATCTGGCTGATCAACAAAAAAGACATGTGGGTTTACTCAAACACAAAAAAACAAAAATTAAAAAAAGTGCACACTTGAAGTTGATATGCCTTTTCATTTTGAAACGGCATTGCCACCAACTTTTATCGATAGTTTGACATCAAAAAGTTTGGGAATCCCTAACATATCTGAATGCTCAGCATTAATATGTAAATGGTATCGGATTAATGTCAAATACCTTAGCCATTGTTCGGGTGGGTTCAGCCGAGCATGTAACGTATGGCATTGACCTCGGGTGTCACACTCTATTTGGTGTATTGGGACTATTAGATCATAAGCATTAGGGCTGGCTAAATGAAAAAAAAAACCATACGGTCGTGGGTACCACATGCAAGATGGTTTATATATTTTTTATTAAGTCTTTGGCTCGAGTATACCTTTACGTTTAGTACCTATAGTATAGTTACAACATTACATTTGATAAAATGAAAATTTAATATAGATTTCTGAGTATATACAACATAGTCCATATTTTTAACACATTTGTAGGTGATAATTCACAAAATAATAAATATTTATTTATGGCATTGACTGCATATTTCATATACTTAATAAATACTACATACAGCGCACAACATTTTAACGTACTTGAATAAGTGTCACGATCATGACCTGCGAAAAAAATCAACATGCGGAAATAGTAGTATTTGTATGTTCGTAAATGAAATTATTTTTAAATTTTAACAATTGACAGTCGTATTTAAAGTATGTCGTAGGGTCAATGTCATAATAAATAACCAAAATAAAATATATTGAGGCGTTTATTTTCTCAGAATGTAAGTTTTCCAAATAGTTTTTGGTCAGGTGTTTCTGTCCTCACAGTAGCTACTATTTTTTTTTCTGGGCTTAGTCCAACTCACGTCGGTATATCCTAAGACTTACACGTAAATCTTAAGATTCACCGTAGTTCGAGCATATACAGTAACATACACTGTCCTATCCCTGTTACAAAATTTGGTCTAAAGTTAGCCTTAGTTTAATCTGTTAAATTAATATGACTAACTATACATAGTCTTCGTTTTACGACAAGGCGGATCGTGTCGTGTCTAAGAGCTTTTACCAGAAAACTGTCCTAAAATTTTTTTGAATGATTTCTTTAGTCGCAGGCTGGTATTGCAAGTAGACAACCCTATTTGCACGGTGGCGCGAGAGCGAGATCGCAATCACCGACATTGACTGATTTCTTTAATGTACTTTTAATTTAATCACACGTTACGAATTCCGAACTACATTTCCGTGCAACGAAGCATTAAACTCGCCTATTATACAATACGCCACGACCTTTACAATCGTCGTAATATAATTTTATTAATAGTTATTTATAGCGTTTACACAACAATAACCGCATTTATAATATTATGAATTCGACACGCTGTATGTTTAGATTTCAGTTTATAAATATTATCCCAGATACGAGTATATCATCGGTCAAATGAACTCCTACAAATTCAAAAAAAATCCCATACATTAGCCGGACTACGTAGTGCCAAGTAGCTTAAGCCGTTTGGTTACAGATATCAAATATTTCTAAAGTAGTTAGCCTTATACTACTCGGACACTCACGCATACACTCGACAACAAGTTTTGACAGCGATCGAAAAGTCATAACAGTCAGGAATCATTTAGACGGTAAGTCATAGCCAGTCGCCAACACCTTGCTTCATAACAATCCTACCTAGATCTAGTTCATTATCATAGAAAAGAAATTACTTAACAAAAAACCCAAAACCAAAACAATAAAAAGTAAGTTACCTACTTATAAAAAAACATAAAGAAGTCATAAAAAAGTCTTAGAGCATAAAAACATAAGTAGAGAACATGAATAATACGCCAAAACTTCGTGCAGCGAAAAAACTAATTACAATAAACATAGAACGATTGTGGTTTTCCCCTTCGCTACAAAAAAATACATAATCACCTGTAAATGCTTATTAGTTATTACCACTAATATATTATCCTTTACATTCCATTGGAATTCCGACAACCAGTGAATGACAAAATAATACGTGACGTCTGATGTCTACTACAGTAGAGAAAACATTTATTTACCACAACACGTTTACACATAGACCAAATTGAAAATTTATAAAACCCCCGACATGTTGTCATGAAGTATGTATTCTATTCTACTACTCAAGCCCTTTCATTTGACGGTAATCAAGTGAAAATATGAATTTCATAATTTTGAGGTGGCGGCCATCTTAAGTTGGTGGTCATCTAATCGGGTTAGATAAGAACGGGAGTGTTCTTACTTTATGACTTTCAAACAAAATCCAAATCGGTTCATCCGTTCGGGAGCTACGATTCCACAGACAGACAAACAGACACGTCAAATTTATAACATCCCGTCGTTTTTACGTCGGGGTTGCGAAGTCGCGGAAGTTGCGCCCAACAAGGTTCTGTCTCAGCCTGATGCTGCAGCCGCCGCGAGCAGCTGCTGCAGCGCTGGTTGTCTGGACCTTAGACAACGCCTTAAAAATAATAAAAAACAGACACTAACTCTAGTCTTGTATCTTTTGATGAGATGTTAAAAGTAACATGAATGATCACGCACCAGTAAGTACTTAATTACCGTATAGCACCGCCCTGCACTCGTCACCTCTTCATACCGTATTTAAAATGAATTACTCCACAAAACTTCGTTCCAATGAATAAGTTCGAATAAGCCTTTGAATTTGGAAATATCACGCAGCGTTCTACAATGCTACATCACCCGTAGAAAGTGCCTATTCATTCTATCCTTGATGAGGATGTTATTGTTTCAAAATCTGTTACAATTACTTGAGGTCATATTATGTTGTTGTGGCAGGACAGTGAGCAATTGCATGCTAATAATATTACAATTTCAAAAGAAGCCTTGTGTATACTATTTTTCGGTGAAAATTGTCTGGCATTTTATTATTTCTTGACTAAACTAAAAAACAAATTTCGTAAACTATGAAATATAAATCATAAGTAAAGAAAAGCTATCATCATGTGACCGTTAAATAGATAATGTACATGATTTTGAAATAGTAAAAGAAATTAGCGTTATTAATGTTTTAAACACGAATAGCGCAAGCTGATGCAAGAACATCTGTTTTAATATTTTCATAATTCCTCACTGTGATTTCCGAACTATTGATTCGATTGAATCGTTTGAATGAAGCTAATCAATAATATTCAGATCATTGTTCAATCAATTAATCGTATCATTTGGCATGTGTGTTGAAATATGCGTCGGAATCAGTGAATTGTATGATTTAGTTAAGTGCTCGTACAAATCGCAATTACTTTAAGTACCTACTTGTCTAGGTAGATTAGTAAAACAGAACATGTAGTAAACGATACAATAAGTTATTTAGATAGCAAAATTAAATGAAAATATGTGATGATTAGTCAGTCATCATATATTTTCAATATTTTCATTTAACTTTGTTTGCTTTACTTACTTATAATAACAGGCACATTCACACTTGCATACTTATATAATAAAGTAGAATACATAATGATATTTCAACGAACGGTACTCATGGATTTATATTTATCGATTATTAAGTACAGTCGAGGTCAAAAATATGTATACACTATAGAACCTTGTCACAATACATATTTGTAAGAAAAAGTTCTAGTCTAACTTCTTATACATGATGTATTGTGACAAGGTCCTATGGTGTATTATACCTACATATTTTTGGAGTTGACTGTACATGGTCGGATCATCATTTTAAGATAACCTGGTGATGATGGTGGTGGCGATAATTTAGGTTTAACTACAGGATAATAATAAAGCGATCAACTTTGCAGCTGATCTATGAAGTAAGTTAAGTACAAAACATATTAACAAGAATAAAAAGGAAAGATACTGTGCCATACAGTAGAGGTTTCAAAATCATAATAAAATGTATAAGACGACAGGTACTATATCGTCACCGGTTACACAAATACTATTTACAAGATATATGTATATTGCAGGACACAATTAGGGATGTACAGTTATTTTTAAATCGACATTGAACAGGCATCGATAAACTAAATTAATTTATGTAAAAGATAATGCTGTCCAAATAATATAATTAAAGAACGTTATCCTTGCATTTGATAGAGTAAAACGTTTATAATATTTGAATTGGTGTTTTGATATTCATAAACTAAAACCGCGAAATAATATCATCCAACCTCCATCATAATAATTAAGATATTAGAATTTCAAAACCATTTTTATTTAAACGATATACTTACACAGGTTTTCTAAAAGTGACAAGTTTGACTGCCATTGATCACTTGACATTGGCAGAAATTACCCTTCATAAAAGAAGGAAAACATCTACATTTTTAGAAACTATTTAGTTACGATATAATCGATAGACACATAGTTGCAACCCTATGCATAACTCGACATTAGTCTATAATGTAACAAACCGGGAAACGTGGCAGTCGCCATTTACCCTGTGATTACATGTCGAAATGTAACGCAGACTCGCTGTGCAAGAATAAAAATTATGCGCATAATGCACGGCAAATAGTGGAGTTACTGACCGCAAGTGACGTTTAGGTAAATGCAATAACCGATAATTTGCTTAAAATGCTTTTTCTCAAACTATGTAATGCACTAGCTCAACTCTAGCACTCGTGTTCAGGGTTAAGTAACCACAAAAACTGTGAAAGAGACTGAATCTGACTTTTATTTGTCTACGTTTTTTACTCAAGCCCGAATTTTCCAACGCCAAAGTTACACATAACAAAAAATAATCGACGCATTAAAGTTATCTTTACTGTAATTACATGAAATATGGTGACCCCTACTACGTAATCGGATTACATTTCGGAACTTTTTCTGTTGCCGAAGATAGAAAACATCATCCGTAAAATAGCTTATTTTACTAAAGTAAGCTATTCTAAAATATTTCTACTACATAAATAGATATTCCAATTAAAATTATTGGGATAAGAATTGAGACATAGAATACAAAGCGAATAAGCCTCTCGTAATTTGTTGGCTTTAATTGGTATTTTTGTTTGGAATTCAAGCAATAAATCACCAGTAAAGAAATAAACTTATAAAATTCTATTTGACCGGATAGAATAATTTTATGAAAGTCCCAGAAGATAGGACTCGTAATTTTTGAGGTATATTAAATAGTATTTTTAATACCTTTCTGCATATAAGAAACCATAGGCATATCAAAGAAAGCAAAAACAAGTGTATCCCTCAATCCGGCTATTAACAGCGAAAGTGTCGGATAACCAAGAAGAGCAAAAAAGCTATTTTTCTTTTCTGACAAACTATCAAAGTCTCCATAAAAGCAAAACCAGAATCATTAGCGTTAACAAGAAGTCGAAGTATGCGCGCGTGCGCAACCACTCGGTTAGAAAACTTACATCAACTTCAGAGAAACCAATGTCAGGTAGCGGCCTCGGCGCGGGCGCTACACGCATCGTCTAGTCAGCATTAGATAGATAGATAATCTTATTGCACAACATACGTGAACTAAATAACTAGGTACACAAAGATTCAGAGCACAATTTCGTCTTATCGATAAAAGCGATGATTATAGAGCTTTGGTTCAGTGGCAATTCTTTTTATTGCTCATATTTAGTTTAGGTGATGGTCATTATATCTGTAATTTACAGATAAACTTAAAATGAAACGATAGGTTTTACTTATAATACTATCTGGAACCATTATCTTCCAGAATGCTACGCTTCCACCGCTCATTTTTACCGCGTACGTGCACATTGTAGAATGACTTTGCAGGTGTTCCTTGATCGCTATGACATGTCCTTTTTTAAACGAGGTTTGAAAAGAGTCCTTCTTTTAAGGTAGGCAGCGGCATGACTGTGCCTCTGCATTGTTTATGAGATGAGCGGCGTTTGGCATGGCATTTAGGTCCCACGTTCCTCTGCCTATTCAGCAATAAAAAAAAGTCTTTGGTTGAAGTAATAGCGCAGTAGATTAACTCCTAAATACTCTCCAGTTGAAAGTGTAAAACGCCCCTAACACCAGCACGAAGACATATCTCAAGCGCTAGCACGTCTTATTAATCCCGACATTACCGACCATTCTAGACAAATTGAGCAAAAGTTTATTTTCCTCCAACGTTTATACCATAAGTGGGGAATCGTGCCTTTGAATCCTACCGCGACCACCTACAGCAATAAAATCTAACACAACCGGTACTTATATACTTAATCTGATTAATCGATTAATGATATAATCAGCCTGAAATGATCTGTGAAATGGCAAACCACCTATTTGGCGAAGAGAATGCCAGTCTCATCTCGAAATGAACACTACAACCTTTAATGTTAAAGAAGGCACGATAATTACGACATATAAAAGGCTTATCTAATTGTTACAAATTAGAGGAATACATATTCTAATTATAAAACACATTATGATTTGATAATCTAATAGATCGAATATCTTAATCTCAAAAAACGATTTATAAAATGATGAAATGAGAAGGTTACAAGGCTTTATTTTGACAAAGCCAACACAGCTTTTTACGCGCGAAGGTGGTAAGAAGGCTAGCCTCGTTTAAATCTTAATATTATCTACAGTACCTAATTATAAAGAAATCAATCATTGTAAAAAAAATGTCTGTAATCTGAGATGAAATGGCGCGAATTTTCCGAGCGCCATTTGCAACGAGCATTTCGCGCGCAACGGCGGCCATCTTGTGGGAAGAAGCGGGAAAGTGGAAAGTGGTCGGGTTATCATCTCATTGTCAGTGTCGAGATTGTCATTGTCTCCGGCTCGCGCTTCCCGTGTGAAAATTGTGCTCAGATATTGTGGTCAATGGAAATGGCATTTCATTTTAAAAGTTCCAATTTAATCCACAGACAAATTAACAAACTGACCAGATGACCGTAAACGATTATGCACCTGAACAAACTGTAGGCTTAACTCTTATTTGATTGACGATGCCCATTTCATTACAATGTTGAAATTGACAAATGTAATATCCAAAAATTATTTCAATAAATCAATACCTAATTACAAATCGTCATCGATTAATCAACCTGACCCATCAGTGTCCACTACCGGACAGTCTATAATATCGTCCGACACATTTAACCCCCATCTGTTATACCATCAATTAACGTCTTCATCAATCAAAGTCAACATCTTTCAATCATCTTCTCAATCTTTATGAGCTAACCACAAATTTGTTTAAGGTTGCATAAAACATTGTTTATGCGTTGTCTTAATAGTTTATAATCGAAGCCCTATTCTCAATACTACACGGTGCTTTTGAGGGTTCCGTAGCCAAATGGCAAAAACGAAACACTTATAATATTCGTCATGGCTGTCTGTCTGTAAGTCACAGCCAGTGTTTAGTTGTAGAAAATAGAAAAAAAAAACAGTCAGTAATATTGTGTGGAATTTTGCATAGTAATAATTAGCATGCAAAATTCCACCGAAAATTGGTTAGGTTTTATAATAGGTCACAAATTAACGTAAACCGCAATTTACCCTTTATTCAAACATCTCAAATATAAAATAAATACTTATTTAACTTCATCAGATCCCAATACAGAACTCTTCGCGCGCGAATCTCGCACTTGGCTTATTGGCTGAAACAAACACTTCCCATTAAAGATATCGGATTATAAATTTGGACATTTTTAACAAACGTGAACTGGTTAAATTGCTCGTAGTTTACGTAAGTTTGGTAACAGAAAATTACTGTACTGCAGGATCATCCCATAACAAAGGAACCTTTTGAACAATTTATAAGCCTGAGTCGATTTTAGAAATATTTTATTATTTACCTTCCAATATCTTATTTAAATATTACAAATGCATCCAGCATACCGCCGTCTTTAGCTCCACGTGCGCCGGGCATTTCTCTGTGCATCCACTTCTCAGGTTTTACTAGCACGATTAGTGATCAGCCGTAAAAACTCACAGTTTTCTCGTAAAACGCTTCATTATGCAAACAATGGGGCCAATGAGAGTGAGACTCCTTATGGCCTTTTTATGGTAATTACCTCAATTCGCCTCTCTCGGGTACTAAGTTTCCACTATCAAAGGAGATGAATGTAGACCAGATAACTAAGATTTATGTTATTAGTCAGATAGGTAGATAGTCTATGTTGCACAAAAAAACATGACAAACAAGATCAGATGTAACAATCATTAATGCGATTTAGCATAGGTGGTTAGCAAATACGTACACTCTATATAATCTTGTTTCTTCATCTATCTGCTGACTCAAAATTTTCCTTCTCAACAATATAAAATCAGGTAATAAAAAACAAAAGATAGTTGCAACAAATTCATAAAATCAATCTAGACATGCTCAGAGTGACTTGGAGTATTCTTAAACATAACATTTTTAATTTCACTATTTCTCGTTCCGAATAGCATTATCAAAGAACCAATCGGGTACAACCGCCAAACGGACAATGTTATTTCTCAATAAATAACGGTTATTTCTATCAAAGAGCAATCGGCATTACCAGTACATATTACGTTTTGCAATGTTTACTGTCTTACTTTCTGCTTTACGATACAAGTGAGGCAAATTGCTGCTATTGAAACAAACAACACGAAATTTTCATTTCTATTTGCTATAGTTATATTTTGTTTGATCACTGTTATTGAAGTTACTTTTTCTTTGTAACATTTCCTATCATGGCATGGATGCGAGCTGCTCCTGATCACGGTTTGGGGAAGGTTTATGATCAGTAAACTAGCCAATCATTCATTCTCATCAATCTTATCATCGTTCTTATTCATATCTTTATGGAACAGACGGATAACTCATGGTAAGCGTTTACCGTCGACACCCGCAACACCAGAGGAATCACACGTGCGCCGCTTTTAATCTTTTAAAAAGGAATACGCTAACTTTTTGAAGGTTTGCGTGCGTGCAGGTCGCATAGGTCCGGAAATACCGCAGGCGACAGTTCATTCCATAGTTTTGTAGTACGAGGCAGGAAGTTTCTTGAGAAACGCACATTTCCCTCAACATTATGACTTGTCAAAGGTTTACCACAGGCATCGATGCACATTCAGAACCACCGCTGGAGAGCCTACGCCGCTCCAGTGCTATTTCAGCTGGAAAACCTATCACAGCACAGACGCTCGACATCCTTTACCTGTGCTTTTGATGAATGCGCAAAATTATGAACGGGCGCTTATCTTAACATTAGTATATTTGTAATATAAAAACTATGAGTAGTCTTTTATTGGGATTTAGAGATTGTTGGTGGGCAGATTAGTTAGGTATTAATAAATTTTGAATATAACAATGCAATAAAGTCAACTCAAGATTAATCCCATCCTTACACAGAATATTTTAAATCTTGAATTCCGTCGTATCATTTATTGGGGATTATACATAACAGTAAGCCTAACGCCAATATATGTAATGATAAAATAAAGCTTAGACTTTTTATGGAAATGTTTACGGCCTAATTTCGCCTTTATAAAAAATTTAATATAAATCTTTTGCCATAATGATATACTTTAGAATTAAATTATTATAGTAAATACTCATCATCAACCATAAAAGTGGAGTGATGTTTTTTGTAATTTGCCACTAAAAGAGATTTTTTAAATATAATATCGCCTATATGTTGCTCAGGTCTTATAGTTATGAAAGTTTTATTCATATCCATTCAGTAGTTTTCGAGATTAATCGAACAAACAGACAGACAAAAAAAATCATTTATTCACGTTCTGTTACGGTTTTATAGTCGCCCTAAGTTATTTTTAGATTTATATTGAATACCTATATAGACAGCTTTTTTCTTTTCTTTTTATTTTATGTATAAATTATAATTAGTTTGTTGTATCGTTAATCATTCTATTCATTCTATTTTTTTTAATGTGCTCACGAATTATGTAGTGTTTTTATGAGATTTTCCTCATGTACGAGTACATTATCATTCGTTATGATGGCTTTATTTTTATAATACCTGCTGTAATTACTACGTAACAATTATGAAAGACATTTTCAAGGAAAAATAGGGTTAATTTACTGAAATCTTCGTCAAGTTAAAATTACTCGCTAATGAAGGTACTATGGAAGATCAGTTTTAGAACAGGTAAAACAAAAAGCGACTAAGCAAAAAACAGTCATCTAGCTTAAAGGAGAAACCTGCCTTGAAAACAATGAAGCATAAACCCATAAATGGTCTGTCAAAATTCGGCGTAACCGTAGCCTATTCATCATCAGAGCATTCACAGCTGACCAAAAAAGGCGCCGGGTCGTTCCAAAAGCGAAACTCGAGGCCCGTGTGAAAGAGTCCTAAATGGGAAACGAACTAGTGTCGCCAAAAGGTTATTGTTGTCGTTTGTTGTCATGGCATATTGTTTGCAAATTATTTGGGAAACCCGGGCGTCGGGCGTCAGTCGGCCGCCTCTTCACAAGAATGCGGAGACGATCACTGGTTTCAAATTATTTCACGCTGTTATAAAAACGACGGTTCAAAGTTCAGATACAAAATATCACATACTTGCTTATTAGCATTTTATTAGCCTGTGCAATACAGTAGCTGTCATTTTTTACATCTATGAAACATTTTTAAGCACTTCTAGTCATGATGTGGTTATACACGACTTTGGAAAATTCCTAAAATTACATACTTTGAAAATCAGGATTGGCTAATAAAAGCATTATTTCTTGATACTTTATGATGAGAAACTAATGGTTATCGTTGGAAAAATCCCGAAATGTTTCATTCACACTTCTTAACTTTTGCTGTTGGTATATTCATAAACAACAGTGTCGGTTGAAGCCTAGCCTAGTTGAAGTTTTGTATCATAATAATGCTGGTAATAAGAGTACAGGATACTATTTGGGAATTTAACTTTGATCTGTAATAAAACTTAACTTTGAGCTGAAACTCTAAGCTACTCGTGTATCAACTATCGTAATCACTACAGTGACAGTGTTGTATGTTAGCCGCCTTCCCTCAGATTTAAAAAAGAAGATCCAAGCATAGAAAACAACGACCGATATTGAACAGCGGTCAACAACAGTAGGACCAAAAAAAGAATCATAAAGTTAGCAATAAAAGCTTATCGGAATCCTCGCCCCAGCAGACCCAAATACGAGCAGAGACATTCGAAAGGTCATTGCTGGTAGAATGTTTGGGAATTCCGCGGCGGCGTCTTGCGTCTTGCGCCGGCGCAGGAATGCGGAGACGCGCGGTTTTCGGCGCGCTTATTAGCATAACACCGACGCCGGCGCCACTGCGTGGACTCGATCGCAATAGCCGGGGAGCTAACGGTTTCAATTTACTGCTTTTACATGCGTGATCTAGTAATTAATGTATCTCAGTTATGGACAAGTGCGAGCGAGCTCGTGTTTTGAGTATTTTTCAAAGTTTAACATTTTAACAAAGGATGAAACTATTTGAACAAGTTGGTTTTAGAATGTACAAATTATGAAGTTACTGAAAAATAAGTATGCTGCAAAAAACACAAATCATGCTTTTGTTTAATTTTGGCGAAATAAAAATCCCTGTCTGTGTGATCCAAGGGCGGGCACGACATTTCTTATTAACGCAGAATTTTGTGGCCTTAGCTTTGTAGTCAGTTTCATTTATTGATTTAGGGGCATACAGTAAAACATTTTTTCCGCAGATCCTTTCAAGTAGGTAATTCTGTGATATTTCAGTCAGACATAATTCTCAAATAAAATCCTAGAAACTGCTAAATCAAACAATAAAGCGTCAAGATAGTCGTGACAACGGATGTCTAAGGAACTAACGGAGTTCCCTTTATTTTCTAACCAATCGGGCTACCATACTTATGATGACGTAAGCGGTAGTGGTGCTATAATTAATTTTCACGACTTTATTGACACATTAAACGCGCAAGTCGTCTCTTGGACTATAGACCTGTGACCCGCGCGATGAGCCGGTGTAGCAGTTATTCAATGCCAATGTCGAACTTAAGTTATGCGTCCGCGATATCGACAGATATCTATTACGAAAGTTATCTCGTCTGCTCTGTTTTAATAAACTTGAAAATACTTTTAAATATAAAGTTTGTCTGCGTAAAAAAATGAGATCTACTCGTACATACATGCCTATTATAAATATACCTAAGTATTGTATCATTTACGATATCATTAAAGCAACTATGCCGTTATCATATATTAAGGGCAGAAAAATTAGGTCGAGAATGCATTTTTCTACAGAACAATATCAGTACTTTTTCTAGCGTATCAATAAACAATACCTAAATAGTAAATTAAATTGCATTTCTCACGTCAACTATGATAATAGTATGGTAATAGGTTAGGCGTAATTTGAATAAAAAGCTTAAGTAATCCAAAAAGTATTTTACGCCAAATTTTAAGCACTTATATTGACGTCAACGCTTACACTGGGTTGGGACTTAATTTAAATATTAACCAAATAATGATTATCAAACACGTGTGGAGTTGAGATTTGTCTAAGTGAATTGATGATGCCCCTTGATTACACATCGGATAAATATAGTATTCGAGATAAAAAAAACTTTTAGTAATCGACTGTACATGCGGGTCCAACAACCATAATCTTTAAGACCCATCATAACCATTTTTGTAAATAGCAACTCGACTTATTGTATTATTTTATACCAATACTTTGGTTTTTTTCTTTGTTTCTGGTGTCCATAGCTCAAGGGAAAACCTTAGTTTGGGACTAGGACAATGGATGTAGATGTTGTGTCAATTTATTTATTTACTTATTTCTATTTGATTAAGCAATTTAAAGGGTCGAACTTTACTGCCATTCGAAATGATGTTCGAGAAATCGCAAAATGTTAATCGATTGTCAAAATAAGACTCGAGTCGCAACACTAAAGTAAACCACGTTTTTAGAATAATATCGCGAGTTTGGAACGTGAGCTGATTATAATATGTTATATCTATTAGTTAGGTAAGGTCATCTAGAGAGACACATCCGTTCATTGATAGATATTTTGATAAAAATCTACTCAATCGTAATACTTAATCATTGTAAGAGTACATGAGAAAATGTCTAAGAAAAAAACGCTCACGTATTTATTGAACATATAAATGTTTGCGCCAGTGTCATATGTTAAGACGTATGAATTAAAATACGAAGAGAAAAATTTACACTAAACTGAAAATAACTAAGGTTTTCTTCCGCACTATTTTCCTGAAATAATCTCAGCTGAACAAGAAACATACAGGATGTAAACATTTACATCTCTTCAACCAAGTCTTCTACCAACCTGTGCGAATGACTTTTGTTCTATGGCTTTTGGAAATTCACAAAAAAAAACTTTTCATATAAAGTCAGTCATGTTACATGGTTATTTTGGGAGGAATCCAAAAATCAACGAATTAAAAAAATAATAACAATGGTTGTTCAGAATGGTTGGTAATACACGTGAGACGTGGTTAAAGGGATGTAAATGTTCACCGATATACTATTACCAACAGAACGAATGAAGGTTACACGTGCTGTGTTCTTAGTTCGTCAGTTAGATTTTAATCAGATAGTTTTAATAGCCAGGTTATTTCTCGGCTAGATTTAATTAGCGATACTATAATTTGATATTACTTTGTACGATATTGCATCTCTGTTGGAGTAAAGTCGGATATCCATATAGTTCGTGCAACAAATGCCCTCGTACTTGCTAACTATGGATATTTTTAGAAGAGATATATCTTAGAAACATATTTTTTTTTGAAACTTTTTTTTTGAGAATCATAATATACATTAGTAAAGATTACATACTATGAAGTCAAATGTAAGTTAGAATAAAACCTCCTTTGCTGTGATTGATGTTACACAAACAAGACGTTTAATAATAAAGCGAAGCATGAAGTTTGAACTCTGCATCTCAATTACTCATGAGCTCCTAGGCTATTCCTATCATCTGTCGATAAATTAGTGTAACACACATTACTGTAATTGCCTTATACAGCGGTTATTCAACTGCAACATTGATAAATAATGCATCATTTACGTAGTATCGTAGGCCGTAAGGTCAGGACAAATTATACAGAAATCGTTCCCCCATGTGACGGCATATCAATACTGAGAATAGTACGTAACTCAAGGATGAGCAGCCATTCATCAAAGATGTAATTAAAATACTTAAATGATGATCTAGACTGGGATTAAAATAAATAAACAAAAAAATCTAATCAAGCTTGCGATTCAACCGCTTAAAGATTATTCGTGAGAAGATGATCAAATTAGATCATTATGTAATTTACTGTCAAAAAGTTTATGGTTAGTTAACCGTTTATTTTTTAAATCTACATATACTATTTATATAGAGATAAACTCCATAGACATCGACAAACCTTATATACCTACAAACCGAAAAAGCGAAACATTAGCGCCGTTGCAATCGACACCCAGAGCCATCTATTTGGTAAGCAGTGAAACTACTGTCCCGAAACGCAGTGAGTGGAGTATAGATCAATCGAAGACCGCAAAACCTAGAGAATATTAAAGCGGATAAACTTGTAGTAGACATTATTTATTCCAGATTAAAGCAAAACGTCATTCTGAAGGAGCAAGGATCAATAAACTGAAAATATTTCTTCATCGCCTGCATAGCTAAATAGCCAGTATGTTGTTAATTTCCACCGACATAGTTTAGAAATCGAACTTACAATCGCTAACAAATACCATAAAGATTATAATGGGGACAACCAACGCCAGTGTGCACTGGTAACCCGTTTACCACACTCGATATTAAGCCCTTTCCCTTCTGCCTAGGAATAGAGCCGTTTCTTAGACTATATGACCACACCATGAATATGGCCAGTATCAAAACATGAGGCGAGGATTTGGCGAGGACCGTTCCATCATTGAAACGAAACTATTCAGTTTCAAAGCACAGCAGTCATGACATGATACCTGGCCTCGTTCGGTTGCATCATAGTTACCCTAAAATGTCTTTTCTTACTTATGTATGGTATGCGATCAGCTGCATAAACGTCAACCCTTGAAATACGGGGTGTATCGTTAAAAAATGCATCCCTTTCTACCACCCATTTTGAACAACATGGATAGGATAAATATCCTATGACTTTTAGAATACAAAGTCAATCACGTGACTTGTTATTTTGTATAGGGAGAGAATCGAAAATTATGGTAGAAATGCCGGTTAAAGTTTGTGAAATGTTTACTGATAATATACCCTGTATCTCGAACTACTGGCTATGTCAAACACTGCGATTTACGTGCGACTTTCTACGTCCGCGGCAACTAGACAGCATCCGTTGCGTAACGTTCTAGCTTTTATACCACATTAATACAGCTTCAGAAAAAATTAACTCCATTGCAAAGAATGGTGGTAAACTTGGATATCGGCGTGTTTAAAATAATACTAGTTTAGCAAAATTGTTAGGAATTTCCTTTGGCGAGGAGAGACTTAGCAAGCGTAGAGAGTAATGCAATTCATCCAACACTTACTTTTCAAGATAGCACATTTTTTACGTTTTAACGTTAAAATATTTTATGAATTTGGTAGACAAATGCAACCGTTAATTCATGCTCTGCTTCGCCTGTGCACAAAAGCAATATAATTCATTATTTTAGCGAAAGTTACTTTTCACAATTCTTTGTTTAAAAATTTTTCAAGGTTAGCATAATATTTAAAAATCATTGTTGTCGATTGAGTAAAATATACGTTCCTGGTTGAAGTTGATTTCAACATTAAGACGTTGATATGATCAGTCAGGGTACGGAAAGATTTTTATTAAGGATATCTGACAGTTTCCTTAAGATTTAATAGGCATGCTCTTTCTTCCTACACCCTCACTCTACCTAGGGACAGCCATTGGACACGTCCAAAAAGGGATTCAACGCAATACCAATTACAGCAGCTGTACTTCAGATTCTAGGTTAATACCAAAAATTTTGGTAGAAAAGCAATGCTTCTTGATGACTAACGATTAACCAAAATCTCATCTAATGTAAACATTTTGGTCCTATTCTCGGAGATCAAATCCGGGAGCACAACTCACGCATTCAACTACGACCGACTACTCGCTGCACTAAGGTCCACAATTCCTTGTAGTATTAAGGCTTATTTATTTTCCAAGCATACACCACCCTGAACATTTTTAACGATTTCTTTATAAACTTTCGGGCGGATCTATTCCCGTGAATCCTGGTCGCTTAGCCGGAATCCGCACTCACAGGTACTCTCGTGCACTAAAGTTTCTTTCAAATAAGAACTTTAACTAGTTGAAATAAGAATGGAGGTACAATGTCATTGCAGGCGTATTTGCATTAATTCCCACTATCTGTCGATCTTGGAGACTCGACAGGTGTACATAAATCTCGGCGGCCACTGGGCGACGACATGTCCTTGACTGCCAAAAATATTATGGAGACTGTACACACGCCAGAAGAACGCCTAACATAATCTTGTATCATGTGCTAAGGAAAACGGGTAACGTTTGGGTCGCTCATGAATGAAATTAATTGGGAGTTGAGATTGAAATTGGGAGTAAAATTAATTTACACTTTGATAAAAACACTGAATTATACACATAGCTGTCTGATGTATAGTCCTGTAATATTTAAAAAAATAAACATTTTACATTTCTGCAAAATGGACTAAGTATTTTTAAATGAATGTATGTTGTCAAGATCTCGATACGGTCTCATAACTTCCAGAACAAGTTATTTCTGCATATTTTATTCGTGTGTTTGTTCCCAGAACATTCTGGTCGCCTAGCTCATAAACTGTGTGTTGAAGAGTTATATTTATATCATTAAATCTAAAAAATACTTCTGTTTCGGGTAATACTGGCAGCTTGTGCGAATGGAACATACAATTGGAAGACATAATAAAAAAGCAAAACTCATATGAGCCTAAGTAATAATATTGTCTAATAAAATATGCGAGGTTCCGTAAATTATTGGGTCGAATTTACATAGGCATTTGCAAAATTCGAAGCATTTTTGAATGCTAGACGATGATTAAGTTATAAAAATTGCGATATACAGTTGCCTACTTTACTACTTTGGGTAATCGCGAAATTTTTGTCTAATCCAAAAAAAATCTATTCTATAACTGCAAATGTACATATCTAAGCTTGTGCATTCTCTGTGCCAACAGGTAGAAAGTTTCACAACTCGAGAGAGATTAGGTTAATCGAAACTTTGTCCTTAAAACATAATAGTTGAAAATGTTTTGTTTTGTGTTGTGTTCACACAATTGTCTTTGTTTTTAGGTATTCTAGTAGAACTTATTATATTCTCATACGAGCATTAGCTGCAAGCACTAACTTTCCTACACTATAATGGCTTCGGTTTAAAATACTAGAAACCTACATAGAATTCTTTACTACTTTCATATCTTTTGATCTCTATTACCTACAAGGTTACTTTTGATCCTTATCGTGAAAATCATGTTTTCACTAACGAATGACCTTCTTAACTAAAAGTGACCAGAAAAATCTTTGTTTAGTCTTTTTATAGCGATAATAGCTCAGTGGATAGAACAGAACGCCTTTCTAATCATGATCCAGTTGATCTAGATCCCCAGTCTAAAGGTGCGAGGGTCTAAGGACTAACAGTTGCTAACTAAGAAGAGAAGCAAGCGTTCGACCCTAATCATACAATCATAATTTTGACCGTGGGAGAGCTACGCTTCGGCATGAATGGGCCGGCTCGACCGCAGTGATACCGCGGCCTCACAGAAGACCGGCGTAAAGCAGCGCCTGCACTGTTTCGTTGAGTGAGTGAGGGTACCGGATGCCCTATTGGGGGAAAGGGGATTATAAGTTGGATACTGGTGTTGAAGGTGTCTATGGGCGGCAGCAATCGCTTACCATCAGGTGATCCGTCTGCTCATCTGCCACCTATCACATTTTTTTTTATATTGAGGACAATCAAGATGACTCCACTCCGCCTGATGGTAAGCGGCCGTGAGATCCAAATATGAGATTGACAAGCACAAATGAACAGACAAAGTGTCCATTGAGTCTGTCACTCTCACCCATACTTTTGACTTGATGTAGTGGATGTTAAGTGAAGTCGAGGTCTAAGATGGAGATTGTTTATCCAAAAAAAAACGTTTATCGTCCCTCCCACGGACCCCTATAAAACGGCGGGGCCGCTCCGGCGCCGGCTGGGCCTGGATCCGCGTACATCCCGCTCGTTTGCATTTTTTCGTATCGTGGTGCGCGCGCGCAAATCCGCAATCTCGCCAGTGCGACGACCTTGCTCTCCGGGCCGTTATGAATAATGCTCACAAACAACTTCGTTGGTGTTACCAACAAATACTCAAATACTATTAATAAGTTGTTCACGAAAATTCACATCCATAGTATATTTATAGCAATAATGTATAGGCAGCTTAATTCTTTTGCGATACCCAACCTAACAGAGTCATGTACATAACCATAAGAATAAATTTTGTAAGTGTCATGTGTACATTGTTGTGCAATATTTAATAAGTATATTTTCCATCAGATTCCATTGTAAGGATTCAACAAGAATGGGTAAACAGAAGCCTGAAATATACGAGTATTTATAACGTTCATGTTAAACTTTCATAATAAAATCAAATGCTCGTATTGCGTAAAGTTTCATTTTATTTTCAGGTAATTATCTAGATCCTCGAAACATCTTTATTTGCATTTGCATCAAAGTCTGAAGTAACCGTTGCGGTAGCTGTTTATGACATTGATGGATCTGCTAACGGTAGGTAATTTTTGAAATATATGAATTCAAAATCACGAAGGAAGATTTTGTCAGGATGATGCAAAATTCAGATAACTTGGCCAGTAACAGTTTAGGAAACTCAAGGTCAGGTTGGAGGTCATACAATAAAAAAGAACGTTACGCCAGACATAACAGATACAATTAAACGGTGGAACTCGTTGCCATCCCATATGTTTCCTCTGTCCTACAATATAGACTTCTTCAAACGAAGCGTGAAAAAGCATCTCGCGGGCCAGTATGACAGTGCCAACGGATGTGATGCCGTGCCATTCGCGTCCGTTGTAACTGCAACGTGGGCTCTCCTCTTGCTTATCATCAGGCTGAGGTATACTGAGGTATACTGAGCCATTATAAAAAAAAGAATCGAGGATTGAAGAGGCCCCAAAATGCTTTAGATCCAGTACAGTAAACAGTGCGTTGGCAACATTACAAGTTTGCACAAGGGCGCTCCGGAAAGGTGAGAACTTTGACGGGGCGTGCATTGTTGCACGCCAGTAACACTTTTTTATTCATTTTGATTTGTATCAAATCCGGCACAATAAAATTACTTACTTGTCCCTGCGGTCACTTTATGCTGGTCGATTTAACCTTCTTGCCACCCTTTCCGGATCTAATTTGAATAAACGTCATTATTTAATTTCTGCCCAGAGGTGAATCCCAAAATGGCAAATCAAAATGCATTTTTTCGTCATTTTGAGCGAGTCAATCACATTTGACTATAAAAAAAATACCTTAAAGTCATAGGTAAATATTTAAAAGATAGACATTTAATGTTTGAGGTTTTCTAGGATTTTCCCTATGTATATTCAATGAAATCATGTTTAAACTTTAACCGCAGACTGTTTTTGCTTAACGGATTTAATCTCAATACCAACACATCTATAGAAAAGCATATTCAATTAGGTTTTTACTTACGTCACAACTCTTCAAGAGGCATTAATATATAAGTAATAACACCAGCTAATAATGATGTACCGTACTTTTTTGTTTATTAAAATACCAGTATTGATACCTAAATGAAAAACATTGAAGGAACTGGTGTCGAACAAAAAACAGTTTTATTGATTACGATCATAAAATAATAAACTAATAAAGGTTACTACTTTAATGGTCGTCTGTATAGGAATCTTAAAAAGCATAAAAAATCACGACACCATATAATTTTACGAGTAACACATTAGACATTTAAAAAGTACATCGAGCTAATTAATTTTGAAAAGCAATAAATTAATCGTTAATTTAGAAGAAAAAAACACTTCGAATAAAATATATAAATTGACATTGTAAGAGTCTCAGATATATGAAGAATCCTTTTATGTCAAAGTTTTGTGCTCATAAAACATTTTTTTTTTTTTCAAAAATCCTGACCATAAAAGTTTTTTGTGAGTCTGCAGAAAGGGTTCTTTTTTATCAACTGTTTACTTCCGGCTAAGTAAGACGATCAACTAAACAAAGTACATTGGATTGAAATCGTATTTATATTTTGATAGTGTTTTGCTCTTGGGTTTGTTGTCTCAACCGAAATCAATAAACTATTTTCATAATGTATTTAATACTAATATTAATCACTGGAACATGGTATGACAATTTAAGACGACAAATCAACATTTATATTACATTTATCAACACTTATAAACGTTGTAATAAATAAATGTACAAGTGTACCTACATAATATATTTTTTCAATTAACCGAATAACGCTACCATTACAAAACTTAATACATGCAGATTCAGAAGGCCAAATAAAAATTAAACTATCCATATGGAAATTACGTTTTGATTTATATTTTCTTAGTAACCTTTGGTTAAATTAAATATTATTTACTGCATTTCTTGCTGTATGAAGCAAGAAACCAACCAAGCATTTACCACTTACAACATTGTTTGTTGACTTGACAAAAATGTGTTTCGTAAAAAACAGCTTTTACTATTTATAATAACAATAGGTCAGTTTAAGGAAAAAAATATTCTGTTTTTTTTAGAAAAAATACTAGCAATAAGAGATACGTGTTACTTAAAATCTACAATTTAGCATTTTAGAGATATTTGGACTTTGGACCGGCCATGTCTGCGACACAAGTGCTATTCTGCCACTTCGGGAGAGTAACTCGACCTGACGCTGTCTTTGCCTTCTTCATATGAGGTAGAATTAACTCGGTTGGTAAGATGATTGAGGCATGTTACAAAATATTTTTTGTATCGTAATAAAATCTCAAAGAATATACAGGATAAATCTGTATACATTTAAGTTTCTTAAACCACGTCTTCTACCAACCATTCTGAACAAAACATTTTTCATGCAAATTTCCAAAAGTCATCGAACAAATGTTGTTTACACACCCTGTATATATTCCAGTAGCAGCTTCTTCAAAGCTTTTTATTGGCGAATATAAAATAATTACCCCAATAAACTGTATAACGGTAAAAGGTGTACATTGTTATTCAAAGGCGCTACTTGTAAGGGCTTCATTTATTACTTTAGTTGGCTGGCGATAATTCAGTTACACAATCGTTGCAGAAAGCGCTAATGCACCAAGATGTGCTAAAATACTCGCCAACATTAATTAGAACGAGGTCCCGAATTGCAACACCTCATGAGAAACGCAAAAACTGTTAAACAATTGAATTAAAATAATGTATCACTCAAGAATTCGGTGTTGGTATTATCAAATTTTAATGTAAACGAACATAGTGCAGTTACATTAATTTGAGCAAATGGAATGTGTCTATTGTTTTGGTGGTCAATAGAATAAGACGTACATGCACATCCATACGCAACCACACACAAAACCGATAGTAAGAAATGGACATAGTTTTGCACACAAGAACCACCCCTCATTTCGGATGAAATCGTTTTCTACATCAAAAGTTTAGTTAGATACCTATCTCGAAAATAACTTTTTGTGGGATGATTCTCTTTTGCATAATTATGTCCAAATGTGAAAAGATACGTGAGATAGTGGAGGTAGTCATTGGTAATAAGAGTTAAAACTTACTACATGATTTTTCCGCTAATTTGTAATGAAATGTGTTCATAGCGTTTTACGTCTAGGTTTTCTATTACTAAAAATTATTTGGCATATTGAGCTTATCTTTTCGTGAAGTGGAGTCGACACAGTTCTTATCCCAATATAAAAATAGACCCAAGTATTAATTGACGTACATGACGCTTTACGTCTCAATCGTTCTACACTAATAAGTACCTACGTTCAAAAGTTAATGACGAAGTTTTACATGCTTATGTTAATGTGATGTTTGCCATACAGACACAGTCATACGGAAAAGTTTGTATGTAATAATAAATCTTTTTTTTTTGTGGCGCCATCTTTTTTAAGTGTCCGTTATAAGAAACGTGTCCTTGGAAGGTTGTTGGTTGTTGCTAATTGATAACCGGTAATCGCGGGAAGCCACCGTCATTATGAATAATCTTAAGGGTTACATTCTTATTTAATAAGCTAAAGTGAAAGTTCTGAGTATAGGAAGAATATTTTCTAATTACCTGTGTCGCTTATGCGGAAAACTCTAGGATATTATGACAAATATTACCTAACCCGGCGACTTTTTCTCCTAAAACTGAACTGAACGGATACTTATTGACTATGATAATACATGAATCTATTAATTTATATCACGGCATCTATAACAGTAGCGCGGTTCCCTCGAAAAATCGATTCTCAATATCCTGTTGGATGCATAGATAATAACTGTCCAATCTCCATCTGAGCAGACTCTGATAGAATAATATTACCTACCTATTTATAAATTTATTTATAATGAGCAGAGAAACATTACCGAAGCTACCTGGCTTCTGCAATACGGTAGCCAAACCGGTAAGTCTATGGTTTTCAATAATAATATGTATAAGAGCTTTTTTCTTTTTGATATTGATAAGTGGCTATTCCATTTATCACTGCCTACATGACTTTAATCTTGACCTTGAGCAAATATAAAATTCGTATACATCAATAAAAAACAGTTAAATTCCATTGGACTAACACAAATAACATATTTTTGGCTTTAGTTTCATAAGTATAAAATTGTGCCTATACGAGTCTTATAGCTATACCGTGTGATATGGAGCGTGCAATCATTGATCAGTTTGTTTGATGCCTACTGAAAAAGGTCCAGTTTACGATCCGTAACTACCTTTTCGTTAAATTAACTATAGTTAACTGTCTAACCAAATGGCAAGATAATGTAAAAGTGACGGCCTATTGGTTGTTATATGACTATTATTAGCTAAGCTATTAGAGAAATAAACCGTTTTTGTCGATATTAGATCCTCAATTAATTTATTTAAAAAATATTTCACATAGATAACTCCAAAAGGCGAACTTAATGCTATGTTTCATTTTCTACCATTGATTACTTTTAAACCATTATTAACTACAGATCACAAACCGGCCCTAAGGCTTCCGACAGTCAGACTTACTTAGGCAATCGCTTCATTGTAATTACTAGACCTACCAAAAGTTGGATCATGGTTCAATCGAACCCCGGAATCCGAAGCTATGGCTTTGGACGCAACCGGGAATGTCACTGAGAGAATACGAGTTGCATGAGTTAAACAGGCTTGTTATAAAAAGCCATGACCCCAAACTGCGTGGGAAATTAGAGCGGGCAGTTATCATTTGGCTCACCTAATTAAATTTAACGGTTATCTCAATTACTTAACTGTTAATTGTATAATATTATTATATCATTTATGTGTTTATTGTTAAAACTGACTTTGACAATTACGGCTACCAACTTGAACTTGGAAAAGGTTTAATGAAATGAATTAAGAGAACACCACCCATCCCATTCCAGAGATTATGCATTAAATATTACTTAACAAAATAAATTATTAGAAATATTTATAACAAAATTGAAATTACGACAAATAGCAATTATGGTTTCCACTATTTTCTACTCTACAGTTATAGGAATAACCGAGATTAAAGGCGATAAAATTCTGTACGCTTGAGACTTCAACAATCGCAATGCGATCGAAAACTTTATCAATAGATACCTAAGTACGGGTATGTGCACGTACTTATTAACTATTGTCGCATTTAGTTCCGTTTACATATATTATTAAGCTACCTACGTATAATTAACTAAATAAAATAATCAAGAAGAAATAGCGAACAAAATAGTCTAGAAGCATCAGTATTCCGTACCACACCGTGTCTACGGAATGCAAGATAGCTCTTATCTCAACTAAACACGATTTATAGTTTATTAAACCAGTTCGAATACCACCGGCGCTTATTTGCGTCAAAATATCGGAATCCCAAGAATTTCACACACCTAAAACGGCGAGATACATATGTGTCCAAGTTATTTACAACAAAAAAAAATAACAAATCCGTTTCGAAATTAATGGAGCATCGGGCGGACGTCACGGAATAATTTTATAGTTGTCTCGAATGTAGATTAGGTATAATGATGTAAAATAAAACGTTCCAGTGATAAACAATAACAAGGCGGAATGATGATGGGGCGATAGGGCTGTCTGGTACCAGGCGGGTCGAGAGGTCTAGATTTTGCAATTTATTTGAGCACATACAGAACGTTAATTAAATATATTTCGAAACTAAATCAACATAGCAATGTGGATTTACGTGTCGTGATAAATGTACCTGTCATTTAACATGTCCAAGTTGTATTCAAGAGAAAAATAACTGACTGACATTCAATCCGTTGTTAATCTAGGCATAAATTATAAGGGCTTTCTACAAATGGAAATCTAACTCATAATTAAAACGGACTAACAACCAAACCAACTAACGATGTTTTCCCTCACCGCTGAGCTAATGGCAGAAATGGCTTGCATTCGTTCTTATGTCCACCCTTGTTTATGACGGTAACCACTGGTTTTCGATAATCTCGCAATAGGCGGCCCTAGTTTAAGTAGACGTATCTTTTATAAAAAAAACAGTGGTAACTTTAACAAAGCCACGTCCGTACCACGCGTAAAGAGGAAAAAGTAGATCAACTTAGAACAGCCCAGCCTTAACAGCCGCACAAAAACAACGTGTATTCTAATCGTGAGAATCGAATCAGCTCATTAAGTAAACGATCGTAAATCGAAATTATCCGATAATTGATATGCGTTCTGCTGAGGTGATAATAGAGGAAATCAATAACTGCAGCAAAATTATGACGTCTCTTCGACATAACAAAGGAATAATAGTCCGTTTTGAGTAATTGCTTCTTCAAGCGAATATGGGTTGAAGAAACCTCGATTCCGTGTTAAAAAATAAATTACCAAAAATGTTAACTAACCTTCAGACACGCAATCGATTAATCCTACTTATCTCGAAGAACTTGGTATAACCCAAATAAGGAAAGCAGGAAACAATAAAGAAGACAATGTTCGAATTCCACAGAAAGATGGTTGTGAAAAGATAACTTAAGGTGTACAAAAATAACACAAAAATTCTTTAATCGGATTACGTCTAAACGTATACAGCGCCAAGTACCAAACAATGAGGACAATATAAGATTGCTCAATGGCGAACGAGAAGCTTGGGTCCAAACTTTGGGTCACAATAGAATCGATAACAGTAAAGAATTTGTATTATGTCATACATAATTACCGAAAGGCCCAAAATCATGACACGTTACTAGTAATAAGCTCGCACTCGTCAGCTCTTACGTATACTGGTTTACTGTTACCGTTTTCAAACTGTGCTTCAACATAATAAAGGTATGTTGGTCAAAATAAACGAGTGCCGGACGCAAGTACCGATTCTAAATATCGATAAAACCGACACCAGTACGCGTGCAGATGATAAAATCTCTCGATAAAAAAAGCAATGCACCCGAAGTGTCATGAATATTCGATTACATAATTTAAGTGGGCAGACGACGGCGATTTTTGGCCGGCCGGCGCCTCAGCACATTATTGGCCTTACCATGAACCTTTTGAATATAAAAGCCGTTTATAAAAACAATAATCATGAATTTTAATATCATTAATAGGCATCCTCGTGCGTCACAACTCTCGTGTAAAAATATCTTCCATGCTATTAACACGAGATGTGTCGCATAAAATTGGTATATTTTTAGAGCATTTTAGTAATACTATTATAATAATAATATAATACAGTGGAAATTTATATTATTGCTAGAGCACCCAATTTATTATAAATTGTTTTCAATCCGTTTAACCATAAAGTAAAAATCTTTTGGATCTAAGCATTAATATAGTCCCAAATAATTTTATGAACTTTCCGGTGCAGTTTGTCTATCTTTAGTTTGTGTTTGTCGATCTTTAGTCGTCCCACTCTGTTTCTAAATCGAAATATAGGGGTAAAGGGAATAGAGATTAGCACTTTTATCTGCGCACATCATAGCCGAAATATTGTTAGGTAAGTATACATTATTATTACGTGGAGCTAGTTAATAAGCTCATATTAACTTCCTAATATCAAAAACACCTTTTTACGGAGATAATAGTAATAAAGCCATAAACCTATAAGTAAGCAACAATAAAAACCATAAATTCTCATCACACCCAGGAAGACGACAATGGTAAGACGGCACAACTTACTATATGTCCCCAGCGCAAGCGCCGGTCTGTCGCGGAATGCGGTTCTTCGACACCCAAACACGGTTCGGGGAAAAACGAAACAGAAAATTGACAACAACGGGACCGATCCGCGACCTCCGTACGACCTCAAACGAGACCTCACATGATCTTGAACTGGGCGGATACAAATAAATCGGGGTTTGTACGGACCTCGATAAATAAGCCCGAGTTTGTGTACAGAGCTTTTTCGTCTTATGCATTCTCTACCTACATAATACTAAGCAGATAAGAATATTATCAGTGTTATCAAGTGGTTCAAATTATAGAAAAGCAGCATTGGGTGATGCTATACCAGCTCATCTATAAGATTGTCATATCTATTATTTTTAAGCTGCAACACTAATGTTTATGATTTGAACAATTATACATGTGATAATATAATTTTATTACTATCATTTTGAAAAAAAAAAGTTTAACTATCATTCTACGTTTGGAATCAACCTTATACGTACTTTTTATTTGCTCTAATGTGTACTCTCTTTCGTAAACGACATTGTTTATATTAGAGGCGTCCGTTGCAACTGCAACGTGGGCTCTCCTTTTGCTTCCCATCATGTTAGGTCGATAATATACTGAGCACCTGATGGTAAGGAGTCGCTGATGGGTCGAAGCATCTTCTGCAAGTTAGGTCAAAAACGAATCCAGCAAATGAAAGAACATCAAAACTATTCTTGCACTACTTTGTCTATGTAAATCGGCCGTCTATTGACACTCATACTATTATATGACGGACAATTAAACTGTCCATTTTGACTGGACTGATAGAGTACTATTCTACCCAAAAATATACTTGTTTTCAGCAGCAGGGGGTTAATTTGTTTCGATTAAGATTAAATTCACCTAAAAGCAGATCATAAATCTTGGTATATGACAGGTAATAAGATAACCCTTCTAAACTTCCACAAAATTAATCAAAGATTTATTGATTTGATAAATGAAAATGCCCTTTTGACTTCTTGGATGTCTTCATTCAAATTAAGTTCGTTATGACGTAGTAACTAGTATTTGTACCTACCATAAGATGAGCGGTGAGGGAAAAGAAACTGGACATATTGTCGGATATTGTCTCACTGTAAAAACCATGACCGTGTACCATGAAAAAAATCCTGTCAACCCTTATAAGTATGTAGGTATTAATGGATGAGCAACGTCTTAAAAATTTACTGGGCAAATAAATACCACAACAAAACTGTGTAAGACAACTAAATCATTGTCAGAATCTCAACAAGCCGTACCATAATATTTATTCATTTAAAATAACGTGTTTACCACATCTCATTGTCATTGTGACGCCATACCATTTTACAAGCATACAAAATAAAACTGCGGTAGAATTTTCGATTTCCTGCCAATCACCTGAGGCAACGAATCGCCTAAGAATGTTATGTACCTACACGTCACACGGTACATTTTGATTGATGACGTTAAGCAGATGCGACAGCAGCGGCATGGAAGGATCGGGTATCCACTCAAGTCATGCAAATACTAATATTTGGAATGTGGGTTTAATACGCCAGTAACACGAATGTGTGATCAACGCGTTGGTGAACGTAATGTAATATAAAACTGGACTTACTAATACTCATTGCACTTCGAATGTTAATGCAGCTCGGGTAGATAATTTTAGAAATGGTCTAATATAATTCTGTTACAATGATTTAAGATATTAATTTAAAGGTCTAGTAATCAAAGAAAAAAATGCCCTACAATAGCAAAGAGATAAATTAAGTTGTTGTAAATCAAATGAATGAATATCAATCTAAACTTAAGAGTAGATTATTATAATAACTGTATGTATTTTTTTTATATAGTATAGGTAGCCAAACGAGCAAGCGGGTCACCTGATGGTAAGTGAACACCGCCTCCCATGGATATCAGCTACACCAGAAGGAGTGCGGATGCGTTGCCGGCCTTTTAAGAGGGTATAGGCTAATTTGGTACAATCCGTGGAAATGTTTGTACAAATGTACAAAATATTAAATAAAAGAGATAAACTGCATCAAATAGTGAAGAGCATTGAAAAGATAAGATTAACGTAAACTAAACGCAATTCACAAAATCATACCTAAATATAAGATTTAAATAAAATAAAAGATCTCTAAAGAACCCACTGATAAATCGATCCAAATAAACAAAAAGAGATCACGAATTCCAATAGAAAATACCAATCCACATCCTGGCTTTAAAGGTAGACTATTTACATTTAAGCTAAGAAATGCCAATAAGAATAGATCCGGGTGGATAAACAGTTTATTGAACAACACGTTGATAAGGAAAAATTCGGAGATAATATATGGTAATGGGGAGTCGATGATGGCCGAACGACCTTCCGAGGACGCCGCGGTGTCGATGACTCGCCGCTTGCGCAACGCGTAAACAAGCCGGTGCCATCTCGCGCGCCGGCGACGCGGACACAACTAGCCACTCTACTAGATTCTTGAGGTATACTTAAATTTGTAAATGCAACTCAAAATTCACTTAAGTATCAAATAGGTATGCGTGCTAAAATTATCTTTATTTATACTTCCTATCCTATATTACGTTCCTCGTTTAGTTATAATTTATCTTGTTAGCCAAAGTCATTACTGGAAAGATTAATCTAAATGCAATCCCTTTTAACTTGGTTAGCTCGAAAGCTTAGGATTTAAGATGTGATTATAAAAAACATTACAACTAGATAATCGAAAGCTCAATAAGCAAGGTAATGCAACTCTTGTGACTTGAACTTGAACATTCTAGTCAATGAAAAACTTAGCTCAAAAGATTGAAAAAAGCTTTGGAGAGTTCTACTTTAAAACTCGAAGTGCAAATGGTAGATTAGAAAATTTGACATTCATAAATGTTGTGTAAAGGACTTAAATTAAATAAAGATATTTTGATTTTGAATGAATTGGATCTAAACTCTCAATCCACTAAAGCAAATAAAAGCTTCACTAGAAAGCTCAAGATCAACACGAATAACATAAAAGCTCAAATGCAAATAGAATTAATTGAAAGCTCAAGTGCAAGTTATGTGATTTTACGATTGAGGTCACACAGGTAAAATGAAATGACTTAGGAGAAACTCTTTAAGGCGAAGCCTGAGGCAAGACTTTTTATGCTACTGGGGTCACAACACTAGTTCGCGGCCGTGGCGCGACACGGAAATGCATCAAGTGTGAGCTATGAAATTGATGATTGCCACATACACTTATTGTGCGCTCGCGCCGTTGAAGGTTGGTCTTATGTAAATATTGATTGTAAAAAGTTTATTTTTGTCGTAAATGGACCGAGACCACAAATATTTACATTTGCGTCAATATCACAATAATTTGAATATTAATAGCATTCTGCGTGATTTACTCAACTAATTAACTAAAGTGGCGCAGATACATTGAATCTTGGCCTCCGACAACAAGAGTGATTCAAACTTAATTTACTCTTTTATTAAAAAAATAAAGTGTAGTCTATAGGTATAATTGTGATGTGCAAAGCTTCCCCCAAATATCTCCAATGCTCCCTTCCCGATGTTTTTCCTTGCCAATCTTGGACGTGGCTACAAAAATCTTCACACTATTTGTAAGCAGGGCAAAAAATACGATATCCTTAATTATAATTATTAGTTGATGTTGTAGACTCCTTTTAATCTGAGAAGGGTTATAGATATGTCATGCACTAATTAACGCTTTCACGAAAAGCCGGCCTATCGTGAGCACAACAAGTAAAAACCTACTTGTTTTCAAATATCGTCGCGTTTATTTCTGTTTATATCTATTTATTTGTGCCCAGGTCATCTGCACTCAATAAAGCCAGTCTTTCGACGACGTTTTGTCCTCTCAAGAGTCAGGAATAAGAGAAAGCAACTGAAAAAAATATCATATGTCGACAAAATCGTAATTTGAGAATAAGTAAGTATCCGTTCTATGTTTTAAAAACGTGTATGTAAAGGCATATTCATCTATCACCGTCATAAGTCTAATGCAAGGTTCGGCTTGAGACCAGGTGTTGTAGAAATACTAGTTTCGGTAGGACCTAGTAACTAGTTCATCAATATTCTATCAACACGTGACAGTGATGAATAAAATATGCCTGCCAGAATATTCACACGATAGCTCATTCTATACATTATGATCGATGAAAGATGTCGAACTATTAATTATTAAAAACGGGAATTAACGCGACGTTTATTTTTAAGTACATTGTATGTACTTACTGCTTGACGTTTCGGCTACGTTGCAGCAGCCGTGGTCACAAGCGAACTGGCGGTGCACGGCGTCGTCTGCTAGGGCCCGGCAGCGAATCTTCGGACACCCTCACATTTTGTGATATTAAATCGCCACTAGGTGTCGAACTACCCATATCAAAATAATCCACAAGGCTTATTGCACCCTGAGGCTGTAGTATTCCCCTTGCGAGATAAAAAAGAATCGACATCGCAAGATCACCAATTTCCACTGATGATGATTAGGATTGCTTAAGGTAACATAAATTCCTCTCGCAAACATCAGGGGTCTGCGTGATTTCCCGGTATTTACCGGTATCCCGCGGGACTAAAAACCCCTATTACCACTAAAACAAACGCTGCATTTAGGCTACGACATTAGAGGTTATAGTTCGATAGTCACTCTTGCATCACACTGTTATCCTATGCAAGATATATGCTTCAATAATATCCTTAAGTGTAGCTAACTAACAATTGGATGCACTTGTCGCTTGACTGGAGCTAACGCCATAAACGCTTCAATCGTCTCATGATACGATAAAAACACTGAAAATTAGTACCTAATTACAGTTCTTTTGGCAATGGCCTATTACGGATGTTTATGAAACTCGTTGAGAGTTGAAATAAACCCAATACAAAGTATGTAAGTAGGTATACTTTCGGTTAATTAGTGGTGTATCCAATAAAATTCAATAGAATTAAGGGATTCACATCGTATACGTGATCGAAACCTCCTAGAATTTCAAGCCTTGCGCTTGCGCCTCATGAATAATTCAAGTGCACACAGGTAATCGCACCGTTATATACTACATCCGCGTGCGGGGCTATAGGGATCTCCCATCAATTTCATCTCAATAGCCGTCATTAGACTTTTAATCGACCGGCGTAGTCCGACGTCACGTTGTAGGCACAGGGCGGTCCGCGCGTGTGTGCGTGCGCAGTGAGCCGGTGTGCGTGGGCGGCGCGCACGCGGTTCAGCGGCGTATTTACACCGGCGCCCCCTACCATCGCCGCCACTCATGCGCCGCGCGACCTGCAGACCACACGTGCACCCCACCACTGACCGCACCGACCCACGGGAACCATTCCAACGACGATCGACGCAGCGACCGGTTCCCCACTATGTGCCAGTGATTGGACACCAGTGAATTAGAAAAAATATATAAAACTAAAGTGAAGTGACTTTCAGCAGCAACGTGTGATGTGCGTCTGAAAGGTGTCGTCGAGTTGTGTTTATAGCCGCAGCCTCAGCCGTTTAACAGAAAATGTAAGATTGTGATTTAGAAATACATTAGGTATAGTGCGTGGTTAGTTTGATATGCCGGCGTCAGGTCTCATGATCCAGCCGGGTCCCCGACCCAGATCTCACGGGTGCCGGCGCCGGGGCAACAATGAGCACCTCCACAAACAATGCAACTCGTATCGCGACACAGTATTAAAGTCAAAGTTTCACAGCGACCAGCCTTCGGCGCGACACTCAATGACGCGCAGAAACACCTGTGAGAACATACAGACAAAACTCATGGCGTGGAGACTGTACTAAACGTTCTAGGAATTAGGAATTCAACTTGTTTAAACACTGGAAAATACGTTTCCATAAATTCATAACAATAGGTTTATAACAAAAATAACAATGACAAAGTAATGTAAAATGATAAAGCCCACGCGCAGTTAGTACCTACGTAAGATTATTTTTACGTTTCCGAAAATTATGCGTAGGATTTTATGAATGGAACAGTTGATGAGGTTGTTAGTAACCGCATTCATGACACAGACGCGGCAATATGTTACTGAAGGAAATCAAATAGAACCAACAGTGTACACCCACTGCTGCCACTGTGTAATTAATTGTGTTATCAAATACGACGATAACTATACATCAACGGAAATATTGGCATTCATACACAAGATTATTTTAAAACTTAAAAGTATCATTTTAATACAATAGCAAAAATATGAATTTTATGACTTCCTGTCTGACTATAAAAACGAGGACAACTAGCCTATGTTCTTTTAACAAAAATAAAATTATATTAAAGAACATAAACTTTTATTGGCATTACCAATTTTTAATAGTCCAGAAATAGGCACGTAAAATTGCATTAATGGCAACAATCATAATAATTCGAGCACAATCTGTTACAGTATTGTCTCGGAAATTGAGTTCTAGAGCTTGCCCATGTTACAAGCCGAAACAGCCTAATTGAATTGCCACACAGAAACGCGTAAGCTATTAGTCATACAACACAGGGTATTATTTGTAATTGTTCGCGCTTAGATGATCTTACGAACATTGTCAAACGAGAATCTTCGGGGAAATCCGATTAGTTTCTTGAATATGTGCTCAGAATTCCAATGCTGTGCGTAATCGATTAAAATATTTCCCGATGTCATACGGATAACGGAATCTAAGGCAAACGTAGGCAGACGTGTGTGGCATAATTAATACAAAGGCGACTCATTACGTGAGCATTGCAAATTCCTTTGACCAAACCGGCCGCGTACACATATGTACATGCACCGATTATATCACGTACGAGCGACTGACTTTTAATTATTACTAAAAGAAGCGACTTAATCACAACCACAGGCAAATCATGGGAAAAATCTTAATTTGCGTTTGAATGAATTGTTAAACACCGACTCCGCAAGGACATTAAAAATTGCTCATAATTCTGCTTCTTAACAACCACTGGACGTTGCAACCGGTTAATTGTATACGTTTATTTTACATAAGTTTGTACCGTGTGATACCTATGTTAGTACGTGACCGAACAGTTGACTAATAGTAAACATCTGGAGAAAGTTAAATGAAGCTCCGAGTCTGGGCATAAAATATAAGGAGCAGGAAACTATGTATCCGCAGTTATTGGCGGGGTTACATCATGCAAGACGGTAAATTGGCCTCTTCCGATCGTATCTACTATAAAATAAAAGCCAATGGAAGACGCGAGAGCCGGTGCAAATCTAACATGGTGCAAGTGACATAACATCGTAAGCACATGCATACATACAGCTATAAAGACCACAGCTCACGGCAGCCGGTAACTTAATATCTTCGAAACATTTACAAGAGAACATTAACAATTCACAACAGCCAATATGATTTTTTGTTGATGTTTTGGCTTTTCATAAGTCGTGAGAAAACACAACCAGTAATTATAAAAACGCGGATATGGAAAATTGACTCCCATGTTTTTGTGTATATCCGTGAGTAAAACCAGACGGTGAAGCCAAAAACGATATCAACGCCATTGTGTGAGATAAAGATCGTGATATATATCGTGCTGAACGCCATATTATTAACAAACGTGATCTAGTCTCGTAACCTTTGATCTGTGCAGGAAAACATCCATTAAAGCCTGAATTTAAATAAGTTAAAAATATAAATGTCACCAGCTTTTTCGATCCGAAAATTAAGTAAGATATAAGAGGCGATGGTTCGCAGCTCGTTGGAATTCCTAAGTATGTTATTATTAGCGTGCACTGTACCAACTTGAAGCCAATTAACATATTGTAATGAAACTAAACAATTGTCAAATTTTTCTGCATTTCAAAACGTAGATTTCAATGTCTACATTGCATTTAGAATTTTCATTGCAGTTACGGTTTACGAAACAATCAATTGTATCGTATTCATGTTAGTAAACATATTGCATGTAAACATATTGAATAAATCGACTCGATATGTACTTCTTTTACTGACAGCTATCAAAGATCAAGGTTCGATGAACAATGAATATGAAATCAAAAAGGCATCAATGTAACGATAATACGCATTCCCTGTAAACATATCAGCGATGACACACAAGAATATGAATGCAGTTAACCTTCTGTAACCCCTGTTTATTATACCGACGCTCCCACCTGAACTTACAGTGAATCATGAACTTAAAGTGCAACGGCTAAAATTAATTCTGGACGCATAGGATGTGATCAAATGTTGTTTAAAATAAGCCTCAACACCAGGATTATGGCCTCGCTCCAATTCAGCGAAGTCAACAAACATAAGTGTTTGGACTATTTTGGACCGATTACTCTATTGCTCGACAGTCACGTGGGGTAGAGAATTAGCATTACCTGAGTGCAAATTATTTGAAAACATTCACTCCACATTTATCTATGAAATCAACATGATTTACATGCGACGATAATATAAACACGGGTTACGTCACCGTCCGTGCGTCCGACTACAAAAAACCCGTATCCGGCTCGATGTCGGACCAAAAAACGGAATAGCAAAAGGAGTAAGAAGTGTTGATGATGAGATTAGTCGAAAACTCGACTATTTCGCGAACGAGCAAGGTCTGTGAAAACGTGGAGAGCGAAGAACAATGTGCGACGACAATTTTGTTTCTAGTGTGGCAACGCGATTGTCGCGCGTTACCCAGAGCAGACAATAGGCACGATCGCGACGATTAGAGGCGCCCGCGCAGCTACAGCCTAAGACGTAGCTATCACCGTGACCGGCGCAGCAGCTGATACCACCTGTCACCACAAATGTGCTTGTGCACTCGTTCAGTAAATATCGCCTTGAGTATAATCGCACTGGCCAGTGATCAGATAACTAAACGACCGTTAGTATAATTGCTCAAAAATAAAATTACAAAATGCGCTATTAAATTATGCAGCTTTTCCTCGCACGACTCGGAGCGAAGGACTCGGGCGCAATCTAAGGTTGCCTATTATCCGCCACGCTCCGAAAAACAACAAAAGGTAACACCAGAACAGCGGAAAAATTTTGAAACTTGTTGCACAAGCCGCGCTCATATTAAACAATACAGAACTAACTAATAGCGACGATTATCTATCTGGAATCAGTTAATTGATGTTTACCTCATCGCAACAGGGAGCGCGCCGCCCACCACCGATGCGATCGGTACCTTTCGGTAACCAGATAACATTACGATCTTACCTGCAACAATAAAGGAAAAATTTTGATTACACAAATAACATGAGCACGTCCCATTCGTTAAATTCAAAACTCTTCAGTTCAAAATGTTAACAAGCATCACGTACGAAGGAGGAATGTCATGTGAAAAGTAAAATTTTGAGATGCGGTAATAGCAATTATAGTCGGATGACATGGGAACCAGCGGCGGGCATCACACGGAAGATTACGTCGCCACAATAACACTGGATAGGACCACTCTTGTGAAATTACGAAACAAAGAAACAAGAAAGTTGTAAACCGACAAAGAAACGAAAGCGCGCTCATAATAAAAGCGTATCACGCGCCTTTAGCTCTTAACAAACACCACATCTGTATTTAAATCTTGAGAACAATTTAAATTCTCCTATTTAAACCGTTGCCTATACTTATATGGACCGTTAAAAGTTAAACTACTTCCTTTATCTTTAAAGGCCGTTGCGTATTAAGTTGTCCGAGAATAGACAAGAATGACATTTTTGGTCTATTTGGATCAAAGATAACAAAATTTTTTCCATACAATAGTTGGAGATCAACACGCGGAAATCTTAACTAATTGGCTTGAAGGTTTATAATATTCAAGGGTGAGATATTGTATACAAATGATGTTTCTATTTTCCATTGACAACAAATAAAGAATAATAGGAGCTAACAAGCATCGAGATATATCCCGAAATATAAAGCATGAAATGCTTACTCAATGAGTTTACCTTGGAAGCTATAAGATACGGTGTTATCAATCATGGACCGGGCAACAATAGGCCATATGACAGAACACGTAGTAGAAATAGTTTCAAATATTTCACGACGAAATGGCCCCGAGACGGCGCGTGCGCGCGGCGAACGCAGCCAGTCACGACTTGAGGAATCAGATCAATTTTTAACAACGACCTTAGAATACCAGCAACAATAGAAGTTAAGTGATATACCGTATTTGGAAAATGGATACACAAAGTACAAAATATATTTACTTGCAATCATTGAATCTAGATTTGCTCTTTAGTTTTGAGGCCAATAAGTGGGCGGTTTAAATAGGTATAACAATAATTACAATTTGGCATTAATATAAATACATAACAGCATAAAATCTCTTATTAAAGATGCATACTATTTGATATGCAGGTTAATTCTAATATTGTGAAACTCGTGTTGTTCGTAGTTTTGAAATCATAAACTGTAATATTTCAACAAAGCTTCAGCATTCGTACATTTAAATCAGATACAAAATCAGATCTAACAAGACGTGGACGTTATAAAAGAATTCCCACATTAATATTCGAGGCCACTAAGGCTTTGTGGATAATGCGGTGCTTATTTATGAACCATAGAGATCGTGTTCTATCGATGACATAATGCAGCCGAGATGACCCTACAGACCTTAGAACAGGTTGCAACTGCAAGATGCGATCGCCTTGGCCGCGAGCGAGTCAGTATGCACCAAACCGTGACACTATTTGCATTTCTAGGATTCTATATACCATAAATGTCAGACTTGCGCTTGCGCGTAGCCTTTTGCAGAAACACTCGACTCGTCTTACCAAGTCTCATACTTTGTAAGCGATACTTTGCAAATCTGCGTAGGAATCGATCCGCTTAATTAAATCGCTCATTTCATTGACGTTAAACCATGAAACGATCATTAATAATGTTGTTGCAAAATAGTAATCGATTTAAAAATAACAATAAAGTTGAAATCGAAACAATTGGAGACCATTAATTTTGAGTATAAACAAAAGGTTGGTATGCGAGGCTGGGGTAGGATAATGAGGCGGACTGTGCAATGGTAATGAGCTTGTAGATCAATCAGGACGGCACGCGCCCTGCGTCTGCGCATCATTAGGGTTGCCACTTAAAGCTCTCACATAAAAAAACTTCACTATATAATGATAATACAGGGTTGCACAAACAGGAGTAAAATAAATGTATTATTGCTTGTTTAAACAATACTAACTTGTCAACATTATTATAATGACTAATATAAGAAACAAAATATGTCTGCAGATCAAATAAAATAATTTGTTGTCTGATATCTGTAACACAAGTGCTTAAGCTACTTAGTACGGAGTCAGGTCAACGTATGAGATGTTTTTGTGTTGTGAATTGACCTGATTCCGTACTAAGTAGTTTCAGGACTTATGTTACAGATATCAAACAACTGACGAAACATAATTTATAATACTTAAATATCTGTTACATGCAGAATCGAACCCAGGACCCTTGGGAGATTGTAAAAGGACGAACGTAATAAGAAATCCTGGCGGTATTAGATGATTCTCAGGATGGGATGAAAAGATTAATGTATAAATTAAATTAGGCGTAAAATGCAATTTAGAAACAATATAATACGAAATGGCGCATAACAATAATAAGCAAGTCACGCGTCAGCCCAATGGTGCTAATGATGCGTGCGCGCATATTCTATTACAATTTCGATCCAGTTACTGCGGTTCTTCACTTTATGCTAATATACAGGGTTGCACAAATGGGAGTAAAATAAATGTATCATTGGTTGTTGGTACAACAGTAATTTAACAGTATTCTAATGACTAATAAAAAATAAAGCTCAATAAAATTTCAACGGAACTGACGTCCTACTTTAAATGAGATTGAGAAGAAACTATCGCATTCTTGGACTGAATTTCTTTGTACAGAATAAATTTGCGAGAACAGATCAATTAGTGTTTGTTTATTATGGTAGATTTATTCTAGCAAACGTTAAGATTTTAAGTAATTTTTTCCTTAACATACATATGCACATTTATATGATTTACCTTATAGCATTGACATGCTTCTAGTTTATGTATCAGTGTAAAAAGCATTTAAATTTTTCGCATGGCAATAAATTTGGTGGTCACCCTGCTTAACGCGTTCGTGGCACGCGCCGGTTATGAGATGACATGACTATTACAATTTTAATATACGCGCCTTGTAAGGACAGTAACATAATGGTACAATTTGTAACGCTTGGGGGTCCCAATGCCACATATTCTCTACAGTTGCGCAAACGCAACAAATATGGCGACAAACTAACTGGCTTAATAATTACACACATGCTCTTATTGCGGGGTAATAAAGGTCGAATTTGCCTGAATTTGTTGTGCAGTTAACCGTTATTGATTATCGACTGAACCCATTCTTATTTATTGCGCAAGATTGTCGTTTATGTCGGGTAGAGGACTCTGGTATTCGATGTTTTGGAAATATCGATAGTTCACTAATCGATGTTTAATTTAATTAACAGAATAATATTGTGTCTGTTTAGAAATCCCCGGCAAGACCAATTATGTTTTATTTTTATAGTCATTTTAATAGTCACCCAATGACTATTGTATACCGATAACATAGCTTTTACTTAATTATATATCGGACAAAGTCAACATAATAGTACGAACATACCTAACATTTATTAGATGTCCTTCTAGCCAACCAACCATAATATTTACCGATATCGAACGCGAAAATAAAGCTAAATATATATAACCACTACAAAGGCACTTTCATTTCAGAAGTCTAAAACAGTATACTTCACCCAAAAGTGCTTACATTCCATATACCCAATGTTGGAATTGAAGTTTTTTTTTATTGATGCATCGATAAAAACCGATACATCGATATTTATCCGTACCGCCCCTAGTATCGAGACTCGAACAAGTGCGCTGCCTGCCATTAAGGTGTGGTCAACAAACGTTGCCACAGGTATAACTAGAACTATACGGGGTATAACTAGACTGTAATAAATAAACATAGGTAGGTTTCCGTCGTTCCGCAAACCCAAGGAGATCAATGCGTGCAATTTACTAGTCCGCATAGGACATAGGCCTTACTTTGCGCTTATCTATGTAATTACGTAAATTATACTTCATTTGTGTGACGAATTTCCCATTTAATTATAATGTAGGGTTGATGTTATGTTGCATAATCAGATATGCGTTTATGGAGTTAAACGTTTATCTTGTGACACTTTCTGTTCGATGCCTTGGGATGTAGGAAACATTATGACTTGATATTATCGATACCCAACAACTATGTACTATACACATCCTTATTATGCACTTTTGGATACTAATGCTTCGTCGAAAAAGGATTTTACTACGCGTTATAATAACTTCGAATCAACAAAGCATTTTATGTTTACATACCTACTTTCTAGCTATCGACTCACACGCAATTTAATTCTTCCATTTCGTTAATTCTTATCGTCAACTGTAAACTTTTATTGGAAAGCGTGAAGCGGTGAAACTCCGCATCCTGGCGGATCTGGCAACAAAGGCGATGGAAAGCGCCCGCGCAGTATTGAATACCAAGTGACAATGCGCGCGTTGGGAAACAAGCCAGCGGAATAATTGGAAAGAAAGCTTAGGTCATTCGTCATAACAATACTCATAATACAGCTGTAACTATAAAAAAAATACTGCTTTAACTCGCAAAAATCGTTAGTTCTAAGTTTACTGGTTTTAAATAAAAAAAATATCTTGTTCGTTGATCTCCTTCTGTAATAAAAATACAAACAAACAACATTAAGTGGCTCAAAAATATGCATATTTTCAAACAAAAGCAGCCAACTTTAAATTAAACCCCTCGTTAAATATTAACTCGGATAATAAAATCCTTTGTGTAGCGCTGGTAATCAGAGATTAAGATCCGGCTTGTAAATCAACGCTCGTACTATGCAACGAAAATAACGCAACGCACACACATTGAAGGGCAGAAGATGTCTCCTTCGGAATGTTTGACATTTGCGAATAAATAACCTTTATGGAGTTTATGCTCTATCACGTATTAGTACACAATTCTCGACATTTCTTTTGGAATTATGCTTTATTAAGTTTAAATCCGAAGGTTAACTTTCATAACTCTTTGTTTAAAGTTCTCTAAAGGGTTAACAAAAAACATTTTTTTTTGTTTTTTCTTAATTCAAATTTGACAAGGCTGTGCCGCAAACCACCGGTTCGTTTTCAAACCGCACGTTCAGTGGCGACCGCAAAAAACGGCCAACTCGTGACAAGGCCGCCTTAGTTCCAATCGCCCATGTAGGCTAATTACGAAAAACAATGCGACGAAGCTCTGGGTGGGATAACGAGTTGGCGTGACGACAGCGTTGGAAATCACATACAGTGTTTGCCTTCTTTACCTCAATTTAACATTAAGCAAACACGGGCAAGATGTCCAAGTTTTTGTAAAACCTAATGATTTAGAATTTCTACCACATCACGTACATCTTCAGCCTTTTGCAGTCCACAGCTGGACATAGGCCTTTCCTAATGTTCGCGACTCCGATCGATTTATCACTACTCGCATCCAGCTCTTGCCAGCCATCTTGTGCAGTCACTCTATCTGGCTTACGAGCGTCAATTTCTATATAGACGAAGAAAAAAAAGTAAATCAATCAAATCTATTCTGAAAACAATGATAGTTAATTAAATTAACAAACATTTTTTGAAAGTAACAATTAGTTGTTGAGACTTGTTGCGCCGAGTATGTCCTAGTTTGAAAACCAGATATTGTGTGCCGTATCTGGTGCAATGAACAAACTGACAAAACCATTTACAATTTAGTAATACTTTCGGCTTCAACGGTAACTTACGAATGTTAATTTTAATGTTTAAATGAATTTCGAGCACCGAAATTCATTCGATAGAATTGTTTATAAATATGATCGATAGATTGATAAATATACTCTTTATTGTACACTAGTGACCCGCCCTCACTTCGTTTCAGGACAGTTAGTTCCACTGTCTACTAATAGATGGCATCTCTTGCATCGCGCTCGTGTTTCGCCTTTTCGGTTTGTTAATGTCTATAGTATTCGTCTATTTCTAATTAGCATAGATAAGGTTATAGAACTTAATGCTTTCTATATAGGCCATAAGTAAATACAGTATTCAATTTGATATTTATTTTCTCTAGTTAGTTATATGAAACTACCAGTAGTGTTCTTAACAAAAAACCTTCTTAGTTAGAATGGTTGGATCGGTAAACAATCACGACACAATTTTTGACGAAGGCTAACTAGTCGCGCGAAAGGATGCGCCGAGCAAATGTCGATTATCGACATTAAACCACAGACTAACAATGTACAAACTGGGACTAAAAATCATTTACTTGAACGTACATTTAAACTTAGGTCCCCTTATAAATTAGGTATTACAACAACGAGTAGTAAAGTAATGGATATGATGTTATTCTCGATAAGCTTAATGACAATAGTCTAAACCAAATATTGATTTACTAATGAACTGTAAATATTATTACTATTCAAAATTAAAATACTTTCAATTATGGAAAAGAAAAGACGTTTTGTGTCTAAATAAAGGCAAATTAATAGAATTAGTGAAAACTATGCAATTTTAACAAATATAGATCAATTATATTATGGAGTTGTCCTTCTGTTTCTAACACAAGATTTGCCAATAGTTTTATGTTTCCCATCTGAAAGGTTGTAAAGTTAGTAATTTCAAGACCACCTTAATGCCACAGCTGATGTAGTGTACAATAAAAAGTTATCGGTTTCGGAAAGCGTACGACCGGCGTTACGCAATCGGCAATGGACCGCCGCGACATCGTATACAAACGATATTAGCCAAATCAAGGTTATTTATGAGTCATGTTACAAACGAGATCAATCCCGACCGTTTATCTAAGACTTACGCGAAAACTAAACTAGGTATATCCTTGTACCTACCAATAAAATTGTACACAATTTCCGAACAAAAAGATTGTGACAATTCAAACGACCAATTGCTAAATCGGTTAAATGGTTGTGATATCGTATTAAAATGTCCTACAAACATAACAGTTTCTGCAACCTTCTTAAAGCGCTTACAAATTTTCCTTCCTTTGAAGGTTAAAGAGATATGGAGCTAGACTTTCATAGCCAGTCCAGTCAACATTTTATAGACGGAAAATCTCATTCAACTCGTGCTCACGCCCCGTTCTATTGCTTTCGGTGCATACCGTAGCACGATTACAAAGTGGTCTTATCGAAAGCAAAATCGAACTAGTTAGGTGACCGTGCCTTTCACAGGGCCCGCGCCACGCCCGCCGGACACTGGCGGCTTTGCCTTCACCGCCCTAACGCGTTTCTGCTGTTACTTGAATTTTAACTAGATCACAAACAATAAAAAAATATTACCAGTCGTTTTACTTTTTATTTGGCGTAAATGTTGTATACTTATGGTGCAAGTGCATGAATACGCGACCTATTTACCAGCAATCATGATTTATAACGCCATTTCAATTTCGCACAGCGAGTTTGTCACATCCCACCTACATGACTTACAACATTGTAAAGAAGAGACCCGATTATACACGCTCAACAAGCGTTCATAATAACAATATTGTTTTGCACCGCGGACGATTACGTCGCAACTCGTGCCTATTGAAACTAAAAAATATATCCGATTGTTACCAAATCTCATCAACAGTCGCAACTAGACGAGCAGAAAGAAGCGACTTAATTTCCAGTTAAGCATGACAGTCCGATTTTTTCGTATTTAGGCTTCGGCCTTCCTGTGTCGGCGGCATTATTCGCCATTCAATTTCCAATTAAACGCTTGATTCTCAATGCCAGCGGGTCGGAGGTGGTCGTAAACACTTGATAAAAAGGCAGGTTGTGGCGCGCGGCTCGCCAGTACCCGAAACACTGGCGTCGCTTTTGTCTCCGAACCTTTCACTTCGCTCATGACCGGCGCCGGCCCGCGCTCCGATAACAAAGACAGCCCAACTTAGATAAGTTTCATTTATAAACGATTATGTTAATTTCAAACGGACGTTAAATTAATAAGTGATGTTTTGTAAACTTTCAGATGGTGAGAGGGGCGGCGTTGGCGCTGGTGTTGGCGCTGACATGCGCGCGCGCAAGCGTCCTCGTGCCAACCTACGTGCTGCCGCCTGACTCGTTCGTGCGCGACCAGCGCAGTCTCGGCCCACCCCCCGACTCTGATCCCGCTGAGTCCCAGCGGACGATCAGGCGACTCATCGGCGGACACATGAAAATCAAACCCGACAAGGAGTACGGCTCATCAAAAAACTCGATCGACTTCGAAGAGAAGCCGTCGAGTGGTAAATTCGCGGGCGTGCTCGCGCCGGACCAGTCGGGCGGCACCGTAGGATGGAACCAGGGCATTTGGGACGACGGCATGCTCATGTCGAGCGCCGGTGAGGGAAAGGAAGCGGTAAAGAAAGAGGTCGACGAGGACAAGAAGACGCTCTCAGACCAAGTGGCAGAGGGGAAATACGGACTGATACAAAATGAGATATTCCCCAAGACGCCTAAACGACCGGGCATTAGTGAGCTACGAGCCTAATTCAGAAACTAGGTCAAAGGATAACCTTCAAACACTTGGAGGTCTAAAGAAAGACGAAATATGGCTCGCAGAGGACCACTTGCTCGTTCTGAAAGGAGGCTCGTTCCCCGAGCGCACGAAAGAGAGCGAACGCAGGCCATGGCCGCCGATCGACGACTACGAGGCGCCCAGAAGGCAAGTAAAGTTACCGCAAAAACCCAAAGTGCCACCGCCCTTTCCAGTACGACTCTCCGACGACGGACCGCTCGTCTTCCTCACACCAGACGGTAGTGTCCCTGCGCCCATTTTCCCTCCCTTCCCTACGGGAGAGGGCGAAGGCTCTCTACCTTCTCCGCCATTCCCCTTCCCGCCGGGAGCGGCCTACGCCCCGGGTGACTATCAGGGAAACTCTACTTCCGGGGGAGCGCCGTTGCCAATTCCTCCGTTCCCATTCCTACCCGGGAATGTGAGCGAAGGACCTTTCCCCTTCCCTGGATCCATGAACGGCTCTTTTCCAGAAGGCTTTCCTCCGGGCGCAGCGTTTCTACCACCACCCAGCAACCAGTCCGACCTGTACGACGAAGACGACCCTTCGATTTACTATCCGCCGCCATACAATTTTTCCTACCGCGCGGACTACAATAACAGCGTGCCAGCGGGACCTCTTGTACCTGGAATAATCCTGCCTCCGCCGCCGGACTTCTTCGCTCCCATGGAGGAGAAGACCACCACTGAGAATGTGAGGACTACGGCAAGACCGGTCACAGTCCCGACGTACACCAGAAAACCGACAGTCAAAACGACTACTCCGTCATCGTCGTATCGCAAATACAAGACGAGGCCCACCACTACAACCGAGTACCCAACAAGAACAACCGAGTACCCAACAAGAACAACCGAGATACCTACGACGATCACGACACCTCCGCCTCTCGAAATCATCACGACACATGTTCGGAAACCACAGCGCATCCCGTCAAGAACTCCAGTACGAGTGCACAATCTGCCTGATGAAATCACAACAAGGCCCAAAACAGAAAAACCAGTATACAAGACGAGAACCAAGGTTACATCCAAACCTATATCCGTTGCTGTTGTTTACGACTATCCAGAGCCTGAGTATAATCCGCAAAAGCCTACAACGTCAGAGAAACCATACATATTGTACAACGTACCAGAGAAGACTCCTAATGTGATTAATGACAATTTGGTTACATCAACTCCAGTGCCATTGAGAGGATATTATTCGAACACACAAAATAGTATTCCTACAACCAAACTGCAGCCCGTATACAACCGTAAACCGAATGACAACGCACTGGCGTCTTTCTACTTCTATGATGAGCAGCCAAAGACGTCACCTGCACCAGCTACATACTTCGACGGACGCAATTACTACAAGACGGTTCCCAGCAATCCTACACCATACCAGCAGCAAAATGTCCAGCAATCAGGATTTGCTCCAGCTGTAGACGTCGCTTACGGCGCCATCGACCAGGCTGATGCTCTCTTCCTGTGGCCCCAGAAACAAGGTCCACGCACACTGACTCAGGAATACTTCAGCATCCAGAAACCGAGACCACAACAGGTGTATGTACAACAGCAACCGAAACAGCGACCAGAGTCATTCTACCAACAAATAGCTGATATTCAGCAGACGATCGAATTGTTTACCACGAAGAGACCGAAATCTTACTCACACAGACCGCACGCGCATAAACCGAAAGCTATCACATCACGACCGGTCTACCAATTCAGCTATCAGAATAACCCGAGGCCTGAACAGATCTCATTCCGAGCACCGAAACTGGATCCGGAACCTTTCAGACCTATGGTGAGCTATAGCAAGCCTTTCAACCTGGAGAACGACTTCAACGCCATCACACCCTCAATCCCCCACGGCTACCAGCAGTACTTGATTGAAAACGTCCAAGTGACGACAGAAACTCCCACGTCAACCAGATTCTACCCCAAGACGAAACTAAGAGACGAGGACTACGACGACGCACCAATAAACAAGGCTGTCCGGCCGAAGGGTAACAGGAACCACATACCGATCCAAAACGACAAACCGGCTGCACACCATGTGAATAGATACCCAAACACAACGCCTAGTCCAATCAGTCACGGCTACTACACGAAACAAGACGAGAGATACCTAGATGACATCACGAAGAACTCATTTGACATATTCGGTAAGAAAATCGAAGATAACACTCACGATGTTAACGGTTTGGCTGTGACCGCCCCTCTTGAGACTGTAAAGACTCCGATCGACAATAACATCAACCTGCAGTACGCCTACGAGATTATCGAGCCCCAGGGAGAGAACCCACCGTCACTAGACAGGGATACCCTGGTGAACGAGCGCCACCCGCGGCCGACGGTCAACCCCGACAGCGAGCCTATTAATATCCAAGTACAGAAGGCCGAGTTGGTCCAGCCGAAGCCGCCCTCGCTGCTGCACGACACGGTTGTGAACGACCGATTCCCGCGACCGCCAATAAACCCGGACAGCGAGTTCATTCCTATCGCGAATCCTGGTCAGCGGGCGTCGCAGCAGTACAGGATACAGTCGCAGGTGCAGCGGCCGCAGTACACGGGCGAGCAGTACGACTTGAACCGGCCGTCGCTGGCCGGGGACATCGCGGTGAACTACAAGAGGCCGCTGCCGCAGGTGAACCCTGACGCGGAGTGGATCCAGCCGGTGAACGCGGCGGGCGAGGGCCGGCCGGGCTCGTTCGTGTCGTACCGGCTGCCGGGCGAGGGCGCGCACGTGTACTTCCTCACGCCGCAAGCGGCGCAGGCGGCGCAGGCGGCGCGCGAGCGCTACCGCTCGCCCGGCTACGGACGGTGAAACCAAAGCTCTAGTCTGAACAGTTAACGCCGCGACCGCGACGTGCCGTGTAAATATAAAGCGCAAATGTGATGTTATAAGTGTCCTAAGTAGTGTAAGGTACGAAAGACTAGCGGGTCGACCGCATTGCCATAATATTTAAAAACGCGAGTTTTTTCTAATTTAGTTGTTAGCGAAATTGTTGTGAAACAAAACGGACGCTTTGCAATTGATGAATTATTTATTAAATTATTTCTAAGAGACTGTGGTGCATGCCTAATGATAGTTAATTTATTTGTCAGTATTCTCAATGAACTCTCAGGGATGTTGTGATGTGATATAATGTGTGGTAATGATTGTGAGCATTGTTGTAATAAGGTAACAGATGTTACTGCATCGTTATTTAAACAAATTAATCTTGTGATTTTTGTATTTTATCAAACAAAGAATTGTAAAATAAAAATTTAAACATTTCATGCTGTTTATTTTGTAAAACCTGTCGTGAAACCGAGGGATGGCGAAACCGGGCAGAGAATAATAAATTAGATAATTGTTTAGGTGTAAATATCTAATTGATTTGCGTCCCCGGCCCGGTTCAATAGCCTACTTAAACAGAGGTCAGTTACAATACCCACTATTGATGACAAATGTCACGGCCCAAACGGAACAAGGTGACAAAGTACAAGCTTACTCACCAACAGAGGAAGTTAGCGTAACAAGTGGTTTGGCAGGTCTCACTCGTCCTTGATTTATATGAACAAACACTTAAGCTATTTATTCCAGTAACTATTATTACATACATAACAATCAAAATGAAGTCATCGATATAATATCTAAGAGTTGATTAAGAAATTACCAATAGGATATCGCTTTAGGCCTGCAATGAAAGGTCGTAAATATGGACCGGTGTTAAAGCAACAAGATAGTATCTCTTTAATGGACTTTTGCAGTATCGGTTTGTGTTCCTCGCAATAAGGTTACTAGTAATGCCACTACATAAGGCCACCGTATACTAAACTGTACAATAAATACTCCTTTAAACATTTCCTATCAGATATTGCACAAATGTACGGACAATCAGCTAGAACGAAGTTCCGAAATGAGACCGTGAAAATGTCAGCATTTGTAACTTAATGTTGGGATGAAATCATATCTAATTCGGGAGTTTGTAATCAGAAATTACATAAAAGCGGGGTGAACAAATCGGTTGATTGTAGAGCTGATTATTCAGGTCAGGCTGGCACGCCATCTAGTGACGTCTGAGTGAACTAAGTGGCTAAATCGCGCTAATCAAGGATGGAATAGAATCTATACCATTTACAAAGACACAATGAACTACCAATATCATATTTTTGACCCGACATATGAGTCTGAACGCCCCGTTGGTCTAGTGGTTTAAGTACCGGGCCGTGATCTCGGGGTCCCGGGTTCGAATCCCGGGTCGAGCAAAAAAAATATGTTTCGAATTTTACGAACATAGCTCGGGTTTGTGATCACCAATCCGCATTAGGCAAGCGTGGTGATTAAGCCTAATCCCATCATAGTAGCGATGACTTGATTTCTTTGATGGAGGCCTTTGCCCTGCAGTGGGATAGTATATAGGCTGATAATTTACTTTTTTTATATGAGTCTGAATGAAAGGATATTAAATTACATCTTCTCAATATGAAATATCTTTAAAGCACTGACGTAAAGATAAATAATTTAAAACGATTAAGTCCAAAACTAGACTTTTAAATTGACTTCACCGGGCATTGAATGAAAGACATTCCTTGCTTTGGCGCAACACATTAGCCACTGCGCTATCAAGGTTGCCATCAATCAATCGGTGGGAAGTGGACGTTTGGCATATGTATTGTGCTCTAACCGACAGGTCTGTTGCTGCGCGTACGCAGTGTACTCAGTTCCCCCGCGCGTGCGAACAAAACTTTCGACGCACTGGAGGCCAATTCTCGGTTTTCGCCTTTTATGTCGAGTCGACTTCATGGAACGCTCAACCAATAGGAGAACACAGATTACAGTCGACATTCCTTATCTTGTTCTTCTATTGGTCTATGCGTTCGATGAAGTCGACTCGACATAGAAGGCGAAAACCGAGAATTGGCCTCCAGGTCTGTTGCTGCGCGGACGCATGTGTTCTCAGTGCCCCCGCGCATGCGAACAAAACTTTCGACGCACTGTTTTGAGTAAGTATTCGTAGAAGGCCACGGGACCGGTATTCGCCCAAGCATAATTTTACTATTGTGATTTGACAAGAAGCAAACCAAAAGGTATTGTTTTGAATACTGTGAGTGAGAGGTGGCCTAATGCGGGGGAAGGGGGTTTGAAGGTATCAAAACAAAGCAATGCGATATATCGATACGATACGATACGATACCTCTTCACGACCATACGATACGCATCGATAAAAAATATCGATCCCATGTATCCGATAAATATTAGCGCTCGACATAGCGGGGGTAATGCCGTGCCCCCCGATTATTAGAAGAAGATTTAATCAAATAAGTTAAACGTTCTTATAAGGGAGAGCTTAAGGTAAAGGTAGGTAATAATAGATCCAGCTTAGTAGCTATAAATTTAAATCAATAGGGTATTTGACTAATCTCGATATAGTAAAAAAATATTTATACTTTTTCCAAATAATGGTAAATAAGAACCAATGGCCAAAATTTTCAGTTAAAAATATAACGTCTAGCTGGTTTTATGAGCATTCAAAGTTTCATGGGCAAGTCCATTTTTAAAGTATGTATTACAATTTAAAAATAATATTATATCATTGAACTACCCGTACATTTTCCACCAACTTTTATTGTAAAACCATTTACTTAAACGAAACATTTGATATAGCTACCAAACAAAATTTACTAGTCGCGCATACAGTATACGAGCAGGTGACGTCACTCGCCTGTAGTCATTTGTATAGAGCGTTTTTGGGCTTGCCCAAAATATGTGCTCTTAAAGTTATGATATCTCAGGTAATTCAAATCAGAATCGAGTAATTCTTTCAATAATGTTTCTTAAATTGAGAGGTCTTTTGATTAAACACATAAAAAAATTTAGTCAAATACCCTAGAATGCCGTACCCTTCGTCTTAAAGGTAAAAATAGTATAGATATAGATAAACGCTATCTATCTACGCTATGTATGTAGAGATCACTGACCTGTGTCTGGCTCCTGCGTGGCGGGCGCGTCCTGCAGCGGGCTGGCGTACAGCCGCAGGTACACCTGGATCGCGACGCGCGCGCAGCGGAAGTAGAACGGGTGCGCGCGCAGCACGTCCTCCAGCCGCAGCAGCCCCACGTACGAGCGGAGCGTCATCTTGCGCATGCAGTACGAGTGGAAGTCGAACTGGTCCTCCATTATCTCCGAGAAGTGCTAAAATGGAGTAAATAAATCTATAAGAGATAAATACTACAAACATCAACAAGACTACACACCGAAAAGTCAAAACAACTAGGGCGATACAATCGACGCCTAACGCCATCTATCAGAAATGAGTGGAACTAATGCCCCGAAACAAAGTTAGGACAGGTCACTAGTAAATAATAAATTCACACATCTCATAATTGGCCTAATAATTGGACTGGCCGGATGGTGCATCTGGTAGTGACCCTGCCTCATACGCCAAAGGTAAGTATTATATTTGTGATAACTCTGTTGTCTGATATCTGTAACACAAGTGCTTAAGCTACTTAGTACGGAGTCAGGTTAATACGATGTTGAGTGAATTTATTTATTATTATTTGAAGTGATAGCTGAACCGCATCTATTTTTAACGATTTTGAAACTCTAGGTTCTCTGCCAATACTTATACTTTTTATTTGATAACTATACTCTGATTCATAATCATGGAAAGTAAACTGACAGATGAAAATGACAAGTTTCTATGCATTTTGACATTTTGCATGTGTCAAATTGAGTGATAATGTATGGGGATGACACATTGACATCTGTCAGTTAACTTTACATGATTATGAATCAGACTATAGTTGCCCGCTTTCACTCAGCTACGAGATTACTATCGGTTCTGTTTCTACCTGTATCATCAAATTTATATACTGACCCTGTCGACTTCATGAGCCTTCTTTAGCGCCTCGCCCCAGGACTGCATCCGCTGGTACGCCGCGGAGGCTTCCGTTTGGAACCACATGCATTGCATTTCATTCAAGTTCTCTGTTGCTGGCACACCTGAAATCATTATTTTATTATGAATTACATCGCGCAAGCGTTTCGTGTTTTCGGTTTACCTATAAGCCTTGTCGTTGTCTATTGAAGTTATCTCTTTATAAAATACATAGTATAGAAAAGAAGTGCCACAGGGCACAATATTGAGCCCTTTATTATTCCACTTGCTTAGTTACTTTCAAATTAGGAATTTAATACATGGGATTCCTCAAGGCAGTAAACTAGTGCCGCCGCTACTTCAAATTTTTAGGTGTACCTCAGGGATCAATTCTAGAACCAGTCCTATTGTTGAGTATATAACTTTTAAAGTGCTAATTATTAATACAGTGGGATGGGAGTCCTCAAGGCCGTGAACTATGTGCCACTCCTACTTCACATTGTTAGGTGTACTCCAGGGATAAATTCTAGGACCAGTCCTATTGTTAATATAACTTTTTAAAGCGCTTAATTTTTAATACATGGGATTCCTCAAGGCAGTTAACTAGATTCACGTCCTAACTTCACATTTTTAGGTGTACTCCAAGGTAAAATTTTAGGACCAGTCCTATTGTTATTATAACTTTTCAAAGTGCTTAATTTTTAATACATGGGATTCCGCAAGGCATTTATTTAACTAGTGCCGCCGCTACTTCCCATTTTAGGTGTACTCCAGGGATCAATTCTAGGACCAGTCCTATTATTTTTATAACTTTTTAAAGTGCTTAATCATTACCTTCCCTCGTGAACTTGGCGCACATTTCCTCGGCGCGCTTGACGTGTCCCGCACGCAGCATGTACCGGGCGCACTTGCTGTTCACGTAGCGATCGGCTGTGTCCATCGCCTGCGCTTCCTCTAGCCACTGGTACGCTGACACCGGGTCGCCTGCATGCTGGAAAACGGGGATAAATCATTCAATAAAGCAGTCAGTGAAGAATGAATAGGCTACTTCTGGGTAAGTTCGCTCCGTTGTAGGCTTTTTCTCAATCTAGGGTTCAGTATGAAACCAAAGGCAAGTCCATCCTAACTAATCCTAACGAATATTATAAATGCGAAAGTAACTCTGTCTGTCTATCTGTCTGTCTATATTTATTAATTCTTTATTGCATATGTAAACACACAATTGGCGAAATCAATCAATTGCTATCAGTCAATCATTGATCCAGGCGAAAAGATCTATGGTGGAGTAATTTTAGCTATAATTTTTTGAGACAGTTGCCTTTTGACAACATTGAATTGATATTCAATGAATGTGTGCATGGAACGATTAAGAACCACACGAAAATACATCTACCCTACGACATCTAAAGAATTTTTCACACAGGATAGCCCATTCGCTACGGAACATTAGTCCAGCAGCGTACCAATAGATGGCATTGGACATAGAATCATGCAAGTGTTTTGCCTTTTCGGTTTGTTTAGATCATAAGCCTTGTCTCTTCAAAACAGACATCAAATTACCTTGTATATCCTCCCTTTAACGATGAACAGCTCGATCAGAGTGGGCGTATGTTCGATGGCCGCATCAATATAATGCAGAGCTCTGTCCGTCTCCGCCTTATAGTCGAAGTGTTGCGCGGCGTAGTAATACGCCCAGAGCGATGTATGATATAATGTGAATTATCAAAATACCTTGTATATCCTCCCTTTAACGATGAACAGCTCGATCAGAGTGGGCGTATGTTCGATGGCCGCATCAATATAATGCAGAGCTCTGTCCGTCTCCGCCTTATAGTCGAAGTGTTGCGCGGCGTAGTAATACGCCCAGAGTAGAGCGCTCGCCGGCTGCTTCACCTCGCTGGGGTCTGAGCTGAAGGTGCCCGACTTTGTTAAGTTCTCTATGTATTGTACAATTAATTTCTCTATCGTATCTGCTTTGCTTTGGTCTGCGTATAATGATCTGGAATTAGAGAATAACCAATGTTTAGTATTGATTTATGATTAATTTTTTTTTAACATGACGTAATCCTATAATAAAATTTTAAGACAGTTTTAAGAATCTATGTAAAATTGGGAAGTAATTGTGTATTCTGTAGATCCTATGGTAGATAATCCAATCCATACTAATATTATAAATGCGAAAGTAACTCTGTCTGTCTGTCTGCTACTCTTTCACGCCAAAACTACTGAACGGATTTAAATGAAATTTGGTATACAGATAATCTAGACCCTGAGAAAGGACATAGGCTACTTTTTATTGCGAAAAGGGGGTTGTAAGGGGTTGAAAGGGGGGTAAAAAGTTACTTTTCCACGCGGACGAAGTCGCGGGCGGCCGCTAGTACTATATATTTTTTTATAGTGCCACAGTATATTGGCTCACCTTAGCCTGATGGTAAGCAAAAAGAGAGCACACGTTGCAATGTGCTAGATGGCGTACAGTAGAATGGCAGTCCATCTACACGGTGATTGGTTATTATTGATGTGAGATGTCAAAATGTCACTAAACAACCAATTTGATGACATTGAAATAAGCCTTCGTCTAACAGTGCGCCATCTAGCGGGTTTTTCATACGCGACAGCCCCAAACGCTACGAAACATTAGTCCAGCAGCGTACCAATAGATGGCATTGGACATAGAATCATGCAAGTGATTCGCCTGTTCGGTTTAGGTTAGATTATTTATTTATTTGGATTATAAGCCTTGTCTCTTCAAAACAGACATCAAAATACCTTGTATATCCTCCCTTTGACGATGAACAGCTCGATCAGAGTGGGCGTATGTTCGATGGCCGCATCAATATAGTGCAGAGCTCTGTCCGTCTCCGCCTTATAGTCGAAGTGTTGCGCGGCGTAGTAATACGCCCAGAGCGATGTATGATATAATGTGAATTATCAAAATACCTTGTATATCCTCCCTTTGACGATGAACAGCTCGATCAGAGTGGGCGTATGTTCGATGGCCGCATCAATATAATGCAGAGCTCTGTCCGTCTCCGCCTTATAGTCGAAGTAATACGCCCAGAGCGATGTATGATATAATGTGAATTATCAAATACCTTGTATATCCTCCCTTTAACGATGAACAGCTCGATCAAAGTGGGCGTATGTTCGATGGCCGCGTCAATATAGTGCAGAGCTCTGTCCGTCTCTGCCTTATAGTCGAAGTGTTGCGCGGCGTAGTAATACGCCCAGAGCGATGTATGATATAATGTGAATTATCAAATACCTTGTATATCCTCCCTTTAACGATGAACAGCTCGATCAGAGTGGGCGTATGTTCGATGGCCGCGTCAATATAGTGCAGAGCTCTGTCCGTCTCTGCCTTATAGTCGAAGTGTTGCGCGGCGTAGTAATACGCCCAGAGTAATGCGCTCGCCGGTTGCTTCACCTCGCTGGGGTCTGAGCTGAACGTGCCCGACTTCGTTAAGTTCTCTATGTATTGTACAATTAATTTCTCTATCGTATCTGCTTTGCTTTGGTCTGCGTATAATGATCTGGAATTAGATAATAACCAATGTTTAGTATTGATTTATGATTCAATTTTTTTTAAACATGACGTAATCCTATAATAAAATTTTAAGACAGTTTTAAGAATCTATGTAAAATTGGGAAGTAATTGTGTATTCTGTAGATCCTACGGTAGATAATCCAATACTATATATTTTTTTTATAGTGCCACAGTATATTGGCTTACCTTAGCCTGATGGTAAGCAAAAAGAGAGCACACGTTGCAATGTGCTAGATGGCGTACAGTAGAATGGCAGTCCATCTACACGGTGATTGGTTATTATTGATGTGAGATGTCAAAATGTCACTAAACAACCAATTTGATGACATTGAAGTTAGCCTTCGTCTAACAGTGCGCCATCTAGCGGGTTTTTCATACGCGATAGCACCCACTTAACGGGATTGCTTGCACACTTTTTCGTTTACGATATTTCGGCGCTGTCGTATGCGTAAAATCCGTTAGTTCCTCAAAAATCCGTTTTCAAGACTTTCTTGCCGCACTATATGGGTATGTATACCTAATGTCCTGATGCCGTACTCGTCGGCGAGCCGCTGCTGCAAGCGCATCCTTGCTCACAAATGAAAGCTACATAGTCGATTGAATCTTTCCATGTCATATTCAACAAGAGATTTCTTTTTCTTCCTTGCGGTACAAATATGGGTATACCTAATATCAACGAAGAGCGGCGGGATGCCTTTATGCAGGCCGTGCCGCAGGTACTCGTCCGCCAGCCGCTCGAACACCGGCTGCGCGCGCGCCTCCGACAGCTGCAGCCGCCGCGGCGCTATTGCTTTTGGGAACTCTTTCCTGGAAACATCAAACAAATCATTATCTATACTATTTATAAAGAGGTTATTCTCATATTCCACGCCAGGGCTTATAGGTAAACCGAAAACACGAAACACTTGCGCGATACAATCAACACCCAGCGCCATCTATTGGAAGACAGTGGATCTACTGTCCCGAAATGATGTGACGGCGGGCCACTAGTTTAACATAAACGAACATAAAAAACGATGATATACAGCGTGAAAGCGAAAGTATCGCTCCCAATGAAGGCTCCATACGCAAAAGATCACTATTTGCCACTATTGGAATTAAAAACAATGGGGGCTATCGCGTGTGAAATATCCGCTAGATGGCGTACTTGATAACTGAGGTCCATCTACACAGTGATTGGTTATTTTTGATGTAAGATGTCAAGATTATACGGTTACTAGACGGTAAATATTAAAAAATATAATCAAAAAAATACTACTTAGGTATATAATCAACATATTATATTTTTGCAGCTGCCTAGTAGATGACATGGCAAAACGTAATGTTTTTGACAATCTTAGTGAATGCTCCACATATTTTTCGAGATGTGGTTCATGAATATTTTATCCAAATCAAGTAACACTTACTTATATACATCGAAGAAGGCCACTTTTTCATCAGGATCACTTAGCTGTTTAGCTTCTATAAGTTTTTGATAATACATCACATTCTCCGGGTTCCTCTTCAACAGATCTTCATAAACCCCTTCTGCTTCTCGGAACCTGGAAAAACAATGTCATTTTGTAAAGTTTTTTGCAAAATATCATGTTTTAATTCAATATTCATTACTAATCTATGAAGAACATATAGGAATATTTTCTTTGATTGCCTACTTTTCGTCAATTTCGAAAATATGAATAAATATAACAAGTTTTTTCTTCTCTAGTCTTATATTAGGGCCACTCGCTCTGCGTGACAAATTTTCGTGCGCGCAGCCAGGGCGTTCTATAATTAATTATAAGGTGTTTACTTATAATGCCAAAGACCACAGAAAATTTATAACATCGTAATTTTTATCAACCATATTTTCATTATTGAAGTACTAAATAAATCTAGTGTGGCAATAAATAACTTTCACATCCATACTAAAAATAATTGTTTAAGTGATTCAGTTTAGTTCCATGCAGAATACCAGCGTCAGGGTGTCTCTGACATCCCGACACATGCTGAGTATGTGCCTTTTCGGTCTTTACTTTCATCTGTTTTACTTTGATGTTAGTTAATTGAGATTGTGATACACTGAATTAATTTAATTAATAAAGTTAATTATTTTAAAATAGTGCTAGTTTACAATCATTAAACAAATAAATACAATTAAAAACATAATGCATTAGCTTTTGCTTTGCAAACAACATAAGAACATAACTAAGTTAATAAAACAGTAAACAACGATAAGTAACAATAGTATTAATGTTGAACAATAAGCCTGTCATGCACCGTAGCACACAATCATAGTCATTATTGTATCAAACGAACCATACACACAACTCTATCATGAGTGATATTGATCGGACAGTTAGCATAATCACTATTCAATTTGTACATAAATTGCTTCCAAGATGCACATGGTTGTGTGTTGTATTAATTATTAACAGACATAGACATGTAAATGTACATCAGGCACATAGGAGTGAGTCAATTTAGCCACAAAACTGGACAACAGTATTTTAGCTTGATTGATTGTTGGGGAAATTAGCCAATTTTTATTAGTTTTTAATTTAAAAAAACTCCCTTTTATGATACTGACTCAAATTGGTGTTATGAGTTTTGATAACATTCACACAAACACCAACAATTGTACATGAAGGAGGGACTTAATTATAAGCACATTGTAAATTGGTGTAAGAAATAAATCTCTTATATGAAAAAAATACTAACCTCTTCAATTTCAAATAATATTCACCCGAAGTCTCCTTCACAGATAACTTATCGAGAATTTGGCTTTGGAACTTATGTAAATGTAGCAGAGCTCTATCATACTGTCCAGATTCGGCTAAAACCATGTTCTGGTAGAGCAGCAGTTCAGAATGCTCATAGTCATATGGACCCTTCATCTGGTTTGTACGGAACGCATCTAGAATACTGTTCGCCATTTCGTAATCACCTAACAAATGATAACTCATCGCAAAACCTATCCAAGACGCTCTTTGCGTTGGTCTCAGCATGAAAAGCTGATATCTGGTGTCCTGAAAAGAAATTATAGAATATTTAGATAGTGAAAATTAAAATCTGTCTGCAAGCTATCTTTTTAACTATGCAACAAACATTAACAAAATAAATTGATTTTTTTGGCATTGTGTGATTGTGTTTCTTGAGGTACATAAAAATTCCCTTGCCAAGGGAGCAAAGGTATTGATAGTATTAACGAATCAATAGTGCAATTAAATAATGGACACAATGATGATATTCTAAGGCAAGTACACAAGAAATTTAAGGCACAAAATTTTACCCTGACACCATACAGTGTAAATTATAACAATAACAATGTGCAAAATGCAAAAGTTTAGAGAAATGTTACAACAACTTACTTTGTACCCTTCCAAATCCCGCATCTGAATCTGAAGCAGAGAAAGATCCCGCAGGATCTGTATATTTTCCTTCTCCCACTTGAGGGCATTGCGGTAACATTTGATAGCCTCATCATACTTTTTATCCGAACGCTGGAGGAGACCATACACGTGCCAGCACACAGGCGACTTCAAATCATTGCGGAGCCCTCGACGCACATATTCATATGCTTCATCTTTCCGGCCTAGGCAGTTCAATGTCAAACCTTTCATGGCCAAAGTTTCTGAAAAAAAAACACTCAAATCATTCTTATATGCTCACCAAGCAGAGCACAATACAGACGTGATTACATATGAAAAAGCGGTCAAATTCCATCATAAGTGACTTGTCTGTAGAAATTGAGAAAACAAAACCATGTATATTCTTACCTCCATGCTCCGCAAATTTAGGGTTGGACAAGATCTGCTTTGCAAATTTCAAGCCATTTTTGTATTGTTTGTGTTCGTAGCAACGCTGGAAAACGGCAGAGAATTATCATCACAAAGTGCTAACCTCTATTTATTATTAGATTCAACTCAACTCAAAGGGCGAACACTGATAGAGATATAGACGGACAAATAACCGCAAAATTTATCTTTACACTTTTCACGTAAAAGGACAGAACAGTCCATTACAATAAACGGCTTATTATAAAAATAATTTATTACAACTTCGGCAATGAAATGCACTAAAATTCGCGATAATCGCATAGAACTGACAAGGTATACAACACGAAATACTATGTTTACAGGGGAACTTACCAAAATTCTTTTAAAAAGAGCATTTTCTTTAGGCGGTAAAGGATTACTGGGTGGCATTTTGTTCAAATGAAATGAATCTTTATAATATTTCACTAATAAATTGAAATATTTCTAAAAACCTCGTGGCTATAAACCAAAGAAGTCGATGAAGTATGGTTGTCTATGGTCTTCTTGTAGTGGTCACGTGACCAGCTTGTGTTGCCAGAATAATAATCTTGATTTCAATTGAATCATTCAATTGCGTAATCGATTGTTTTTGTTTTAATTTACTTATCTATCAGCTTATTGCATTCATTAATCACGTAATGATTGCAAAGTATTGTGTTAACCATTGAGTCACTGTGTAGATATTTGTTTAATATTTTAGCAAGTTTTAGCAGAGGAGCTTACTGAAAGTTGTAACTTGAATAGTTAATTTGACTATCTTCGTACACGCTTTTACTGTCAAAGTAATTTCATTAATGACATCTGTCCTCCTGTCTTGCTCTATTGTCTTTAGTCAGCGAGTTTATTAAAATCGGCGTATCAGTTGTCAATCTGCGAAGTTCCATTTACTTGTATTGTTTTCATACGTAACCAGAAAAAGGTGAATGACACAGTGATCCAAATTTATAATACAACTTAGTGTTATATCTAAACTATTTCATAAAGTATAGTTTACGTTCGACGAGATATGGGCTTGGAAAACATGCGTCGTTGGCCTATGTATATTGTGTTCGCCGTGTGCATTTTGCTCATACTTTCACTATTCAATAACTGGAGTGTAGAAACAGAATTAAGGACGCGTGTTGCCGAAATCAGTACCCAACTTCAGGAGTGTTCGAAACAACAGACATCTTGCATGGAGGAGTCTCTGACGCTCCTGGAGCAACGAGACAACTATGTGTCCAAAGTTAACGACCTGGATAAACAAAAAGGTAAACTGGCTGAGAACTTGTCGATGCTCAAAAACAAACTAGCCAAGTCAGAGACGCAAGTGAACCGCACTCTAGTAGACGTAGAACTGTGTAAGACTGAACTGCAGTCATTGCAAAACTTGCAACTTAGCAAGACCGCAACCCTTGAAACTTTGCGCCTCGACAAAGAAACATTAACTGCGCAACTGACAGAGAGGAAGCAGAAAATAGCAGATTTAGAAAAAGAAATTGAAAGACTGAAGTCGTCTCTTACGACTAAGAGTGCCGCGGCGGTGCCTTCTAAGGTGACCCCTGCAGCCGAGCCGCCCAAGCTGAGTCCCGCCCTGAACGTCCATAATCCTATTAATGAACCAGTCCTGGATAATGATGCTAAGGAGGAGTTAGAGGACACCAATGCTATCAATGATGGAAATGACTTTGACCAGCAACTTCAATAGTAATTCCAGATGTTTGGGCACTAATCTGTCTATTTATCTTAAGTTTAGAATTAAATCTATGATATTCATATTATTCATACATTCTAGTAGTTTTTTTACAAAATGCAATGTATACTGTAGTTAGGTTTATTTGAATTAATTACTAGATGTGATAGGCCTAATTGTTATGTAAAATATTGATTGTGTTATATAATTTTTGTGTGTTTTAAAAACAGGAAATTTTTACCAAGTTCTAATATGAAAGAAAATATAATTTTGGATTCAACAACAAAGTCTGTTAACAATCAATTTAGGAACAAATTAACTTCATGATTCAAATGTAATAAGCTTATTAAATTTTAATGGTAAACCACAGTTAATAGTTTACAATGGCTGTGAGTACTGTAACTGCCAAATCAGATATATTTATATGAATAGCAGTTTTTAACTCATTTAGGTATTCGGCTCTTCAATAAATGGAACAATCATAATTAAGTCTTAACAAGTTTTATTAATATGCACCATGCATGACACATAATATAAAATTCTTAGTTTTTTGCAATTGGTTTGGTTACACTTTTAAAGTGTAATTGTTTATAAAAAGAAGGAACATAGTTTCATAATTTTAGTCCAATGATCAGAGTGATGAAGATCTCTTTAAAAATACATTTAATTAGCAGTTTACTTGATGTTAACAGGGTTTCTAACATCTCTCCATCAATTTTATTCTATAATGTGCACAAACTTTTTTAATAAAACAAATATGTAAGATCAAGATTTTTCTAATTGTAGCCTAGGTACATGTTTTCCATCTTAGCACTATATTCATTGTTATTCATGTCTTTGTTTGTATAAACCATAAAGTTAGATCAGACTTATAGCCATGATATGATTGAAAGTAGTAGCCGGGAAAAATATTCATACAACCAGTGATATTCCCATAATCTCTCAATTTTCTAGTAACATCATCCTAAAGTAGCAGCTAGATGGCTAATCTAAATTATTACCCTTAGGGTGTATTTTCACATTTTTATCACACAATACACTTATTCACTTTAATATAATAAATCAATATTTATTAGCCAGTAACACATTACAAATTGTTGAAGTCATCATTATTTGTTATTGCCATGAAGGTGCCACTCCGATAATTTAAGTAGATCTGATGTATTATTTAGATTAATATGATATTATTATTAGCTCATCATCTTTTGACCTCTAAGATCTCTCATTTAAATTGTTTGAAATGCATAATAATTATAAATATTATTTTATTTGCTCAAATTGTCCTTATCAAAAGAAATGTACTACAATCCATATTTTCATGAATAATACTCTTATTTATCTTTTACCAATGTATTTATTCAACTGACAAGCTTGCATTTAAACATTGTTTTGTTAATGTTGCCTTTTCACATTTATTTATCTAGTAATAATTTTATTATGAATATTAATGCACAAGTTTAGAGGCTAAATTGTCCATCCACACTTAAAGTTTCTCTGCTTTAGAGGGCGGTTGAAATATAAGGCCTGTGGGTTCGATTCCCGCATCAATCTATGTTTATGTAATGGATGTTTATTTTAGGTCTGCTGGGCACAGTCTGGGTGTCGAAACTTTCGTTGTTTCTGGCCCCCTAGTACAGGAAAAACCTCCTAGACAAAAACATTGTACTGTAGTTTAATTATCTCAATTTATTTACAATTTGAGTAAAAAATCATTTTATACATATAAATTATTTTATTCGACAAATATTGTTTAGGATGAAAGGGCCTCATAATGTATTTTACCTACTTCTGTGATCTTTCCTGTAGCTATATTGTTTTCAGTGTAACATAATCAAACTACAAAACCTTTTGGTATCAATTTTGCTAACTCTGCTGAGTTGTTGTTTATAGGAGAATTAAATCTAGTACTTTATATTATTTTGTTTTAATCATCCTTTCTAAGGGCGGGTTTTTCTGTTGTACGGATATGTAGCCTGCGTGCGTGGTACGCACGGACGTGGCGTAAAGGTAAAGTTCGCGGGGTACAAAAAAACATAAAAACATGTCCACTATTATATTAGTGTTTTCTGTGTTCTGTTGTCTGATACACTTGTGTTACTTAACAGGATATCAGAATATCAGACAATAAGTAGATGATACTCCACACTAAGTAACTTTAGCACTTGCCTTATACCTAGGTGTTGTGAATTTATTTATTTAAAAAAAAAGTGAGGACGATGCTTGGTTTTAGCATTAAATTATTCCCATTGTCGCCAATCGCTGTACTATGCCTAAGAATGCTTGATCGCTCACGCAGGTTTACTTGTTGCCAAACTTGGTCAATATTTTTGTGACGATCGAAGTAAGTATCTTTTTGGACACCATGCCGCTCAGGTATATCTTTTGCCGACTGTACCACATAGTACCTACCTACTTATGACAGGAATCGTAACCTCGATGCTGCAGTAGCTAAGCATGCGCAGAACGTCTAGCTAGGCTGTGGTCTAGGGTTCGATTCCTGGTCGGGTCAATTTAGAGAAAGGAGTTTTCTAATTTATCACGAAACCGCTGATTCAGACCTGGGTGTGCTAGTAGTAGTGTTTCTATAACGATCATATGAACAGACAGACAATTTTTTTTATGTGATAGGTAGCAGACGAGCTGGCGGATCACCTGATCAAAGAGAATATAATCACTCCGTCACCTAATAGTAAGCAATTGCCCCCGCCCACGGACACATGCAACACCAGTGGAGTCACAAGTGCGCTGCTATCCTTTTATCCCCTTCCCCCCGATTTAATGATTGCATTTTTGACATAAGTATCGATCACAACCTGATAGTTATTTTGATAAGTACAGAATAATTATTGACCTCTACAAGTATAGATTTGAGAGTCAGCGCGTACCTACTTATAATTGTGTCGCGCAAATATCGAAACATAATTATTTATAGCTCTACGAGTTTCAATTTCATTAAAAATTTATTAAAATACCGCGACGGTGCACGAAATAGTAAATAAAACAAAAACTGTATGTAGTCTAAACAATTTTTATTTCCGTCTTATACATTTATAGCATAATCAAACAAAAATCTATCCATTTATCATTACTTCACAAGTAACAATTATAACAACATAAAACTTAAACATAGACGATATAATAATGTTCTAATTACTTGCAAATCTCATTTACAAATCCATGTAATAATCAGTTGTGTAAAACAGTCCCACATATCGGGACAGGGGAGAGTAAGGTATTCTCTTTGAGTATATAGCTTTATACTAGTATTTATACTCAAAGGGTATTCTTTGCATCTATGGAGGTTGTATTTAAAATGTAAAAATAATATAACAATTCGCTACATAAGTTACATACCTATGCTGTTATCAGCAAACATGCCGTTTAATCAATTTAACGGTTCTTGAGTTATGAAGACAGGTATAAAAAACATACGTACATGCATGATCACAGGAAATTATTTTTTACGCAGGATAGCACTACCAAACAGTGTGTTAGGAACACCAAAATGTCCATGACACTACTGGTAGTGCCTAAACTAAGAAATTATAACCGCTGTTTTATATGGATTGTACTACGACAGTATGTACATATCCAATGTTTATATGTTACTCCATAGATATAACAGCGAGGTCACATAGTAAGAAAAATAAAAATACATTAGAGGCGAGTCATTCTAATCGAGATTCATTACCGTGGCAGTCTTAATCTTTTTTTATGTGATAGGTAGCAGACGAACAGACGGATCACCTGATGGATAAGCAATTGCCACCGGCCAAAGACGTCTGCATATTCCTCCGAAACTATCATCAGAATCTTTAAATGTTACATTTTAAGAGGCTTAAGCTTCAATATACAAATGAATCAGTAAATTTTCAGATTCTGCCGTCAATTTCGAAGGTCGAGGGTTTGAAGACTGCCACGGTAATGGGCATCTCAGCAATCTTGATGAGAATGACCCAGGGCTCATATAAATCACTAAATTAGAACAATTACGAATGTAACAAAATAACAATCATGATAGAGCCAAATATTTCACCATTATCTCATATTAGATTCCTATCCTAGGTCTAAATCTATGAAGTTAAAGGCTAACTAAACTATATTGCGGCCGGATAGCTCAGTCCACTCCCGACGCATGATGATGGTGAAGAAATGGGATTCACGATACCCCTCGACTCTGGTGACTGAGCTACCCGGCTGACCGATCACTATCGAAACCTATACCTAGTGAGTAGAAGCAAGTCGGTGGTATTTTGAAAACAAGGAAATAATAAAATAGATCTTCTCTGCACAAAAGTTTCAAGGAGAATCCGCTGATAAAGAAGTAGTTTCCACCAGAACTATTTTCATATTTTAGTTGTGAAATGTAATGGACTAATCATACACAGATTTGGGTAAACTTATTTCTGACGAACCACTGAGGTTTAGTCGAATTAACAGTCAAAAATAAATTGTTCCCAATGTTTAATCCATATCTTTGAAATATATAATTCATATTTAAGTCTATAGTATTGTCACATTGTATAAACATTTTCACATTATAAAACAGTATAAAAATAAATGCTATATTATAGAAAAATACAATTTTCATATCACATTGTCTATCAAATATTGTAATAATTGCAGACACACTGGCTTATTTTTACAGCCAAACCCAAATGTGTTTTACTATATGAAATAAATGTGCAAAGCTTTCATTTCATGTTGTTTTTTTTAATCAATGATATTTTTAGTAGAACCTTGAAAATGTATGTATGTAGATATTTGTTTCAGATGAGATATATCTGATATGCTATAAGCCGAGAGAATTGCTCTTCAGAATACAATGATAAAATATATCTAAACAAGCACACAATATACCAATAATGAATTAAATGACTATAGGATTTGGCAGTAAAATTGTTAAAAAATAATGATCACAAGATCCTATTATTCAATCTAATGGCAACCTTTTAAATCACATTATGTTTAACACATCTGAAATATTTGTGATCTTTCATCATTCATATGCTATTTCTTCAGGTATTTTTTTTAACATCAAGATGACATTTTGTTTCTATGTAAACTTGTATGTTAAACATAATAATTATTAGAAATTTACTCATATAAGTTCAGCTGAGTATTCCATGTACTCAGAAGGCATGCTTTATTTTATTTATTATATCAATAGAATCAATTCTTTATAGGAACTTAAAAATGAAAGATGTTAGACATGATGTTAAATGGTTACCATTAAAATACATACAAAAATCTTAACTACTTCAAACCCTTTTCTTCTTCTTCTCTGGCTACTTCTTCAAATGCTGGTAAGAGGTTTCTTCGGCACTTGCTTTCATCTGTGTAGTGCAACGCCCAAATTATATACTCACCCACATTTAGTGGGTCTTCCGAATAACTTATCTGTACCTTGCACTTCCTTTCCCACTTCATTGTATCCGACTCTGAACTCCGATTGTTTTTCGTTCGACAAAACTCAATGTAGCCAGTTACATTCAACAAATAACTTTGGCAACTGTGCATTCAACGCATCATGTGATTTGTCCGAATCTGCACTAGTTGATGGCAAGCAATCTCCTTGACCAACTTCTTGGTTTGGTGGTGTGACTGGCACCAATTTGCGTTTAACTCGTTTGCCTAAGAGCCCATCACCTTTACTGTTAACATCTATGCTTTCATCAGTTTCAAAGCTTCTTTTAACACCATTTTTCTGATAGTCCTCATGGGTAGACTCTACATCATATGCTTCAATAAGGTTCACTTTTAGTCTTTTATTTCTTTTGTTGTCTGTCTTTCTATCTTCAGATTCTTTCACCTCATCAACAGGCTGACAACCCTCTGCCCATTCTGGACTATTACAATTAGATCTCAGAATTCTTCTTTTTCTATCAGTTTTATTCCTAACCATTTCTGGAGAGTGAAGTAAACTAGTCACTGTTTTGTCCTCTTTTCTGAAACTGTTTTATTTACAAAATCATTAGACTAAAATGTTTATATGAATTCTAACTACTATATTTTTACTACATAGGATATGATAGGATAGGAATGATTAAAAGAAACTATTTGAAATGAGGATTATTCCAATTTATTTAAATAAAAGAACAAATCATACAAACCTTGAGAGTCGCTCCTGACGACTTTGGATCTTTTCTATACTCTGAACAGTGACAAAATCATGTCTTGAGCATTGCATATCATGTTTAAGAAATGAAGACACTTTTTTTCTTGACTTTATTGTTCTTCCGAACCACTCCAGTATAGCATCGTCCGACAGATACAAGGCCAAGTTCTGTCTTTCATTATCAACCATTTGCTTATACCATGATATAAAATTTTTAGCTTGTTGACGATCTCTTGTCTTATTATTATTACTATTGTTATTGTCTTCTTTAACATTCTTTGTGGCTCTAGTATTGTGTTGGCGAGGGGTTGAAGTTGATTGGGACATTGTTCTGAAAAATGTAATTTTAATTTGTAAGTATTTGACTATCTTAGTAAACTACTTTAGGACTTATTTTATTTCCGTTTTAGAGGTTAAAGTTTAACTGTTATTTTTTACAGTACAGCAGCAACTATAGTATTACTTTTAATGATTACCTACATGGCAAAGTACTCACATTTGTTAGAAAGTATCTCCACAACACTGTAAGAATCTTTAGCCTCGTTGGCCAGGTCAAGTCTTAGGCCTCCCAAACGACGCTTACTCTCCTCGATGTACGCAGTTATTGATAAATTTATTTCTAACAGCTCTTTGTGCAATAATGCGAGATTTTGATTGTTGGAAAAGATGTTTTCTGAAATGAAAAAAATGTGTTCTTGACATATCACGGTAAACAATAAACAAATGAAAGTAATATTCGATTTTTAAAACATAACCTACGAGTGCACTTTGCTGCTTCAAATGCTAAATTTTCACGGCTCAAGTCCTCAGATATTGTCGAATTCATCTTATGCTTGCCTTTTAAATCAGCATCAGCTGATTAAGATGTAATCTTTATAATAAAACCGAACAAACATGAAATAACGCGAAAAATTAAGCGTCTTTCAATCAAAAACTGACAACCAACAAAATGGCATCCATAAACAATATAGAGTAGGCTGAGTAGGGAATTCAAAAATAATTTTACTGTATTCCTTTCCTTTCATTAAAATAATCTCATTCATAAAACTATTCATTCATTTTTAACCATTCATTGTTGTAATATTTTTGATATTTTACTTTTGTCTCATTCTTTCTCATTCATATAATCGTTTCTCAGCTTATTTGATTTATGGCTCTTTTACACTATTTGTTTTTTTTTATATTTTTCGTTTCAGTCAGGGATACCAGCCTAGGTATTACAATATAGGGCACAAACCGACTATAATAATAATCTACCTCATGGCATGCGTGGCGTGGAGTTCGTCGTGGCTCGTGGGCTCGTGGCTAATATAATATACAATGTACTCTCACATGATCCATGTTTACTCTGCATAGAGTAAAGTAATAGTTGGTCCAACCGACGCGACTAGGCGTGAAACAATCAAATGGCTGCGTTGTACTGTATAATGCGTCAAAAAGTCATAAAAACGGAATTTTGGGGAACTATAAACAGAGTTCCCATTTCATGATTTTATTGACGCATTATTTGTCGCCGTGTGAGTTCCCTAAGCCCTTACTCGGCGACAAATAATGCGTCACCGGTACCGGTGCGTACCGGTTAGCTCAATCGAGGGAAAGGGTATTAAAAAGTTGGCATTGCATTTGTGACTCCTCCACTGATATTGAGGGTGTCGCTTGGCGGCGGCGGCAATCTCATACCATTAGGTGATCCGTCTGTTCGTTTGCCACCTATCACATAAATAAAATTATCGTTTTCCATATTTGAGAAATTGATTTTTAGCCACAGAATTCACTAGAATAAAATAGAGGTACTCTTATATCAACAGAATGCCTACTTCAAAATACATTTTATATCAATAACTAAACAAGGAAAAAGTTAAAATACAACACAAGTCACAACAAAATAAAATACAACAACGATGAAATAAAAGGCAGGCAGCACCGAGCTAACCATAGACAAAGCATTAATTATGTGAACGATTGGATAGTCCGGCAACCGCGCTTCTTTGGGAGTGGTAATGCGCCGAACCAATCTACTGCCTTCTCGCGATCATTGACTTCGGCCATTGGTCTATCCTTTGTCAACCAATCATCGAAAAACCAGTGAGAAGATCCAATGTAAGTTTACAATTTTCGCCGAATTTTCCTCTGAGATGTGTGTGCGGATGAATTTTGTTTATTTTAAAAGTGTCGTCTTTTTTGTGGAGTTATTTAACATGCCCGACGAAATTACGTGAGAAGCAGCCATTTTGGCTACGTTGCCTTACTTCGTCCTCGATCGCAATAGTGACGTGTAAAATATTTATCTATTGCGTACGTGAAGTTTCTGAAACTACTGTGCACTTTCCATTTTCACGACGATTTTTCTTCAACTTACTTAAATCAGGTAAATAAGAGCATACATTTCTCTTGAACGATACAAGCCGTGTCTGCGACACTGAGGTTCAATATTCTGAAGGTATCGTAGGCTATCCATAATAAACATTTAATTTAATTCGATAGGTAGAATCTTATTTTACAGCATTTAAGCACAAAATAAAGACTTTGACACAGAAGGCTGACTCAACCTTGATTTATACTTCTGTCTCAGAGTCTTTATTTTGTGATTTAAGGTTAATCCCAAAATAACAATGATGAAGTTTGATAATCACCTTTTTATTGTATTCTAGTGATGAACCATGGAGCACGCTCAGATACAGAGCTCGGATGGAGCTCAGGTGATGACAATCAACGGACAACAACTACAAGTACTACAAATGAATAACTCCCCTCACATGATACAAGGCCCTAATGGCCAACAGATTGTAGTGCACACAATACCAGCGACTGCCCCCACTATACAGGTAAGACTACAACGTAGTACAAGATTTATATTATTATTCTCACTATCTCATTACAGATTAATTGAAATTACGATATCAAAGTCGTCTAAAACTTTAATGTATAAATTATTTACTGTAATTATACAGTTGTAAAGTTAATATAATGAAATTAAAAATGTAATATTTTTGCACGCATTCAGCTCGGAACACAGCAAATCCAGGTAGTAGTATTTAACCCAATTTATAATATTCTGCATGTATTTATAAACCTAGAAAAATAGCTTGCCTAGAGGTAAACTACAGGAAAGCTTTAGAACTGTTCATAGTATTAGTTGATTATGAAGAGGTTGATAAATGCCCTGTTGGTGTAGTGGTTTTAAGTGGCTGTGATTTCAGGGTCCTGGGATAGACTCCTGGGTCAAGCAAACTATTTTACGATTTTATTTAAATAGCTCGGCTTTGTTATCCAATCCATATTAAGCAAGTGTGATAATTAAGTCTAATCCAATCATAGTAGTAGTAATGACTCTGATATTGTAGGGACAGATTTTCTGAATTTGACAAGATGGTGTCCTAAAATAGGTGATGCAGTTCTACGTTGGGGAAATAATAAGTTATTCCGATAAGTGGGTTCATGGACAAACATTCGTGAGATTAACACTTGTGTTTGTTCAGTGTCTGGGTGTTATATTATGTATTCAAGTATTATAATATTTGTGATCCTCTGTTGTCTGTTATCTGTAACACAACAAGTGCTTAAGCCAGGTACAGAGTCAGGTCAATGTATGAGATGAATTTATTTATGGTATTTTATAGTTTTTTTTTCACTTTCTATATGGTTTTTTGGGAGCGCTAACTAATTTTTATTTAGCCTTAAAATTAATATTGATTATGTACTGTACATGTAAATAATATTGTTTTTTTTTACAAAATTTACAGGTAGCCACTCCAAATGGCCAACAGCTACAACAGCTTCAAGTACTGCCTATATCCAGTCTTCAAGGTAAATAAATAATCAAATTACGTTGTTTAATTATATTGGTTACTGCAACTTAGCTCTTACTATATTCACTGTTAACTAAGATGCTTTTTCCTCTTAGTTGGTTGATTTTTTTGTATAGTGAAAATATTATCCCATCTGAGTTTTCCTTCCTTAAGTAAAATACACTACATGAAAATTATTGTATTGTTGTGTATTGTTTGAAATTAATAAATAAATTTATTTGATAGTTCGTACACAAGAAGGATTACAAAAACAAATTTCATTCAGGAACATGAATAGTTCAGGTGAGCTTATCTGATAAAAGAAATATTTTCGATGATTTTTACAAAAGAACTTATTTTCTTTGAGTACATTTTGAGTTTTGTTGACAAGTGGTACCTATATTTTCTTATTTTTAAATCATTGATGTTTTAGGCAGAGACATAAATGACTTAAGAAAAGCTTTTTATTGACTGACAACATAATTTATAGGTAACTTATTTCGGAAAACATGATTAATTTTAAAGAAATAGTATTTAGGTGTATGTAGTTAAATGCTGTTGACATAACATATTTAGTACAAGATGAAATATTAATTAATGAACATAGTAAATATTTTCTTTCAAAGCCCTGACCTCTAACATTAAATTCCAGGGACAAGCAGTAGCATACACCCAATGCAGTTGGTCCAAACAGCAGACGGACAAACATTCATATACCAACCGACGGCTAGCGCGCAGCCCACGATCGACCAGCACCAAATCATACATCAGCCGACTGGTGAGTAGGTATCCATAGCGTGACGAGCCAGTCTACCGCGAAATGATCGATCGTAAAGAGCAGAGATACACATCCACAATATTAGAACCCGCCCTCACTTCGCTTTGGGACCTAACTTAACGTCGTAAGGCCCAGACAGCAGGCACAATAGAAAATCAATTGTTTCTGCCTTTTAAAAGGCTTTTGGGTCTTAAGATGTTAAAGCAGTACCAATAGATGGTCCTAGGAGTGGAATTCATCGTGCGAGTGTTTGTCTATTTCAGTTTATCCATAAGTCTTCACGTTGTCTTTGTGATTAGCCTCTTTATAAATAGTACAGACGGCTTCGATTCCTGGTCAAGTCTATTTAAGAAAAACTACGTTTTCTAAGTTTTCTCGGGTCTGGGTGTTAATTCGTCATCTGGTACTCATAGTACAGTGTATGCCCTAGTTTGAGACCAGGTTGATTGGTGTGATTTTCTACCGCATTTGGCGCATTCAGATTTCACTTGACACTGCATTGGTGGGGTTATCCTCATCTATGAGTGTAAGCAATATTAAAAAATAACTTATATTTTTCAGTGATAAACTTGAATGGGAACCTGGTGCAAATAGCAGGCGTAAATAATGGTGGTGTGGTGCAGTCCCAACAGTTGGTCAGTCAACCAAACATTGTCATGGTAAGTAAATAAACTTTATTGAAAAATAATACGGAGTTAGGTCAATGTATGAGATGTACCTACTATTAGACCGAGGTCCAACTTCGCAGTCATTAGTTGTTTAGTGACATTAAAATAACCAATCGCAGAGTAGATGGACCTCAATTCTCAAGTACGATATCTAGCGGATTTTTCACACGCGATAGACCCCATTCCGACCAATGAGGGTTTTTTCAAATGCAAAATCCGATAGATGGCGTTACGATGACGTCAGGTCCAACTTTGACGAAATTGGTACTTATGGCAAGATACGTCAAAGTGGAAACCAATCCACTCGTTGGACCTGGCGGCCAATTCTCGATTTTCGCCTTCTGTCGAGTCGACTTCATGGAATGCATAGAACAATAGGAGAACAAGATATGGAATGTCGACTGTAATCTGTGTTCTGGCCTATTGGTTGTGCGTTCCATGACGTCGACTCCACATAGAAGGCGAAACTCGGAATTGGCCTCACTGACGCCTCTATCGGACTTTGCAATGTTGCAAAAACCATAATATGCACTGTATGCGATATGTCTATGCAATATAGGCATATTGATGATTACGATTGAATGCCGACTACGCAATATTGCGTAGGTGCTAGACGCAATATTGCGTAGTCGGCATTCAATGTGTATGAATGAATGAATATGCTTTTTATTGCACACAAAACAGAGATATAAAACTCAAAACTAGTTAGAAAAGGAGTAATGTACAACAAAGGCGGTCTTATCACTATGAGCGATCTCTTCCAGGCAACCTTTGGCATATTAATGATTATGATGATGATAATTCCTTATGACAAATATTTTTCTATTCCAGCAAATGGTGAACGGCAACAGCAGCAGCAACAGCGGCGGCGGCGAGGGCGCGAGCGCGGCGGGCTCGGACGAGGAGCCGCTGCTGTACGTCAACGCGCGCCAGTACAAGCGCATCCTCAAGCGCCGCGCCGCGCGCGCCAAGCTGCACGAGCAGGGGAAGATACCTAAGGAGAGGCCGGTAAGCACTACCAGGCCTGTCCGCGTGTAGTATCGAACTTGCAAGTACATGCGGCGTCCCCTCCGGAGGGGAAAATTAGTAGAAAATCACGAACGAGCGGCGACGCACGCGCGACAGTTGCTTGCGATAGAAAGAGAACGCACTTCTAGGTATGAATTATGGTAGGCATTGAACGCTGGGCGGTCGGAATTTCAACGTTAGATTATAGTAGTCTGAGTCTTTATTTCCAGAAACGGTTTTTAGAAGTGGGTCTTCTGTACCTTGTACAATAGTACTGTTACTTAATAAAGTAGTATTGTTACTTAATAAAGTATTCTGTGGCACTACGCACTAACCATACATACGGTCGCGGTTTAAATTGTTTACCACCTTAGGGATCATAATCGCACGTACACATGTAGGTGATAGGTTCTATATGTCTATTACATAATATTGATCATAGACATGGCATCTTTTTAATGATATAACAGCTAACAGGCAGCGGCCCAAGTCAATGTCAAATGGCATGTAATCTCAAAGAAATTAGGTTTTTTTTTTATGGCTGCTTCTGTGTTCCTCTTTGTGTCTTTTTTAATTTTTACTTTAAATAGGTAATATGTAACTTGATATGGCATTTTTGACTTTAGTGCAATAAGTGTGATATAGAATCAAATTTTAAAACTGGTAAACACTTTTTGATCCAGGACCGTACATCGACCTATACTCTGGTTTTTAATCATCATCAGCAACTCACACTCATCCACTGTCGTCCACTGCTGGACATAGGTCTCCCCTAATGCACGCCACCGCTCCAGATTTTCGACCACTCTCATCCATCCCACACCAGCCAGCCTTCGAATGTCATCATCCCATCTTGTCGCAGGGCGTCCAACACTACGCTTACCTGAACGCGATCTCATGTCCTCATACATTGTCGTCAGACATTCGTCTTCTCTCTCACTCTCCCATGTCATCTCTTACATGTTCCTTAACACGCTGAGGTGAAAAAAATGTTTTTTTTTCCAGAAATATCTACATGAATCCAGACACAGACATGCTATGAACAGGATACGAGGGGAAGGCGGGCGATTCCACTCCGGAAGCAGAAAGTAAGCATGGAATTTATTATTAAATTAAAAAAAAAATAAAAAGTATTTTTTTTTTAAGTTTTAGAATATTTCTTTTCTGTTGGTACATATTTGGTTATTGATAAAGCAATATACTAATCAATTCATAAATTTTTTTAGGGATATGGAAAATGCAGATAATCCAGATGACATCAAACAACTAGAAGACATGAAACCGGATACAGTATCCATAACAATTATACAGGTATGTCCAATATTATATTCATAACAACACCATTTTAAAAAAATGTATGAGTACCTACAGTTATGGCACTGATGGTAGGCTTTGGATGAACTAACTACCTTAGCTTTATTTTTACTGCAACTGCGAGTAGAATACTTTGAAATGCATTTACGATATTAACTACCTAAATATATAATGAAATTAGTTTATTCAAAGGACACATACAATGGACCAAGTAGGAGTTTTGTGTGCGGAGTAGGATACAGGAGTCCACTTTACATAGTTTATTGAATTTAGGTTAAATTTAGAAGCCTTATGACCATTATGTATGGCAATTATCGATATAATACCATACTGAGAGCGTTTAAAAAGTGATCCCAACAGCGCTGTCAAATGTAGTTTTACATACAGATTTTGCATTTCGAATATTTCATCGAAAACCAAATGTATTTTACTACTATTTTTGACCTTAATTCGGCGGTGACACTTTTATCTGGAGTTTCTATGATAAAAAATAAATGTGGTTTATTTATCCCAGGATGACGAGTCACAAGAACGCCAGCCCAACCAATGGCGACGGCTCGCGCCGCACCAGCCGCTGCCCTCCACCTAGCGCCGCCTCGCCGCGCAGCCGGCGCGGGCGCACGCACTCCACGCCGACGAGTAAACCACCCCACTGGGGACAGTGAGACACCAAGCCTTCCCAACGACCAGTTTAGACGTCTGTGTTAAAGTGTTCTCTCAAGCAGGTGTTGTGTTGGACCAAATAGTTCCGAAGAAAATCTTGGAGAATTTGAGTTTAAAAGTTCATCGAAAGTGTCTAAAATAGTTTAGAAGAAAGTTACAAACCAACTAAAATGTGATTCAATGTTCTGTGGAAGGAATTTGGTTAAATATTGTTTACTGTAATGAAAGGTCAAATTTTTTTTTAAATACTAGAGGCGAGTGGTGGTAAGTAATCACCGCTGCCAATGAACATCGACGAGATCAGAGAGGTCCCTGACGCGTCGCCGGCCTTAAAAGTATATGCTCTTCCTTAAATATTCCTAAGTTGTAGCCATTAAGAGTTGGATGTCGAAAAAGAGTTTTATGTTCGAAAATTTATAATAATATCTGACAACACTTGCCTTGTATAGTAATTGTAATGTAAATAAGTTTTATCGTGAAATCACATCTTTGAAAATTGCTAGTTAATATGGTGAAATGGTTGTTTAAAGTTTTTGTTGGATTTTCTTATAGTAATAACTAAATTACTAAGTTCACTTAAAAAAACCCTTAAATAGTGGACAATGTCTTACTAAAAATAAGTATTCACTGCATTGAGAATCAAGGAAAAACCGTTACTTATACTTATTTATGAGATATTTACTGTATTAATTGCAGAGATAAAAAAATATTTACTATCTTAATTTGCAGTACTGAGGCGTACTTAATGTCGATTTTTTAGGATAAAAGCGAAAACCAAATCATATCTTAAAACTGTATGTCCTAAATGTTTCCATGATATTTGGACACTAATTAAGAACCCTTACTAAACTAAAATTGTTTTATTGTTTTTAATGTTTGCAGGCAAAACTAAGTTTTATTTATGTTGTATAATTTTGATGATGTTGTGGATAGAATTTTATTTATTGCTGGAGAACTCTGTATGTACCTAATAATAATGAATTTTGATTTAACGAACGGGAAAATAGTTTGCAATATGTTACATAGTATTTTAGCTTTTAATGTTTAATTCATATGCAATTAGGAAATCAGGTTTATAATTCATGTAATTATTTTAAATATTATTTTTATTCCTCGCGTGTAGTTAACTACAAAACGTTTTAGATTTCAACCTTGAAAATGGCCTAGGGAGTCTGTAAAATTGTGATTGTAAACTAAGCTAAAATAAGGACTTTAAAATGTTGACCGTGAGGTCGTAACTCCATCTGTACATTTTGTAAAATACAAACTAGAACTGAGTAGATAACTGTAGACCTTTTATATCGAATAATTAAGTACAAAATAAAAAATGGCACATACAATTTTGGAATTTTATTCAAAATAAATGAGCCCATAATTTTAGAACAACTTTATTACAAAGATTCATAAACAGAATATCCAAAAAGAATGTTCAGGTAGATTAGTCGCTTATAATTAACCTATTCATAAATGTAGAATTGGCATCGCATCTAAATGATTTAATATCTACAAATAGAAAGTAAAGTGTAATATCAACATGATTTCACAATTCAAATTAATAATAACGTTAAATAAAAATGTTTTTGTTACATACATACTAACAATATTAAAACATTATAATAAAATATAAAAGAACAAAATATTTATGTTTTAAAATTCAATTGCACAGCTTAAATTACAACTAAGCACTTATTTTTTAAATTACAAATCCTTAAAATGAGATTCCTATTTTAGATACTAAAATATTACTTCAATATTTATTAATACTGAATATTATCAATACATGGTGTTTCGGTAAACTTTACATCACTTTGAAAAAGTCTTCTACCAAACATTCTGAACAAAATTTGTCCTAAGATGACTTTTGAAAATTTCAAATTCAAAAATAGAGTTCAGGTAGATAGAAGACGTGGTTAAAGGGGTGTATTTTTTAACCAATACACCATGTATAAAAATATCATTCCTAAGTTCCTTCTACATCATACTTATGACATCGAAAACCAATCACTCATAGAGATCTAAAATCAATTTTATGAGGTAGTCTATGGATATCACGATATAATATCAAAGTAAGCAAAATGCGGTTACTGTGATAACTTCGTGACCCCTTAGTAATATAATATTACTATAACTAGTATTAGGTTTTTGCCTTGCAGTGTGTATTGTATCGTATTCTTCCTTAAAACGATTTAAGTTCATAATTTCAAACTTTGTCTTAAACATTGATGAAATCTTTTATTAGGAATTTTGGCCTCCCATAAAGGATCCCATATCGGTAAACAGGTTACTTGAACCTCTAATTTGGCAGTGGCATTGGTGAAAACAGAAAAATAATAAGCGTGTATGGGGAATATTAATATGACCCATGTTTCATCTACAGTCGGGCCACCGAGAGAAGTCTGATTTGACACTTGCAACCGATACAACTTTAGACTGAGGTACAAAACTAAATTTTATCGTCTGACTTAAAAATTAATAATAAATGTATTTGGAGCTGACTTTTCAAAGGCCTAAAACAATGTTTTTATTGTGTCTGCTGCTCTGGATGCCTCACTCCTTAAAATGAGATTCCTATTTTAGATACTAAAATATTACTTCAATATTTATTAATACTGAATATTATCAATACATGGTGTTTCGGTTAACTTTACATCACTTTGAAAAAGTCTTCTACCAAACATTCTGAACAAAATTTGTCCTAAGATGACTTTTGAAAATTTCAAATTCAAAAATAGAGTTCAGGTAGATAGAAGACGTGGTTAAAGGGATGTATTTTTTACCAATACACCATGTATAAAATATATCATTCCTAAGTTCCTTCTACATCATACTTATGACATCGAAAACCAATCACTCATAGAGATCTAAAATCAATTTTATGAGGTAGTCTATGGATATCACGATATAATATCAAAGTAAGCAAAATGCGGTTACTTTGATAACTTCGTGACCCCTTAGTAATATAATATTACAAACTAGTATTAGGTTTTGCCTTGGCAGTGTGTATTGTATCGTATTCTTCCTTAAAACGATTTAAGTTCATAATTTCAAACTTTTAGATGGTGGTTTGAACGGATCCGACCTGTATTTTAATGTACCTATATCTTTATTGTATTATATTTAAATTACACAGGTCATTCGGATGCTCAATATTTTCTTGGAGCATGTCTTCAGCTATTTATTCCTTACGTGTCCGGCTTATGCGAATGATCTCGGATGCGTTGTATCTCGCTCTTGATGGCAGAGATGAGCGGGATGGCAGGATCCTCTGGAGGCAGGCGGCCTTCGGAGAGGATCAGTGCCGGATTGACTGCGGGCACGGCTGGTCGTATTGGGCCGGTCAGGGACTGGGTAAGTAGTAACTTACATTTTATTATAAGTATACAATGTTTTTTATCCACATGCAAAATTATCGAACACAAGTTCTGTTCTTAGAAATTAAGCTTATTTTTCAGTTTTTCAGGCATAAGTTGTTCGGTTGTTCCAAATTTATGTCTTATTAAGGGCCAACGATGTGGTTGGAGGGATGTAAATGTTCACAGATACATCCTGTATAGTAGCAATGGCAGTAACGTTGGTCTAGGGGTTTAAGTACCGGGCCGTGATTTTGGGGCTCTTGGTTCGATTCCCGGGTCATTTAATTTTTTTACTCCTATTTTATTACCAAAACTTTTTGTATCCAATCAATTTATTTACATTACCACCAGTAAGTTTGGCTTATGTACTTACATGTGGAGGCGTGTGCCCCCAGGCTCTTGCAGGGGGCGGCGCGCGGCGCTCCGCCACCGGCCTAGAGAACGACGTCCTTGGCCGCGCCCCGGGCCCTTCTGGTAGCCCTACGCTTGTGCTTGTACCTCTGCTGTGTAACAATCGTAATACAAGTAACTATGACATTTATTATTTTTACACTTTTTATACTTATAGACGTTAATTTTATTGATAACTAAGGCTATAGCTGAATCAAAAAATCGAAACAGTTGCACGATGTAATCGACGCACAACGCCATCTAGTGGCTTAGTGTGGAACTAATATCCCGAAATGAAACGAGAGCGGGCCACTAGTAAAAATTCAAATATGATGTAGTGTAAGAGAGAAAGAGCATTCACTACCCGACGAGACGATCAAATGTTAAAATCACTATTATACAGTTTAGGAATTAAGTACCTAGTTACATAAATGGAATAGGGGTAATTTTTAATAATTTCAAAATCCACGTTGGGCGCCAATTAGAACACGTTATTTACAAAATGGATACTAAAGTTAGTCATGGATTAAAAATAATGCTGTCACGTGAACAAAAATGATCAATAAAAGTGACAGTATCAATTTTAAACTACGTTTTGCAATAAGAGCCTGCAGCCTATCATAGCTTTATTCTCGGACAAAGATTAGTCTTTTTTTTATTATTTGATAGGTAGCAGACGAGCAGGCGGATCACCTGGTGGTAAGCAATGCCGCCGCTCATGGACACCTGCAACACCAGTAGTCAAAATAATACATACCCGGTTCCAGCAGACCTGCCCCGGACAGTATCAAGTGCAGTGTAGGGCGAGCCTGGGAGCCGCACGTTGTCGTTACGGGCTTGGGCCAACTGCTCTCCATCTGTACATTATATCCATTTATGCAAATGTTCTTAATAATTTTTACACTATCGTTAATTCTGATATGCATTTTTTTCTCCAGGGGAATCCATGGCCTTGTCACATGTAGGGAACAAGCTAGTCTGGTGATGTGTCGAGACCCCACATCCGACTGAACCGTACCGCTAATCACTATCCACGTATGACTCGGTCAATATAGGGCTCGTCTGCAACTCTTGTCATGATTCTGACATCTATAAAAACTGCTAAAGCTATTTATACAACAACTTCAAAAAACCACGTTGGGCGCCAATGAAGTCGCCATTATGGTCAAGCGTGTTAACGGTTACTGATCAAACTCAAACAAGCCCATTCATCCCATTTACTGGTTACAACGACACCACGATGATATGTTGATTTTTTTTATGTGATAGGTAGCAGACGAGCAGGCGGAACACCTTATGGTAAGCAATTGCCGCCGCTCATGGACACTTGCAACACCAGTGGAGTTACAAGTGCGCTGCCAACCTTTTATCCTCTTCCCCCCTTGGTGGGCCTCCGGTACCCTCACTTACTCAGCGAAACACAGCACAGGGGCTGCTTCACGCCGGTTTTCTGTGAGGCAGTGGTATCACTCCGGTCGAGCCGGCCCATTAATGCCGAAGCGTGGCTCTCCCACAGTTAAAATTGGCACTCTCTTTTGGGTCTCCCACAGTAAAGATTTTGGCAGGCTGACGCTCTTTGGGGTAGGCCTAGCTACGAGTACGTTCAGCAGTGGACGGTGCATGACTGGCTGTGGAAGTTGTGCTGTAAGTAGGGGGACACAGGTCTACGATTACTAGGAGACTCACCAGGCTTCTTAAGCTTATTATCGCTGCTGTCCCGCTCGGAGTCGACAGTCAGCGTGTCCCGCGACTGTCCCGACGCGCTGCCGAACAGCGTGAAGGCGTCGTCCATCAGCTCGTTGAACCGCTGCCTCATGCGGGACGGACCAGGTTTGGGGCCTGTCCCAGTGGGGCTGGAGGGTTTGTATGCTGGAGACGAATTTGGTATTGTAAAATTTTATTAACTTAAAGCCAAGGTTGTGCGAAAACAAAACTAATTACATTTCTAAACCAGAAATAACCTGGTAGGACAGAGATTGATATTGCATAGTTAACCTCACCTTTCAATGGTCAATCCTCTTGCCTACGGAGGTTTTCAGTGTTTCAGTAAAAGAGTGAGGGGTTGCGTGTTGAGCCCAAAACCAAAAAGGTAATTGTATAGACGATTAGCGGTATAGACGATACGGCCGGTCGCTGGTCAGTTTAGGCATGCCCCAGTCTTCTGAATAATCCCTAGCTACGCTGATACCCACAACCTTTTTTGAGGTCTGGGTCCGCGTCTGATAGTTAAACGATATCGCTTCCTAAGTATTTGGCGATACTACATAGTACTTCCACCAACGGTTTACCTAAATGTTACGAAAGCTTATCTTCACGGAGGATCTTTAATCGTCGTTTTCAAAGTCAACCTTTGCACCATATTTCCACAAGGCTAGATGTAAGCGAAGACAAAAGAGGGGCTCTTATTACCTATATCCCAGAACATACCGTCCTTAATCCTCTGACAATGCAAGTCCCACACCAGAGGCCCGATGACCCCAGGGTCCTTATCGATGCTGCCGAGCCGCACCAGCTGCGACGGCATCTGCCGTCTCGGCACCACGTCCCTGCGGTCGTCGGGCTTCTGCTTAGGGCTGGACCCTGGCGAGTCGATGTCCAGGTGTCGAACAGGACACTGGCTCGAGGATACGGGAGAGGGGCTCCACTATGTTGCCTCTGTAAGATTTAAACTGGTTAGGGGCAGTTTAAGTAGAACGTAGGCAGATTTTTTGGGAAATTTTCAACTTGCTCAGCATAGGTAGAAAGTGATATTTTCATTACCTAGGGAAATGAGTTGACAGATGGCATAGACAGGTATGATGTGGGCGTGTGAGGAGCTGAAGCTTGACTGTCAGAACTATCCACACCAGCTGCCTCCAGGAGACTATCTGTTGTCCCCACTGCGGATTAAAGAAACCGATAAATCTTGTAGCTTGCCGATGATGAAGACTAAAATGTATGAAATAAATTGCTAACCTCTTTTCTTCTGTGGCATCCTCAGGGCATGTGGTTTCTTCTGACGACGCCTAAGAGCTGCTGCCACTTCGGAGACTCCAGAGGAAGAGGTAGACGACCCACTTAACACAAAAGCAAGTATATATATATATGAGAACGAGGATTCCAATGTTTTAGTAGGTTACAATAATATGAATACCTGGAAGCGCTGGCAGCTCTGTATACTGGCAATAGTGTGCTACTTGGTCTTGTTCTGCTTGGAGAAACGACACTAATCAACTGGAAACATAAACAGGTATTAATTACCGCTTATCAAGTGTACTTTATGGTTTACAGAAATACTGTACATACCCTTCCGTCTTTTTCTTCGTGAACTTGCTTCAATTGGTTCCTCTCAGCCTCTCTTAGCAGTTCGTTTCTGTATGCCCGGAATGACGCAGCAGATTTCATTGCTTTTCTCCTGTAATATTTCGTCATAATATAGGCTTCAACAAGGTTAAAGCAATTTCCAGACGAGTTCCAATTACACCATAACTAGTAATTATTCTTTTTCATTACCTTATTCTACAGAACATTTGACACTATAGCTCACCTGTGTGCCAAGCACAGAATAGCCAACAGAACCAGCAAGAGAAGAACAGCCACAGATGCTCCAACTGCCAGAGCCCACAACTCCGTGCCGTGGACGCCTCCCGTGCCAGCTTCGCCTTCCAGACCCTCTGCAGCTTTCAGGTAAGCTGCTGGCGACATTTGCAAACAGTTTCTTAGGAGTAGGTAATGGTATTGTCATAAATATGTGAAGTTCCAGAAGATTTAGGTGGAATTTTACTACAGTACCGTCAATCCACTCCCATCCGACGCGGATTAAAAACAAATGAGTACCTACTACAAAATTACTACTACTACAAAATTCAAGGATATGCCTGATCAAAGCTAAAAAGGTTAACATGCTGTTTTTAATGACCAATTTTAATCAACTTGATAAAACAATAGGTAATAATAAGACAACCCTCTGTAAATATCTCATCACTTTTTTTGTTATATGTTCTGCTGTATTTTATAATTACATATTGTTTTAAATGGATTTCATTAATTTTTCTTAATTACACAATAATATATAATATTTCGAACACATTCAGTACCTACCTATCAATCATTCTTTAAGTAACTGGTGATTTCGTTAATAAACCCAAGTTACACAGTAAATTCGTATGTTCTAGGTACTTAGGTACCTAACACATTTTCATTTATGATAATTTTAAGCATTGAATTAACTGAAATGGCAGCAGGCAGCTCAATAATATCGAAGTTTTAGCGTTGCGTATATTTTATGTATTGCTCTTAAACTTTTGTATCCTACACCGACTAATAAAGTAACTACTTTATCTTTTTAAATGTATAGATTATTTTGTATATGAAATTAGTTTGTAAGTCATGATGAACTCACGCTCCGCCTTAGTAGTGACGACGGCTCCCAATTCCCTGGCCACTTCAGCATCCCTCACAAGCCGCATGTCCCTGGCAGCCACGGCGGCAGGAACAGCCCTTCCACCGACCAGCACTACGTATACTATCTGCACACTGCCTGTATCTGGGGACTGCACAGATATCCCTTTGTTAGGAACATAAATTATTTGTCTTATGTGACTTTCAGGTCTGCATTAATATTTGTACATCATTACCATACATCATTACCATCATACACCTACACAGTTCTTACGTTTCCTGCCATCAAAGTTTTTTGGTCATTATTGTTAAGTTAATGCCTAATGCAAAACTATTAAAATATCTTACTTACTTCAGTAATATTTTGGATATGAACTTGCACTGGTGGCTGCTGTTCCGGTTTTATAATCTCCCTTTTAAATAATAACGTTTCATTTCCTTGATCAGTTTCTAATGGTATATCTATTAAGTCCTCTTTATTGTCTTCCAGATCTTCTCTATCTTTTATTTCTCTTTTTCTTAATACTACTGTTGGTGTTGCTAGTATCCATGATTCCACGTCGCTTATTCTCGTTGCTTTTATTTCCGATATAACTGAATTTGGATCTACATTATCGATGGCAGTTAAATCTTCTTCAGGGTATACTCTCAACATCATGTTCGATGAACTAATAGAGTGACTGTTCTTAACTACGTTAGTCAATGTGTTACTTATGGACTCCACTGGATCGACTACAGAACTGCGGATGTTATGGTATTTCAATGTTTCTGAGCTATAGCCTAAGTTAATATTATTGTCTTTATTAACAGCAAATGAATGAACATCGTGTTTCTTCCTTGAAGTTGGTGCATCTAGTGATTTTATGATGCCAAGGTGTCTTTCTTGTTGTCTGCAATGAAAATGATGGAAGGAGATGTTGCTAAGAAGAGTTTTAGAAATAAGACTAATCTAATAGTAATAAGTAGCATACATTACATTTCAAAGATATTCGAAGACTTACCTAAGAAAAGCTTTCTGGTATAATCTAGCCAGTCTTAATTGGAGGCTATCAGGCGTAGAACCTTGAATGACAGTCAGAAGCCAGTAACGACGATCGTCCGGTATCTCAGGTTCTAAGCTGTCTGGGACTCCTGCTTCGCCACAGTTGAGGACACATTCTCCTGTGGTTTTATCTGTCACCGCCTTTAAATAACAACATTTACCAGAATTTCATTAGGTGATCGGTGAACAATAGAGTTATTCGTGTGCCCATAGAAAAAGTTTTGCATTGAGCCTTTGTAAGGTTATAGCGGTGATGATGACATGGCATTTTGTAACGTTCAAACTGGTATTGCTTTACCGAAAAAAAATATTTTTTTATTTTAGAGTTTATCTAGCCACTTTTCTTCTTTATCCAGTAAGGGCTATTCGATTTTTGATATTCCGACTAAGTAAAGTCGATACTTACACTTCTAACTTTCGTAATATCTAAACAGCCCAGTTAAGTGCTTACCTAGCAAGTAATCTTGCTATTGTATTCCTAATAAAATGCATACCTGTGGTGGATAGGAGTCCAGGTAAACTGTGGCGAGCACAGTGGTGGTATGTACGTAGGGTGTGGAAGGTTTTGATGGCGTTGCCAGAGGAGGCTCGGGCGGAGGTGGAGGACCATCTCCTGAGCCTGTCCAAAAGAAGTCTTCCAGACGAGGAGTGCGCTCGTGCTGATCTTGAGATACGAGTAGGTAGACTAGAAAGAAATGGAATAAAAAGGAAGTTTAAAAACTAAAACCCGACTGCTAAAGTAGTTAAGTAAGAAACAACCTCTTGCTTATGATTAGGCTGGAGTGAACCATTATACAGAGCCACTAAAAACGACAATAAATACTAAACGCTGCCTACATAACAGGATAGCTGTCGTATGAAAAGGCAATTTATAACAAAGTTATAACAAGTTTAAAACAGAGTTGAAAATATTTTTAGGCTAATACCTACGTTAATCGAATAAGGGTACCTGGTCTATCTATTTTCAACCTATCCTTGGTGTTGGTGTTAATTTTTGACTATAAATTAATTATGTCACTGCTCTAGTTCTCACAAACTTCATTCAATCCAAGCAAAGGCTGCATGTAACAAAGGTGTAGGTAACCTTGGACGGTATTGTTGGGGCAGTATACGAATACCTGATACTGGTACAAGTTAATGGCACAACTTGTAAATAAATTTTGGAAAAATATTAAGAGAAAACTGTCTTCAACATGCAAAGAATTTAAATTAATTGATTTCTGATATCAGGGAAAGACAAAGCGTGAGTGACCCATACGTGTACCGCACACTAAGTGCGGTACACCAAAGCAATTTTGCATTTTACTGCAAATAGGTATCTAAAAACTCCGCACTCATACCAGGTACTTTTTTTTAAAGTAATTTAAAGACAATCGGGAACCAAACAGACATGGGCAAATACGTCTCCCGTCAAGTCGTGTCGATGACAGGTCGATAAACATTTCCTGGTTCCTGCAGGATCGCGTGATCTCGGGAATAAAATGGTTTATTGGCCCTTGCTGTAACTTCCAGTAACAACAGTTTCATAACAAGTCGCAAGGGACGAACGATAGCGGTTTTAAGTACGTAAACTTAATTGACGTTAAAAGGCAACTGATTCATATGAAGTTCTACAACAATAAACAAGATCTTAAAAGTATCTACTTACTAAATTTGATTTATAAAACTAGAATTACTCAGGAAATAAACCTATCTAAAGTATACCTATCTATGTACCCATATCTAATATAGGTAAGTATGTTTTTACAGTCCTCTACATAAGTTTTGTTTTCGAGAGCATCAGAAATCACTGAAAATTAAAATTAAACTCGATGTGGCAGAATGAGCGTCAACAATATCGAACGCTCTACATGAGAAAATGTTTAATGTAATCAATCACAGTAGGTAGGTGTTTTAGCCTTGCCAGTATTGGACAAAATCATAAATAAGTAAATCATGATAACGCAATTTGCTCATAAGTCGCTTTCTCTTTTGAATTACGAAGAGGGCTTCCTCAGGGATGTACACTGGCACCACCCCGTACCAACCGCCGATGTTTTATAGTAAAGAAACGCATTTCCTCATTTCTGCTCATACGTATAGATATTTAGACGTTCCTTTAACATGAAACGTAGCTATACTGACAACAAAGATATTTTGCAAGCTTAACAAAATCAGTTTTATGCTGTGTGTATATTATGGTCTAGTTGAATTGAATATGTTTCTTGTTAATAAACTAAGTTACACTAGAAGATTTTTAATGAGATATGGGGCAGACGGATCTCCTGATGATAAACGACTGCCGCCACCCATGGACAACTGCAATACCAGACGAGTCCTCGGACTAATTCTTTCGAAGATGAGTCATAGGTGTCCGCCGGCCTTAATAGGAGTGTACGCACTTTTTGAAGGTCGCATTTGTCCGGAAATACCGTAGGTGATATAGTTCGTTCTATTGATAGCACTAAAGTCTGACCTAGCAGAAAATTGGAATTCAAAAGCACATTTCTGTAACTAGCTTACGATTTAGGTTAGCAACAGAAAAAGTAAAAGTTTAGTGAAGTTTGAAGAAGGGTAGGACAGGCAGACACACCGGTTGGTACGGACTAAAGAGTTTATTAGGTACGTCACGTCATTTTATGGACACGGAGTTTAACGTGGACATAACTAATGCTGCTTGCTTGGCTGGCACTGCCACTAAAGTAGACTGCCAAGCTCCGCGAACTCGGATAACTAAGCGAATTTTATTCAGATGTCGTGATGTTAATCTGATTGCAAAATCGTAGTTTTATTGCATTGTTGTTGAGTTTATTAGGGATCGTTGCCCCCATTCAATTGTTAAATCCAATGGGTATTAAGTAGGTAGTTAGGACTAAATACTGAAGTGCTTAACTGTAGGGTAGAAAAGCATTTACAGATACTGTCGTCGAATCTCAAGCTGGTTCTCTCGTCTCAGCCTTATTAAGGAACTATTTATTTGTAATCGACTTCAAACCAAATGAAGATCACTGCGACTCTAGATAACCCCTTTCGCATCATCAGTTTATAAGATTTTTTTTATTTGAAAGAACGTACTTCTGAGGTGGTCCATGCTGGCCATGGTGGTCCTTGGTGGCCATGGCTAACACCAAAGTACCCAGGTACTATATTACAAATTAAAAATGCAGTCGTACTTTTCAGAATTTGATTGAAAGTTAAGTTACTTTCAAGCCAATTATCTAGCGAAATCGTACCATTTAGCTTGCTTTACTGCTTAGGGGCACGTTGGATCTTGACTTAACTAGGCCAAAATAATTCACTGGCCTATTGGACAATGGATATGTTGCCTTAAGATATCCGTTCCGTTTAGCTTTCAAAGTATTTAATCGTCCATCATATTCCTAGGCGTTTGTTCCGATTGCGCCCCAAGCTGTCGCTTGGAAGCCCGGGGTCTCCTTGTATCGTAAAATCCTTCTGGGTACCTAATACATCTACCAAAATGTATTTATTTTTTTATTAAAAAAATTGTACCTGAGTTTTTCGGTTCAGAAATTCTCAGTGTCAGCCGGAAGTCTGGAAGTTGGCGGTCTTATACTTACCCCCGTGCCTCGGAAAGCACGTTAAGTGGCCTTGCCCATCCCTCTCCGGTCTTGTCACACTGATGTCCCATCGAATTAAAAGGGTATAATATAGGGAGTGCACCTGTGTTTGCGCACACACTTGAGCACTATAATATATTTTATCCTGCGTACGTGGCTGATAGTTAAGATCGACCGCCTTAGCCGAATCGGTTGGAAGATATTATTACATCTACTGAGGGATTTTTATTAGATGACGCTCAGCCAGTAAATATCAGGATCATGATGCCTCAAAGTACGTTTAAGGTACTCTGTTTACAGATATTACGACTAGACATATTGTTACTCATATCTATTTTCCTCCTAGCATCGACCTTTCAACATACAAACGCCCAAACAGGCATATAATAGCACCGTAATGTCGGCGGTTTCACGCGGTCCATGCGTCCGCGCATCCTTTGTGTCTACCGGACGTGGACATGTGGCCAACAATGAAGAACTGCGTTGATTTCCCTCTATGTTCATAACTATAAGGTTCAATATGATGGAAATGAGCGGTGTGGGAACCGTCGCAAGTTGGGCGGCGCGGGCGCAGCCAACCGTAATGATGACCCTTGCCTTTGATTGATAATGTGACTCTGCGTGAATTATGTCTGTAGAACTCAAAATTTGATTAAGTCAAATACCTATTTACATCTATAGGAGTAATACACTGACGCCCAACCTATTTAGGTAATTACTACCTACCTATTAAAATATTACTACGAGGAAGTAAATAATATTATTATTTAGGCTGTGTAAATCACATGCCTATTTTGAACATTACCTTAGTGCGGTAAAATTGTTGATAAACAAAAAATAACAATATCTTTGAAGCTCTCTGTTCAACATTTCTAGCTTGCTGGTCGATTTGAGTTGAACATCCCAATGTCCACCACAGAAGAAAAAATATGAAAGTAATAAGAACATAATATATTTAAAGGTAGGTACTTCCATGTCCTACAAAGTGGTTACATAGTGGCTTAACTAGGTGGATGGGTTAATTAATTTACCTATAGCACTACCTACCCGTACAAAGGTATTGTGACACTAAACCACTTTAAAACATCGTCATTCATTATCATATTATCCACCCACTCATAGCTGTACTTTACAGTTAAGATCTTCTATATATTTTTTTCCAATACGGGGCATATTCCTTATTCGACATACACGTAGTTTATGAAATAATGTGAACCTTCCTAAGAAAACTAGGCATGTAGTTAAAATACAATAACGAGAAAATCTTTATTCTCAAGATATTACTCAGGAAGAAAACTTAACAATCCCACAAACTATTAAATTTAATAAATTCTATTTACCTATTGCAAATTAAAATAATTTTATTAAAAGTTTGGCGGTTTTGAATAATTCACTATCGTGTTTTACTTAATTCCCATGAAAGTAAATAATAACATTAACAATAGTGTGAAGAACTTACTTTTGTCGTCATTTTCATAATCTTCGGCAGACACATCAAAAATTATACCAATGTAAAGTAAATTTATTAAAATCTTATTTCTCAACATATTTTTACTCCTCTGAATCATAGCTATTTCAACTTTAAAATAATCATATCGAAAATATTTTTAAAGTTAAATCACTGAATATTTTTCACTAAATTATTATATCGCGTTAAAATTACACCGATGCAATGGAACCATGGAGGAACACCATCCATTTACGAAATCGTACAAAATACTACTGTGCATTTGGAATTGTTGTCACGTTGCTACGCAACAGAATTGAATTACGCGCGCAATGCGCTTCGGCCCGCCATATTTATAGTAAAGGTGTGGTCACAGATAACTTTATACTAGGGGACAGATAGGACACTTCGATTTCTGACATCAGTTTACAAGGTGCAACGCAAAAGCGCTGGCATCGCGGCGTGCGAGCTAGTGAAGTTACTGATTTAGGTATCGATATCGAGATTTAGTGATGTTCGTAGTCGATAAGATAATTATGGTGGGATAGGTGGTGGATGGAGTTCTTTACTTCTTATAATGTTTCAAGAAGGTCATGACAATGAATTTTGGAAAATTCATGACTTTCTTGATGTATGATAATATTAGGTGTAAAATAATTCAAGACATTACATACAAAAAATCATTTATTTTTTCGATCGTCATCTTAACATTTTCAAATAGATGATGCATTATTTGATCATTAATTTCCACATCGGTTGTTCCGCGATCTCCTGAAAAGTAAGTAAGAAGGACGTAATTAGGATGTCACAAAATTCAATTTTAACTATGAAGATTAATTTCTAAAATAAATTCATCAATCTAATTTAATACCAACCTTCAGAGTTACCGGCTGGTATGGACTTATCTGCCAGCTGGTGCTAATTCAATGACTTTGTCAGGTGGCAAGGAATAATTGTGGTCTCTTATGTCATCACCAACTGAAAATACATACCTATAGTTAATTGTAAGAATAAAATAGGACATGGAATAAATATCCCGTGAGAAGCAGCCTGCATATGGTAAGCTTACATTATACACCCCTATTTTTTTTTTACTACATAAATTTTTTTTGGTACTTCAGTATCGACTCCTGATCATTTATAGCTAGTCAAAATCAAAATAGTCGAATTCCCAAAATTATCCATTAAACTAAGCCATTTTTGGTAAACAATTCATTATTAATGTGTGACACGCACACCTAGATAGAAAGCGTAGAGAGTATCGATTTGCGTATTCGACCGCCTCGAGACTTCATTGATAAATCCCGGCAAACTCGCGTCGAAGCTCAAGCCACGCCCCTTTCCCTGGCCCTCGATCCTTGCTCAAAAATGAACAAACAGTTGCAGTGCCATTTTGCTTCCGGGATTGTGTGCACGCACGCCGGCGAACTACGCGTACTTTCGGATTTCGGTGTTATTTACTTTTATTTATGGAGTGAAATTAAGCGAGGAGTGTAACATAAGTGAGCCTACTAGATTAGAACAATTAAAACAGCGCATTATGGACGCCTTTGAGTGAAGCAACAGAAGTCAATACTTCTTTCTTTAAAAAACAATTCATTAAAACGTGCTCGTGTGTGCATTGATAATGGGGGATGTTTTGAAGGACAATTGAAATATCTGTAAGTTATTAGTTTTGTAAATAAGTAGGTAATTATTGTAAACAGCAGCTGATTCTAACTTTTTAAATACGCCAAAATTACTTTTTGTTTTTATGTTTTATTAGTAGAATTTAATTTTGTTTCGCCAGCTGCTGTTGGTTTTCCGAATAAATAATTAATAAATTTATTGTCTTAAGTAGGTATTTCTAAAGTTAAAAAGTAATTTTGCCGGTCCTAAGCCCGGTTAAAGTATGAAGGAGAAGTTAGAATATCAGAATTAATACTAAATTTTTCAATTTCCATCTTTTATTTCATTCCTTAATTTAAAATAGGTAAATTATGATAACAGCTGTTGTCTAGTTTCATTAATGGCAAGTGCGAGCGAGAGAGCGCGCGGAGGCGGGAACGAGACAGGTCAATGTTGATACATTTAGAATGGAATAGTAAAATACGTCCATAAATCAAGCGGATTTTTGGGATAAAAACAAACGCCGATAGCTTAGCTGATTTTCAATAAAAAAAAATATGACAAGCCATATATGATCAGTAGATGATAGAGAACATACCATTTCATTCTTTGCACTAATAAAAAAATAGTGGTGTAGAATTATATTTACCTACATTGAAAATTAATTAAGCAAGATAAATTTATTATTTCTTTGAAAGTTTATAGTTTGATGTACAGTGGCCTGCACATCAAGTTACTACAATCTGTCAAATTTCTTCAATCGAACCTCACTTTTATGTCAAACGTGTTTGGTTCAATATCAACTGAGGAAATTTGACAGATTGTAGTAACTTGATGTGCTGGCCACTGTACCTACTCTTAACCTTTTATTACCTGCATCTATATCTAATGTTTTTATAAAAAAAACAACTTTGCAATAAGCACCCAAATTGTAATAAAATTATAATCATAACCTAAGACATGCACCACACTTTTTAATAATTATTATACAGTGGAATCCGTTTATAATGACATGAAAGGGAAATGACAACATTTAGTAGAAAATGCTCATTTTTGTCACATTTACTTATGAACTCTTCTTTTCAATAGAGAGATATAAAATGTGTAATAAGTATTTTTTCATCCCTCCCAAAACTTGTCGGAGGTGTTACCTTACACATTGGTTAGTAAAACAGTTTTTTTGTATAATAAAAAGACACAATGTACGATAAACCAGTCATAATAAGCGAAATGTCACTATTAGCGAGTCATTATAAAGGACTTTGTAATAAAGAGTTTTCTATGCTAACCATTTTCACCTTGTAATTACGTCATATCAAGCAGTGGGTCAATAAAAGCGGAGTAAAATTAACCGGATTCTACTGTACCTACACCTTTGTGTATTTACACAAAGTCCATGTACGTACATAAATCATTTCAACTATGTGATGTTGTGCCTAATAAGGGATATTAAAATTACCAGGACATTACAGTGTCTCCCATTAAACAATAATGAAATGCTCACCTTCACGAATATTCGAACTTGCTGCATACACTTCTTCAGGTGATTGAGAGTAATAATTGTGGTCACTTAAGTGGTTGCTACCTGAAAACATTTTAATTATGGTTTAGCATAGGTATCAAGTACTTGTTCTTCATTGTTTTGTGAATATTTTGGAATTCACCGATTCCACAACAGCACAGCCCTAAACAGCATGTAATAATGTTAAATCAAACATTTTTTCTTGATAAATGGTTGTGAAAGAATGAAATTTAGACAAAACATGTCTTAAAACTTAATACTTACCAATACAGCTCAGTGGAATACATAAAGTATTTCGTTGGTCGAAAATAGGCAGGGGTAGCCAGTTGCGAGTCTGTTTCCATGTGCATCGAACTGACTACGGTCAATAAGCGATGATCTAAGCCGGAAATGTTATTTTAGCGACGAAGTTTACGGAAAAACTCACTGAACAATTTGTAAACACAAGACACAATTCGAGAAAAGTTTTGATTGTCAGTCAACGTCAAATTGAAAAAAAATATGGCGGCACAGTAAAAATGGCGACCACGCGGCGACCAATAGAAAATAGCACAGCAGCGCATTGCGGTGCACAGCGAAACTAGAGTGTCACAGGCCTGGGTGTGGTCCAACTTCTAGCGGTTCATTATTTATAAGATCAGCGTACACGTAAATATATAAAATAGGTATAATACATACCCTACTTACTTTACTACACACTCACACGACTTAATTTCCATGGAGTTTAGGTATGTGAAATAAGTAAAGATAAATAATAATTTAAAATAAAGATAGATTCAGATGTTTCTAAGAGATACAATGAAATCAGAATGTTTGTAAATCTTTTAATTAAGTAAATAATAAAGTTTTGTGTCAAGTTATCCACATTTACTTAAAGGGTATGTACGTAATTTACATAAAAGTTTACTGAGTAGGTAGCATGAAACAGTTGCAAACAGTATTCAACAGAACACGGGATGAAATAGCAAAAAAATGTGAAATAGTGTCTGGTTAGAGTTCCATGGGAAAAAATTTAAGAGAACAGAATTTAAAATAAATAATCCGGATCAGCAGAACCGCTGGAACTTACGCTGCACCTTTATATGATGTAACCATAGACAAATATTTTAATGAGTAAATCTTTTTAAAATATTTTCTTAAGTTCAATTAGAACTAAAATTAACAATTAGTTTCATGATCGTTAATAAAATTAAGCGAAGACCCTTTTGTGTGTTCTCCCATAATCCTTGATATTTTTTTCAAAATAATCGTGATTGTCTATGATACGCCAAGTTTATAACAATATTACCAGACTAATATAAAAACTACCATTTAGTAACTTTCTGCAAACTTTTGTACAGTTTTCTTAGCTGGTTTCATAACAGACAGGTGTGACTTCAGTGTTTTGACAATTATGAATTGTTTTATTTGTTACACAGCTATTCTGTCTGAGTGAGTTGTCACTTGGACATTTTTATTGTTTTTGATGGAGTCTTAAAAACTGCGATTTTGTTATGTAGTCTTGACAGAATCCGTAGGTCCATAAAACGCTATACACCGGTGTTTGAGTGATTGCGACTACTTCAACAGTTTATCATTTATGTCACTTGACATAGTGGAAGCTAGTGTATTGAGGATCGACGGCTGGACCAGCTTCCTTTTGTATTGTTTGTGTTTTTTTTAGGTTTTAGACTGTTTTGATATATCTATTGTTTTGTTCAAATAGTACACCAAGTACTTTGTTCTATGCTTGTGAAAAAGGTATTTTGGAAAAGTACAATAATTACCATTTTACTGAAATCTGATTTTTAAAAGAAACTCATTTTAGTTTATACTACAGTCCACCTTATCTCTTCAGTAACTTAAAAGATACTAATCAGTATTTCTTGCACTTATAAAGCAAAAATCAATACCTGTATTTTTCCTTTCACATAGCTGCGTAATCGAGTAATTCAAAACAGAGAATAGTAGAATTATATTTTATTTTCTGACAACACCGTCGTTTTCCATCGCACCATTTCGTGTTGTTTCATTCGTGTGAGTTCGTCGCTTCCGTTCGACGGACTTTGTGCGACGTAAGCGGGTGTGTGCGAAAGTATGAAGTGAAATCGTACAAAAAGTGTGTGAAATGTTTAGTGTTAGTTTTTATTGTGCTAAAAATCCAAAATGAGTGCGAACGGATAACCGCGGTTACTTAAATCGGTCCATAAAACCCTAAGATAGTGGTACACGTAACATTTCGTATGAACAGTTTCAAAATGGCTGTGTTTTGAAGGACCCTTTGTCCGCTTTCGTGTTCTTCTTTCAGCATGATAGTGGGATCGTACTGTCAGAATTTTGACTTCGAGAGGTGAGGGAGATACCTAATAAGATTTAGTGGTTTTGGTGTAGAAACGTGGAGTGGAAAATCACTGGTTCCCGCCGTAGTGCGGTGGCGCTCGATTGCTTTCTACGCAAGCGATACCAAACGCTAGCTTGCAACGTGTGAGTTTCTAATAACCTTTTTATTTTCTTGGGTAACTAATAAAGTGGTTTGTGGCACGTACGTGGGCTGGCCGCTCACGGCTGATATAATTTTAGCTTGGTGTTGATTTCCTGGCGTTTGTACTCCATTCGTGACATGTCAGACTGTGAGGTAAACATATGATACAGCTTATTTTTAGATGAACGTATTTAGAAATCTTATTGGAATACGCATTCCTACCGGAAAACTGATTAAGCCACGTTGTACAATCGACATCAAGCAAAATTATTCCATTTTGCTAAGTTTATTTGTGTTTTTGTAGCATGTTTGAATACTGTTTATCAAAACAATGATACATACATACACACACCATTGTACTAGGACCTCGCCCGTATGTTCGATTCATGTTGAAGCAAATTATTTCAATATCATTAAACCATAAACCACTTCTCAATGGAGGGTCTGAAGTCTCAAAACATCTCATGGTTTTTATAAAATGTGTTAAGTAATTGTAAATATTATAGCCTCTTCTATTATATTCCTATCATTATTTATTATTATACAGTTTAACAACCTTCACTAGGTATTGTCCAAATCATGAGTGTTATTTTATCAAATATAAGTTTATCAATTCTACTTCTCTTTGTAAGATGTTACTTACATAAGGAAATGAATATAACAAGTAATCAAGAAACCATGAAATACCTCCTAGGTTAATGATGGTATTAAAAAGTATTTCCCAACCACCAATGTTACCTTTTTAACATAGGTACACCTATAATGTTTGTATCTACAATATTAAAAACATACTCATTACATAGGTAGATAAAAACATTTTAAATGTGTCTCCATATTTAGAACTCACATAAATCAAAGGGGGGCTAGGTACGACAACCTATTTTAAATTCTGCAATGTTTACGCAAGCATTGTTTTGACTACCGAAATCCAGCAAATTAAAAACCTAGGTAAGAATTTAAAAGATAATACTAAAAAATAAAACAAAAATTGATCAAATCAAAACAATTACTTAAATCATGCCATAACAAAAATAAGAAACTAGGTAAGGTACTTTCATAAATTATTAGGTAATTTAATTGAACATAATCATTTCCAGGTCCATTACCTATTTTTATAAATTATAGCTGACCTGGTGAACGCCATATCACATTTTTTCTTGTCAATTCAAACCTTACATGGGCTTGCACAAATATTTCAAGACCAAAATAATTATATTGGTTTAGCCATTCTTGTGTTTTAAGCAGAGTAACACAGCAGCAATAATTTTTCATTAATTGAACATTATTTAAAAGGTGCATATCTTATTTTTATAGTGCTGTTTGTTTCTAGCATAATTAAGATTTTAATACCCAAAAATTAATAACTCCATATACCTACCCTTATTATGAAATTGCTATATATAATAACTAGGTAACATAATATTACAAAAAGTATCAGTTCTTTAGTTATCATTTTTATTAATATTGTAGGTTTCATTTTTAAACAGCATTGACTTCAGAAATATATCAACAAGTTTTTGAAGTTATTCATTATATTATTTTGGAGATAGTCACTAGACTAACAATTTTTGTATAACGGTTTTGAACAGTTTGATCGACCTGCTGCAGGAGGGTAGGTAGGTATACTTTATTTTTAAATTGACTACTATTTAAGTCAATTTAAAAATCAAGTTACAACTTATAATATCAGTTTCTGAAAAGAGGGTCCTCAATTCAGTACACGTCAGAAGGAAGAAGAAAATAAGGTTGCAAACTTTTTTCCAAGTCATGACTGTAATACCTAGTTGTTGCCAACAAAGATGGCTGCACGAAAAACGATCGCCTAACGGCAACCGAGGCATTGTGTACTCCGGCGCCCGCGCCGCTGTCGTCAACCGGCCCGATATTGTTGACTGGTTCAGAAAACAGTCGTAATACTTTTTTTTTTATTAAATTACGATTTGGAATTTGATTACTTAATTAACTAAGAATCATTTGCAAATCTCAACTCATTACCCGAAGGTGTTGTAAACTAACTCTTTAATACTTATTAAAGACAAACTATTTTTGTAGCTTATTATAAGAGATCGTGTGGAGGACCAGAGGACAGTCGAAAAAGAGATGGATGGATTGTGTGAAAAGGGGATGATACGATGATGAATGACAGGGACGAATGGAAGAAGACGACATACTGCGCCGACCCTAGTCAATCTGGTTATAGAGCAGGAAGATGATGATGATATAAGAGATTACATAAGTAGCAGTTCCTCTTTATTATAAAAACACCAAAGAATGCTCAATACCTCTTCTTAGTCACCATTACTTGACTGTTTCCATTCTAAATTAGCAAATCACTTTTTTAGATAGATCAACAAGCAAAGTATGGTTTGAGACCTTGTCTGGTCTGAATTTATTAATGCATTGCCTTGTTGATAAAGATTAATACCTTTTTAGATTATTTTTATGTGGTAGACGTGCAGAATGATTTAGAATGAATGTACCTGATGGCAAGCGGTTGCCAATGCCCATAGACGGATGTCCAGTTGTGCTATGCTGCAATAGAGGAGTCACAAGTTCGCTGCTAAACTTTAAACTGCCATTCCCCCTAATTGGGACTCGAGTATCTTCACTCACTCGGCGAAACAAGCCGGCCCATTCATGCCGAAGCGTACCTCTCCCATAGCAAAAAAGTGGCTGTTCTACTGTGTTTTCCATATTAGGTAAAGTGCGTTTCTATAGCTAGTACATTTCCCCACATGTATACCTACTTACGCCGCTGGCTCAGCGACCCAAACAGGATCTTGGTCTCCGAAACAAGAGATCGCCACTTCGGTCGGTCCTGCATTACTTCTTGCCAGACTTGACATAAAGCTCGCGTTGATCTGTCTCGACGATCGTGTTTCCAGCGATACCTAGGTCGCCCAACTGGGCGTCGGCACTCGGCCCGTAGTTCCATCTTGTATAGCTTTCTTCACGATCTTTGCAAAATTCTGGGCCCAGTAAAACACGATGGCTTGAGGATACGCACGAATGCCGAAATAATTCTGAACACATCCAACATCCTACAATATACTACACTACTTTTAACGAGAAAGCAAGTTTTCAGCAATTCGTTACGTTGATAATAGGCTGGCATTATTCTTTCCGTTGGTTTCTCATTCCTGCCTCACGTTTTCGTCATAACGCGTGCCATTTCCAGCGTTTGTCGGCGTAATTGCTTGTTGTTTTCTATAATTACCGTTTCCCTTTGTTGTACTACAGTTTAACGTCAGCTTGTTACCAGCGAAATCAAATTAACTGCCTAACATCCGTTATGACATTATTTCTGTATTGAATAGTTAGTAATGTAGGGGAACTGACTGACGCCTGATGGTTATATTCCTGCTAAGTGAGTTGTGATTTATAATGTATCAAGAAAGTCATGAAATTAATTGATGGCGCCACTGGCCCTTACTTCATGACATACGTACCATACTCTATGACGCGTCATAGTATTGACTATAGCATTCCGTGATAGTTCCTTAAGAAAGTTCCTCAAGAATAAATTTCATGACTTTATGAGTATAGGGGCATTCAAGAGACAGGAGACGAAAGGTCGGCAACGCATCATTGACACATCGTACGCAGATGTTTATGGGTAGAAATGATTAGGTAGTTGCCAAAAGGAGACCCGTTTGCTCGTTTCGCCTCTAGAGTAAAAAATAAACAAAAAGTAAATCTTCAAGACAAGGCGATCAATAAATTTATCTAAAACCGATAGGATTTACAGCTTAAAGCGTTCACAGGATTAAGATTAAGGCTTTAAAATGAGATAAACCTATCTCCTATAGACAAGCTCACGATTTATACTACACAGCTAGAGAAATATTCCCTATTTAGTGAATGCAGCACACTCGCTATTACCATTAGTAACATGCCAGCCAGGTCCACCCACACATACCGCTTTAGAAAGTAAATGGCAGCGATAATACCAAGTTTCGGAACTATTGTTCTCAGCTACAATAGGATTATAGGATACCACCACGCTATTCTCGTTTCCGCTGTCCTCAACGCTTGGATTTTCGGCGGAAGCTTATTAAAACTGAAATTATAAACCACTGGAGTTGAAAGCTTAAAACAGATTTTGAGAAACTGCATTTACAGTCATGCCAGCCAGTTTAATTTAGAACTCGGGTTAAGTTAGATTAATTAATAAAGATTTATCTGAGGTTTACCTTATTATATAACACTAAGAGACAGGCCAGACATTAAACATCGCCCAGCAGTGTGATCAAGCAGGCTTAAAAAAAAGTACTATCCGATATTAATTTTAAAAAAGCAAAAAATTTATTTGTAATTAGCCAGAGACCATGGACCTCTTCTAGGATTTTTGAAAGTGATATTGCGTTGGTTGATCTAGATGCGGGTCAAAAGTTAGTCGACGATTGCACCTCTCCAATAATTTAGGAGATACAGCCATACATTCATTTTGAGATGGTTAAAAATCCCGGAAAGATACATAATAAATGTCAACAATTCGATACAAGTACATATAAATTACTCAGATACCTAACTTCGACCTGTGATTTAGGTATAATGCTTGAAAGTAGGTTTTCTAAGACATTCTAAATTTAACTCGCGAGCGGTCTACCTACCACCTATGTTTGTATGTCGTGCATAGATAGATTTTCAAGTCGAGCTTCCAACATTGATCAATATTGATAAGTACGCCATTTGTGTCTAAGCACAGTTGTTTTTTATGTTCTTGACACCAATTCCACGCCTGTAGAGCTCCCATGGTATACTATAGAGAATTCCAACAAGTTCACGCCTCTAACATTGCCAGTTTAATTAACGGAGGCCTAAACTCTGTTACTAAGTATTCGCGAACACCCATCTTATGCCTCGAGTGAAACCAGTGTTCCAAACTTAGGCTTTGTAGACAATCTTGTTTCTTATTAGCTGTGGCAGAACTTGCATGGACCAAGTACGAGTAAAGATATAGGTACTTTAGAATTTGCATTCTTGTCTGGAACTTTTTAACTGAGGCCGGCATGGATACCGGTTTGACCAGAGTGATACCACGGCCTCACAAGACCGCCAAGTAGCGCCTGCGCTGTGTTTCATTCGAGTGAGTGTGGGTACCGGAGGTCCAATTGGGGAAAAGGTGGTTAAAGGTTGGCAGCTCACTTGTGACTCAACTGTCTACGGGGGGCGGCAATCACTTACCATCAGGTGATCCGTCTGCTCGTCTGCTACCTATCACATAAAAAAATATTTTTCTCAGCAAATTTTCTGGGATCTTTCTAGATTCTTCAGAATAAGTATATTTAATTGTACAGTCGTCTTATGAATGCATGTGGCTACAAGAAACCAGATAAGCTTGTGTAAATTCATAATGCGTCGGTGTGTGTGGAACGGGAAAAAGAAAACGTGAGTGCGTTGTTTTAAATTGTTTCTTTTATTAACTCCACTGTTGAAAACATCTTATTTCTTATTAAAACCCAAAAACAGAGACTAAAGTTTGTCATATGGTTTAAAATGATGATGTAATTTTTTAAAGATGTTAAATAAAAGTGAGAGCACCAGTTTTAAACCGAGACTAACTTAAGACCACGTTTTATAATAAGAGATTTAGAGGTACGTCGTACAAAACGTACATGTTGTATGTTCAGATAACTACTATAATGAACACAAATGAAACTCCGAAAGGTCTAGTAATTTGCCAGAACTAAAACAGAACGCCGTTTCACTCGTTGAGTGTTCACAGCAATAATCTCGATTGATAGTCATGTGACTTATGTGGTTGGACGCAATTGTCACGTGTTTTAAATCAATCTTAACTCGTATTTCTCGATCTGTTGCGGTCGACGGAGATATTTTACTTTATCTACACATGTGAATGTAATTACAACTACATTACACAAATATACGCATGAAAAGAAGAAATTTTAACTGATTGCATCATAAGTACTTGAAAATAAATTTAACTCAAAATGTAAGATTTCCTTTTAAGTAAACAATGTTTTGGCTCGCGGACTTTCTTGCCGGGTATACAATTCCATATGGTATTACGGTACTTTACTCGATGAAACCTTGTAAGGGTGAGTCTCAGATTTTATTATAATAAGCGGATTTCACGTTCGGCTCGGCCTGGGCGGCTAAACTCCGTCTCGACTGTTCAAGGCGAATCGGGTTTCAATGTAAGTCTAGATTGTTTTGCTTCACTCGTGTTTCGTTAGGCCTTCTAGTATAAAATTTATTAGTCACTGAACTTTTTCAAATGGCGTCGCTTGGTCGTTTTTCATACAATTTAAAACCTGCTGTATTGCTTTGAGCTTCCGTAATCGTAATAAAGGAAATGGTTGTGAAGCTCTTTTTATAGCGGTTTGTCATGCAACTTTCCCCGTTATTTGAGATGTTAATTTTCTAGACTAGGAATCCATTTAGGTCTTTGAAGGAATAGCAAGAACGAGGTGTGTTTGTGCGAATGTTTCCCACCTCCCCGTCACGACTTCTTTACGAGGCTAAATCACGGAGCACAGACATGCAACGTCAGTCGTAGCACTTAGCAAATGAAAATTCTATTTTACGAGATGCTTCCGCGTATTGGTTTGCTGTGGAATGCCCACCCAAATAATAAAAGGCATCATCTTTGCGCTTTGTTGCAGTTGGGTTCCAAGCTGTCGCTTCGGAGCCCGGGGTCCGCTTTTCTGTTTCGACTCGCTCACTTCACACGGCCTTGGGCATCCATAGTTGTCAGTTATTGGCACATATGCCATCCATCAACTACGACTTTAAGCCACACTTTTTTGGGGCTGACCCTTCTGCCAATCAGGCGGTGCAGTGGTCGTATGGCCAGACATTTGTTTCCTACTTAGTTGTGCGGTTTTCGGTTTAGGTTTTGAGAAGGCGACTCTCATAAAGTTGGTCTGTAATGTCACGGACACGAAGGCTACGCATGAATTTCTTTACACACATCCACCACAGCATATTCATCTACTTGACATGCAATTCGCTCAAGTACAGTTCACGTCTCATTGTCATACTACAGCAAATTAACACACGCAAAACTGATATTCCTACATTATTATTACTCACATGCAGCTTTTCTGGACTTTCACAATGAACATCATCTCAGTTTATGTATATCGATCCCGATCACAATCTTATGAAGCAATTTTGCCGGCAGGGAATGCATGTCATGTACACGGAGCCGCCGGCGCAATATCGCAGCAGTCAGCCTCAGAGCACGCAGTCCGAGTACCAGCCGGCCGTGTCGCCGGCGCGCCAACAGCCAGCCAAGAAGCGCCGCGTGCTGAGCCCCGCCGCACACACACCCCAACAACAGACACAACCGGACTCCGCCGGCTACAAGGTAAGCACACTAAGCACCCAAACCCTGGTCATGGCCCGCCAACACCATAGTCGCCAATCGCATAAGTGACATTAGTCGCTACGCAATGGGGGCTATTGCGTGCGAAAAATCCGCAAGATGGCGTACTGTACTGTAAACTGGGGTCCAAGTGATTGGTTATTTTTGATGTGAATGTCAAAATGTCATGACGTTGAAGTTGGACCTCAGTCTAACAGTACCCCATCTAGCGGTAGTTCTTATTGGTTGACCGTGAACAGATCTGACCAGATACTCCGTCATTCTGTTATTATTAATCATACCGATGAGTGTCCCACAGACGGTCCTGGATGCAAAATTTGTACTCGCTTCCATTAACGGTTGGACAGCCTTGGATTTAGCTTGATAAAGCACTAGGGCCTAGTGTGCCCTGTGGGGCGTTAAGAATACTGCCAAGGTATTTCCCGGCCTGTCGTAAGAGGCGACTAAACGAGCTTCGGAGTACGTGAGCATGCCCACTACTGGGGAGTGGCTTGCTTAGTATCACGACTCCGCGAGGGAAAAAATCCTACTGGTTGTCCTGGTAGGTAGCGCATTTGGGAAGGGCTGCATTGCGCCAAACAATATGGCTCAAAAGTGCCATGTTAAACCGGCCGACCCATTTCCGTTACCGCTCCTGATGTTGGACTCGAGAGTTTTTAGCTCCTGGTCCTCTCAAAAGTCTGTGTCTCAAAATGTGGTACGTTTCTTATTTCTTATTCGTTTGCAATTTTTCTTGCGATCCGACCTAACATTCAGCATAGTGAGCGTGACACTCTTCAGTAATGGGTACGCTTACGTATTCTCAGAGGCAGGCTGGGAATACTAGTATTTTAAACATTCCACTGCTACAGGACACGAAATCTGGCCTTTACCTAATGACAAATTTGTGCACATTAATTTTATTATTGAACACTCACAAAGCGTAGCAGTTTATAGTTGACAGATCATTATCATAGACTTCGATTCACCAAAGGGTAATGCGAAGAGAAATTTTCAGTTGATAATGCTTACAGCTAAAGTGACATTTTGAGTTAATTTTCCGTGACGTGCAGACGAACACCGCTGATGAATATGTAATCGCGTCAACACTGTCGCTTGGCATAACGAGGGGTGCGGTGCGATGCCAAACGAACCGTGTGTTTTCATATAAATCGCTGTTTAGTACTCCTGGAAGCGTTATTTGGTACTGTAGATATCTCTCCGGGGCAATTTCATCTTCAGATGTATCTCTCGTGACTTGCTGTTTGTGAAACTTTTATTTATTGTATAAGTTTCATATTACACTATAATTGTAGCTTCTTTTAGTATTTTGATTATTTTCTGTATTGTCTTTATCAGAAATTTATTGTCACTGCTCGATCAATCATGTCATTTTCAGACTCGTACAAATCAGTTTCTTCTTCCAATGTTTTCTGTGCATTTGTGATCTAATGGAATTCACTTTTAGAAACTGACTTGTTTATTACGTTTAACTATACGAGGAAAATGTTAAAACGTTTATATTTCTTAACGCGACAGTAAATATGTATCGCTTCTGTTATTCTGTTCCTTACTCTTGGGTATGTATTTCAGAATAGTTTAATTGTACGCAAGCAATTTTTCCTACAACTAATATTATTGTTACCTATGCTGTACATTCACATGTCTGATTTCCCAAGAGCTAATCACTAGTTACTATTGTATTGTTGAGTCAACTCTCAAAGCAAATTGTTGGACGTTGGTGGTTCAGATTCAATCACGCTTGTAATTGAATGGACGCCTTGTTTACGACAGGTTTCTGCCTAAGGCTACGTTGTGCTTTATTGTTAACAATAACTATGTTATTATCAAGATATATAGAACATAACTGTTACTTATCTGACAGCTCGAACCGACTTTCATTTATGCCGCTGGACTATGTGGTTAAGCTTTTATTCATTTCGTTACGAAGTGTCAGTGTCTTCTTTTTTTAATTTAAGCTAATTCGAAAATAAGACATCTGTTTGCATATTTTTATTATTACCGCTGCCATCAGGAATGCGTGTGTGCCATCAAGAGTGAGAGGAGTTATAAACAAATTTAAACTTTTTCTGTGCTTCAAAGAAACCATCCCGATTTAAAACTGCTTCAGAATACCCACATGATGTCTGACTCATTCTTACGTTCATTTCAAATCTTCAGCTCACCGGACATCTGATCTGATTTTGATTATGTATTGTGAGCTAATTTCTGTGCTAAAATACTTTTCAATCTAAATTATTGTTCTTTGTTGATGATCATAAGGACGTACGCATTTCACGGTATGTTGCCTTAGTTGAAAATTCCAAGTGTATTGCGTTTTGTACATTGTAATCTCCGTTAATACTTTTTGTATTGTGAGCCTATCGCAATTCAGAATGTGCAATGCCGGCATCTGTCGCGAGATGGTCTCTTTACCGTTAACCAACATCTGGGGCACTTTTGAAAGTCTACCCGTCGCGCTGCGAGCGGCTCGCAACCGAAATCCGACTGCAGTCCTTTATAGTCAGAATTTCGCTTCCGGATATCGGTTTTCGTTGCTTTCGGTATAATTGGAGTGGACTCAAGGACTGGTTCATTTTATGATCCGTACGCTGCTCGTGTATTATTTTGTTACTTTTTTTGCCAATTTGAATGGTATCTGGTATGTACCTACTCTGAATTTCGTCAGTAACAACTTGTTCATTTAAATGTCTCGCATTACTGACGCAAGATTACATTTAAAGAATTTACCTAAGTGTTGCACAGACACATCTCTCTCATAGTTCGCAGTCACGTTTCTTGGTTTCCCCGTGTTTTACGCGCTAGGTATCCTACAAACGACTCGATTTGACAAGTCTTATTAACTATGCGCTCGGCAAAGCCGCAATTCAATTTGCGTGAGTGAAATCGCAACATCTATTCGCTTCGTGGATTTCGCCTTAGATCTTCTTTTTTCCTCTAGCAGAAAGAGGGGTTTCGTAATCTGGAGGTGAGTTGAAATAAATGTTTGCACAAGTGGTCGGTGGGTCGCCGGGCACGTGGACGCGGCCGGCCGCCTCGTGACGACGCCAACGTGAGCGCGGCTCTCGGGAGCGAGGGGAGCGGCCGACGCGCTTCGGGAATACATTACCTATCAAATCGCCGAAAGGAATATTGTATGCGCCGATAAACCTAGACCACTAGACGCCCGGGCGTTCAGATTAAATAAAAAGTAATGAGCTCGACATTGGACGCAAACAAGTTCACCGCGAACATAAACCTCGAGATTGACTTTTATTGTTCTGTCTCCTTCATTATCTCACGTGACTAGAATTGCAGATTAAACCAGAATCTTCAATTACGGTTTACTTTAAAGCGGTTCTTGCAAAATTATTCTTGGAAGATTGTCCAAACAGAGTCGAGTGTAAAATTCAACCTCGCCGTACATTCAGGCGAACCCAGTTCCAAATCATTCTCGTGCGAAAAATTCGTGAATAACAATTTAATCAACACCGCGGAGTGGGTTTCTAAAACACATCGTGATACGTGCGTGTTTAGGTTTAGAGTCGCTCGGCGGGCGCGTCGTGACGCAATAGTGTTTGTTTACGCGGAGCGAAGTGGGTACGTGCATTTCGCGAGCGGGCGCGCGCGCGAGCACGACGTTGCCAAGTCGTGCTTGTTCCAAATTTGGCCCCGCGTTGATGGTTACCGCGGTACGCATTGACAAGACCAGTTTTTGCCAGTAACAACTATCGAGTCGCAGTATAAACCGAATCTTGTTATAACGTGTCAACCGCTCCGAAGCCGCTGTCATATTCTGATGGGGATTCGGTCTCGATAATCCGTTTTGAAACTGCATTTGGCCTTTATTTATTTAATAACTGCTATTAAACTACAGAATTACTATTCATGGAGTAATAAAATAACGCTGTTTTCCTTATTTTGCTTAATTAATTTATAATACTACTAAGACAAAAACATCTTCGTTTTCGTCTTTGTATAAATTGTGATGGTTTTGCCAAAAAACGCAATTGCGGAGTTGCCGGTCCGCTGAAATTTCTTTCCACATAGCGACGATTTTGCGGATCGTTGCACCAAAAACAGCTCTTGCGCATCAAATTTCAACTGCGGGGAAAAAATGCGAAGGACACTGGCTCCCGGATGTCGTTACTCTGTCGCTCAACGTTATTTGGTTCATATTTCCTGCTCCCGTTAAATTGAAAAGCCTCCATCAAACTTCCGCAAAAAAAATAAGGAACTTTGTAACCATTGAGGTTTGCTTCGACACGAGATTCATAAAGATGGAAAATGATTAAATTGAATTTCGATTTCTTTTTATATCTCCAGTACGATCGAGCTGGTTGTTCAATGTGAAACTGCGAACGGACACTTGTTTGTAATGAAATAAGTGGGCTGACAACATGCCTTGACATCGTTTGCCACGAAGGATTGTTTTGTTTAATTTGTATGGTTCAGCACTTCACGTTGCATCGTGTTTGTGCAATGGAGATTTCGTGATGTGATGTGATGGGCGAATTGGCACTGGCGAACCTATACAGGTCAGTAACCCGGCGCCTCCCCCTCCCCGCGCACCTCGCGCCCCGCCGTTACGTAATGCGCTGTTGCCACACCGACGGCGACACTGCCAAAGTCGAGCTCTTCACTCATCATTTGCACCGAGTATTATAATCCCTTATCACACCACTATCTCTCCTCTTACCTAACCGGTTTATCAGCGACTTTTCTTGCACAAAAACAAGGCACGAGATTTATTTGTACCATCACTCGGCCAAAAACAGACAAAAACTAGCTGGCTTTATTTCGTAGCTATTAGTCAGTGTCACAAACTTTCACCTCTGCACTGTTATATAGGATATTGTACCTCCGGGTCGCAAGCGCTAAACTTTCACGGTTGTTACCAATATCGCTTTTGTGCTCGTTTGTTTGACCCTACATCAAAATGGGAGCCATCAATTTGACTCGACGTACATAGTGTGTTCTCTGAACAGCTTAGCGGGGACGGTGTGGCGCGCAGCGCGCTGTCGCGTCGCAGGGCTCTTTCCCAAGACTTGTCGACATCGACCCGGCTTCGTTTCCATCGATGTCAATCGATACATTCACGACTTGCCCCGAAGTGTGCCGGCAGGCCTACCTATCTACTAATATGACTCGAGTCATGTTACTCCGCTACATGGCTGCTCTTGATACCGCCGCGTGCGCACGGCCATCTTGATCTGTGCGCGGAGATCTTAAGCCGATAATATTAGAGGTCAAAATCGGATGGAACAATGTAATTTGTAGTGTTGCTGTGATTAATAGCTTGTTGTGGGTTTATCATTATACGAGACGGTGTTCCCACATATTGGCTCTTTTATACATCATTACTTGATAAATATGAAATGTGAGATAACTGGCTATTCATTAAAAAACGTGACAAGTGCGTGTTGGTCGTATTACAGATGAAATGGATTTCTTAGTCATTGTTAGAACTAAAACATGAATGTGATCTTAACAGTTGATTTCTTGAGGCGCCTACGCAACATCTTGATGGACTCATTAAATTGAATATAGTCTTGGAAGTTAATATACTAACATAAACAGTAGGAATCATAAAGGATCCCATTAGTACTTGAATGGTAATAATTATGTATGATACAATAAGTGATGATACTTACACAAGGCTTAGTAATAATATAATAACACATATTGTTTAAAATTTTAATAAGATCACGTCTCAGTTCTAAAATATTCATTGTATGGAATAGATAATGACAATGACGCAATGTCGATTTTAGATTTTATAATTGTATAATTTGGAGCTTATATCACAAACGCGAATCGTTTTTGATAGCATTTGCGTAAGAGGTTTTTTGTGTAACAAGTACATTAGGTGCAATAAGATCCGTCTCGAAATATCTGTGGCATATAGGATTATTCCTCATTATAATCTCATCAAGCGTGTCTCATCATTATAGAAAATTCCGACGTTGGAAGCTACTAAAATGTAAATGTTTGATTTGTGTGAGATAACATGGAAACAGACTTGAAAGTTGTATTTTGAATACAAAATAATAATCTTAAATTGTAACTCCATTATTGGAATCACCGAATAATATCTAACTTAATCATGCTAAAATTGGTTTTGAAAATATCCCAGTATTAAGGGATACAGCGAATGATTAACGAGTCCTCGGAAATTCCTTCCAATCCAGATGATTTACAAGGGCAAATTAACTCTGAAAGTAATTATATTTCGCTCTTTGCTATAGGTATAACTCCAGTTTGTATTATAATTCCGTGGAAATGTACATTTCAATGAATTTTAAGAACATTAATTAATTGGTCCTTGCTTTTGCCACTCGGTATTGTTAAATGATAAATGTTTAAATTTAACAAGAGGAAGTAAAATTGTGAAATACTTCATATTGAAAGGAATATTTTAATTGACTATACGTACAGTCAGTCACACATCAGGTTACCACAACCTGTCAAATTTCCTCAATTGATATTGATAGTGAGAGTATGAGAGTCTATTGAAGAAATTTACAGTTTTGTATACTTTGTGTTTGTGGCTGTACGTACATCTGCTCATAAACGTATAGATGTTTTTAGTATTAGAGCCCTGTGCCAATCATCTCCGGGTGATTTATTTCTAATAGGGTCGCTCTTTAGTAATAGTGGAAATAGGTTGTTATTAAAATCACTCTTTGGACATAAGAGATAACGAGTCGTTATAGTCAAGGGTAAAGCAAAAGCTGCATAAAAATGGAACTTTAGCCTCAAAAATGTTTCGTCGCTCGCTACCCATTCTCTGAATGAGAAGAAATTGAGCTCGACGGTAGATTTGTGGAAAACAGTTCACTTGTGTGAAAAGAGTTTAGTTCATCTGCTTTAAACTAACTAACAAACTGTATCAGTAATCAGTGATCATTGATTAATTTGTCATAAGTATTGAGTGATATTGGGCTAATTAAATTCTGAAGCTTAGATAATTTTATGCTATTTTATTCATTTCAAATTAGCCTTTTTCTGGTTTTGACTACTCTTAGGTACAGTCAGCCACACATCAGGCTACCACAACCTGTTAAAATTACCTCAATTGATATTCAACCTAAAGTGTATAACAGTAAGATGAGAGTCGATTGAAGAAATTTGAGAGTTTTGTATACTTTGATGTGTGGCTGTACGTACTTTTATTTTCCCTATCGGACTTTTCTGGCTCATAGCTCGTTTACTATAAATTATATTTATTTTATTTAAATTAACTAATTACATCCCGCCATAGTAGCGATGACTTGATTGCTATGATGGAGGCCTTTGCCCTGCAGTGGGACACTATATAGGTTGATGATACTTTACTTACATCACTAAAATTTTTACTGGTACACAAAAAGTGAGTGAAACGAACTTTCATGCAATATGAACTGGCGGTGAACTACTCTCACAAGAACGACAGAAGTGTCCTCTACACTTGGGCATCAGTTTTTATCGCAGCCAGCAGGCAATAACCTCGCGGTCGCCCACGATAACCGTTTGTGGACTGCAGCGCCCCGGTCTCTGGCGTGGGGGACGGCTTGTGACATTTGAGTCGTGACGGATTCTATCACATCATGACTTATACCGCAATGTAACGATGCCCCTTATGTGGGTAACCCTTGAGATACCTAATGTCGTGGATACACAGTGTAAAAGACACGGTTAAGTTAAGTTCACTCATTTTCTGATATGTATCCGTAACACAAATGCTTAAGCTTAATACAGAATTAGATCAATTTATGAGATGCTGCATGAATTTATTTATTTATCATCGCGAAAACCTAAAATAACCCTGTTTTTTATGTGAAGTAGTAGCTAACAGTCTTTGAATAGTTACGTCATTTAACGTTATAAGATATTATTACTTAGCCCATTTTTGTAACTTTACTATATTTAATTCAAGCTCATTTAAAACTAGTGTCCAGTTCGATCTCGATAATATTCGCTTATATGCAAATTATAATCTAAAATGACTAAAAATTTCAATAGCAGGTATTTAAGCATGTTTTTGTCCTATATTACTTGAAAGAAAACACATTTGCATTAAATCCGGATTTGCTGTCCTAAGCAACTCCAAATATTATCTAAGTAATAGTTTTTTTAGTTATTCTTTGATTTACACGAATGCAGCATAATATAAGTAGGTAAAATAATTTATTGAATAAAAGCAGTTTCATCTATCAATACTGGAATGTAGTTTCACAAGTTTATTACAATCTATTAATTTACCTTCAGCACTTAGAAGCTCAATACTTCACTGTAAGATATTTGATTGCCGTTGTATATGTAACATCTGTACCGCTGTAGGCGAGAACGTCGTAAATCTATCCAGGATGTTATACAATTCAGGAACGCGTAGCAATATCTCGAGATACATCATAAACATCCTTTAATAACATATTTATTGTATGTAACTGTACTTAGTGGTTGAGGGAAAAGTATTAATGTAAGGGAGCATTGTATATTGCTGTATTATGAATATGGATTCAGATTAGGTACTAGCTAGATCGTAACGCCATCGCCACTGAGCATGTTTGAAGTTGTTAGAAGAGACAAATTCGAGCAATGTATCAAGGATCGTAGCAACTTGAAGAATATTATCTCTATGATAGTATATTCTTAATTTATAACAAAGTAAGGCTACATTAGTATTGGCAACTACTAAAACACAATTCTGGACACTGTTGACTCTTATGCTCCTAAGAATAAGAGCCACAAACTGTGAAATATGTGAACCTAGTTATGCTGTGGACAGTCTGCAAACCTGTATCTCGATATAAATACTTTGACTTTCGGGTCGATTCCAAAAAGGTTATTTTATTGTGATTTGACATTAAGAACTCTATAAATAAAATGTGTTTACAAAGTGTAAGTAAGGTAGCAGCTAAGATATTTTTTGTTGTGTAAAAAATAGTGTAATATTTTTCTATAACTGTCTATGTAGGTCTTGACCTTTTGGAAACTCCGAGCATTTATCGTTAACTTGAAAAAGTTATTCGAGCGTAGCTACTTCAGCTTTGCAATCGTTTCAAGGTGACGAAAGTAGAGAAATCGAGGTAGCAGACTGGCGCCCGGCACAGGATACCTAAAATATTGTCAGCGCGGGCTTGACAAATAACTTATTTTATTAATAGTATTAATACCAATATACTAGTGCCACGCTACGTATCTAAGTCGGTACAATTTGTTCCACGGCTGACTTCATGTAAGATCTTCTATACTATTTATAAAGAGCTAACTTCTATAGACAACGCTTATAGGTATACCGAAACCTCGAAATGCTAGCGCGATGTAGTAGACGCCCAGCGCCATCAATAAGTTCATTTTTGAACTACGGTACCGAAGCGAAGCCACTAGTATGTAGTAAAGATAAGTTACCCAAACAAGTACTTTATTTTCGTTCAACATTGGAACTCTTATTGCTATACAGAGTGTATCTGTGAACTTTTAACCACGTATTCTAAACCATTCTGAACACTTTAATGACTTTTGAAAATTCGCATAAAGAAAATTCATCTTTCCATGCACTTGATAGTCGGTCACGTGACTTGGTCATTTTGTATGGGAAGTGGATTTTTTTTCCGATGAATTTCGGAACTTTCTTGAACAAATGTTGTTCAGAATGGTTGATAGAACTCGTAGTTAAAGAGATGTTAATATTCACAGATACACCCTGTATATCAATAGTTGTCGCATAAACTCTGCACTGAATATATGGCGTAGCAGTATCGCATTGTGTCGAAGTATGCCGCGGTTCACATGTGTATGGGACCGTTCGTTCATTTGTATGCTGTGGGTAGCTGCTGGTTGTGTTATTGTGTAAATGTGGACTGTAACGTCAGTTGCTATGCCTATATGATACACGCTATGTAGAGGTGAAAGCCTCTTGGAGATGTCATCGAGTAAATGTGTAGGTTTGACGACGTCAGCGTCCAGTGTTCGGCGAGACGATCACTGGTAACTGTTCAAAATCCTCATTCCAAACTGCCCCACTCAGAGACGATAAACCTTTTTTGTCACTTAAGTAAAAATATTGACCTTTATTTTAATGTACGACTTTCTGCAATTAAGATAATGAGCATTAAGGTTAAATGACGTCCACTGCTGGACATAAGTCTCCCCTAATGCACGCCACTGCTCCCGATTTTCGGCCACTCTCATCCAGCCCACTCCAGCCAGCCTTCGAATGTCATCATCCCATCTTGCCGCAGGGCGTCCATCACTTACCGAGTCGCGGTCTCCACTCAAGGACTTTACGGTTTAAGGGTACCCCCTGACCCCTGCTTTACCTATAAGTAAAAGCCATCTTGTCGCATTCTTCGTCAGGTAACATTATGATGAGCCAATTAATGTTCACTATTTGTAGCTGTAGTTTAGTATAATTATGAATGTGTAAATGTATTTAGAGTAATTAAAAGCAGGGGAAAGAATCTCATTCCTAAAGGAAATGGAAAGATTTTTGACCGGCGAAAACCAGAAGCATTTCTACTATACTGTCACATCACATTAGAAATGTAATTCAAAAAGTATTTCCCAAAATGACCAACATTTTACTATGAGTTTAGAAAACATAGTTATATGAAATGAGGTGTGTAATAGCTGACGTAGTGTGACGAGGCCGCGGTTGCATTGAGCGGGTGCATTGCTCCTGACTAGAACGTTTGCCTGTTTACCGACTAGTTAACATATGTCGATCAAGGAGATTCAATAATACACTCGTTGGGTAATACATAGTACGACAGGGCCGTATGGTTAAACGATATAAATAAATTGAGAAACTTCTAAAATGCGCTAACATCATCGACTTATCACGTCATCCTGTATTAATTCTTATTAACACGACCTTGACATTACTGGTACAATGCACCGATCCAATTAAATTGACTTAGTAGCTTGGGTCGATGGAGTGACCACGTATAAATCGTCCTTTATAGTGATTAGGGTCAGTCTCTTGATTGTTACAGAGGGTGTCCGTCCAGTGCAAACACTGAGAAGGACTATTGGAAGCATAGTATGTCTATGTTAAACACCAAAGTATTGATAATAGCCCCATGTCGCGTAATAATCAACAGCCTCAGCTGAATCACAGAAAACCGGCGTGAAGCAGCCCCTGTGCTGTGTTTCGCCGAGTGAGTGAGGGTACCGAAGGCCCACTCGGGGGGGAAGGGGACAAAAGGTTGGCAGCACACTTGTTGTTGCAAGTGTCCATGGGCGGCGGCAATTGCTTACCATCAGGTGATCCGCCTGCTCGCCTGCTACCTATCACATAAAAAAAATCTAGGTTTAAAAAATAGAAAATAGATATCAATGGTGGCCTAGGCCTCCTTCATGCTGCGCCATAGTTATCTATTTTCCTCATACAGTCATTGTTAGCAGTCCTCTGAAGGCGACGGGCTCGAATTTTTGATTTAGGCAAGGAATCGACGAATCTAGCGCCACCAATTGATTTATATTGATTGTGGCGATTATGAGACATTTCTAAACGAGTCCTTCTAAAAATTATCAAAGTAAAGTATTTACAGTTTCTTGAGATAATTTGTAAAAATTTGGTTAACGCCTAAACGGTGACTTTTTGAGTTAATCACGGTTTGGAGTGCAAAAACCGATCAATTATTAAATAAAAAATATAAGGGCCTGTTTCACCACTTGCTGATAAAGTGTCAGATAGCCTATCCGTAACTTATCTGCCAGATAAACTACAAATTTCGGTTTCACAGGTTCCGGATAGCTTTAACTGGCAGATAAAGTATCGGATAAACTATCAGCCGCTTCAAGTGGCTGATATAGATTTTAACTGTCAGATAAAAAAGTTTTTAAGTGGCGGGAATAAAATATTTTTGGGTTTCGAGCATTATTACGTGCTTTGCGTTGATTCCAGTCACAAGTACCTACCTAATTTTCTAACATGGATTTATTTGAATTTTTAGAAGACGAATTCGATGAATTTTTTGATCGTATTACGCGACCCCGTAGGGATCGAGTAATTAACCCAAGACCAAATTATTTTGAATCACTTGACGATCACGATTTTAGGAATCGCTTTCGCCTTACCAAACGGGCTGTTTTTAACATTCTATCGTTAATAGAGAGTGATATTAAAACTACAACGAACTAGTAAGTACCATTTCAGATATGCTTGGATACAAAAAATATCACTTTATTGTATGTAACCTATTATAGTATGTACATAGTTACATAATGATTTGCTTATATTATTTGTTGTACCTACATAATTAATATTGGCTATATTATTTTCAGTAACTTCGCAGTTCCACCAATGCAGCGATTACTGATAACTTTGAGATATTTGGCCACTGGGACCTTTTTAATTGTATGCGGTGATTTCGGTGGAATAAGCAAGGCCTCAGCTTGCAGAATTATTTACCAAGTGACACAAGCAATAGCCAAATTAAGACCCAATTATGTCAAATTTCCTACAGATATGGAAAGTGTAACACAAGGATTTTATGAAATAGCAAGATTTCCCAGGGTTGTTGGTGTCATAGATTGTACGCACATTAACATCAAATCACCTGGTAAGTCCTTTTTTTTCATGTGATAAATGGCAGGCGAGCAGACGGATCACCTGATGGTAAGTGATGGCCGCTGCCCATAGACACCTGCAACACCAGTAGAGTCGCAAGTGCGCTGCCAACCTTTAACCCCCTTGCCCCCAATTGGGCCTCCGGTGCCCTCACCCACTCATCGAAGCACAGTGCAGGCGCTGCTTCACGCCGGTCTTCTGTGAGGCCGTGGTATCACTCCGGTCGAGCCGACCCATTCATGCCGAAGCGTGGCTCTCCCACAGTAAATACGGCACGGCATTAATTGCACAAAATTCATTTTTAAATAAATAAATAATAAAATTAATTTTATTTATTACTTTAATTATTTATTATTATTTAATTACTTATTTTTAATTATTTATTTTTAGGAGGCGAAACTGCTGAATGGTACAGGGACCGTAAGGGAAATTTTTCCGTAAATGTGCAAACAGTAGTGGATTCCAAATTAAAAATCATGGACATAGTTGCTAGATGGCCAGGATCATGTCATGACCAAACCATTTTCAACAATTCCCAAATTAAACAAAGATTATTAGACGGAGAATTTGGAAATAATTTTATTCTTGGAGACAAAGGGTACGAAAATACTAATTATTTATTAACACCCCTTCACGATCCACACACACCTGAGGAGCATTTGTACAATGAATCACAAATCAGAACTAGAAATGTAGTGGAAAGAAGTTATGGCGTCTGGAAAAATAGATTTCCAGTATTGTCCAAAAAAATCACACTACATTATTCGAGAGTACAAGCAATTATTGTTGCATGTGCAGTGCTCCATAATATAGCAACAGACATGGGAGAAGAAGACTTTGTTTACAATCCAGACAATCCAGATGATAGTGATGAATCATATGTTAGTACTAGTTTAGTAGATAGTAGTCAAAATACCGTAAGGAATTCTGTAATAAGTTACTTTTTGTCTTTGTTGTTGTAAATTTTTAAGTTAGGTATTTATTATATTTTGAAATTAATTAAAGTATATGTTATTTAATGGGTAGGTAATAAAAAATATTTTATACAGTAAACATGACCTTTATTTAACAAATACACAAATGACGAAAACACTACACTACAATAATACGTAAATTATGGAGTAAGAGGGCACTTGAAAGTTAAGTGCTAAGATTCAAATAGAGAGTTTTTCTGTAACCCTCTACTTAAATCTTTGGCTTATAGGGAATGTGAAGCACTCATTGTTTCATTTGTCTTCATGTTCCCCTAATTCTTTTTTTAATAATTTTATTTTTAAAATAAGATGTTGTTTTTCTAACTCATAAATATTCTCTTTATGATCTAGTTCCTTCTCTAAAAGCTTTCTCTGAATTAGTTTTTGTTCCAGCTCTTCGGTAACAAGTTTTCTTTGAATTTTTGCAATTTCCAGTTTTTCTTCGGTTAACCTGTCAAACGGCCTTTTTTCCTTTGGTCTACCTACAACACAAAGTATTATTAAATAAAAATAACATAACTATTATAAAATATTTGTTTTATAAATGAAAGATTTAAATTATAAGAATATTTGTTATAAATAGAAATAGGTAATAGAGTTTAAAACAACTTACTCAAAACTGGATGCTTTTTACTTTTGAGGGCTGTCGGATTCCACTCTTTCCATTGCTGTTCTGGTTTATCAGATTCATCTAAAAATACAAAAATACTAATGTAATAATATACTAAAATAAATAACTCAACTCAGTTATGAGACACTCCACAGCTGGACCATTGCAAAAATATTTTTTCTAGTATAACAATATTATAACAATGCTCATATTACTATGATTAATCATAAGAAACCCCACATCTGTTACAAATCTCACTATCTAGTTTCTATTGAAAATTATTTAAAAATATCTAATTAGACAACATAAATGTTATTTGATAAGGTTTATATAACTTACTGTTTGTAGTGTGGAGTGTTTCCTCTTGTGAATCTACACATACTTTTTGTTTTTGTGGTTCGCTATCACCTTCTTGTATACATAATATTTTTTTACTCGAGTCTGCAAATGAAAACAAAATAAGTAAATAACAATAACCTACATAAAACTTACATATTAGTGTACTGCAAAATTCTTTAACCATGAGGTGATGTCGCATCAGCAATTGACAGGTCAACATGTTCCTCAACAGGCACCCAAGTTTCAATCACGCTTGTAGTTGAAGTACCTGAATAATAAAGTAATTGGTTATTAGTCTTCCAATGTCACATCCATGGAGTCACATTTTAAGGAAAACAATTCATATCAATATGGTACTTACTTGGTAAAATCAAATCTGAATCAAACTGACTTTCGTTTCCTTCAACAGAAAGAAGAATCATTGATTTGACTTTCTCCTGCACAGGCGTAAGCGGTGGAGCTGCGCTGGTTCCTCCACCAGTTTTGTAGCGCTCAGCTCGAACCATAGCACTCTTCTTCCTAGTGTCCCTCTTTATAGCCTCGTATTTGAGTTTAAGGTGTTTGTGGTCGCGAAACACTGAACCAGATGCACTATTGAATGTCTTTTCAATATCCTTCCACGCTTTTTCCTTGTCTTGCCAAGTGCAAGCGTCACTTTTTTTATTTTCAATAATATTTTTTTTCGTCTCTATTAACGATATCAGAAGGTTAGTTTCTTCTGCAGAGAAATTAGTACTTCTTTCACGCTTCTGTTTTTCCATTTTGTATAAACCTAAGACAAAACCTTTTCGCAATCTAAACTTCTAACACCACAAAATAACAACACAACAAATCGCAAAACAACAAATGTCAAATGAGGACGCGACGCCTGCGCTGCGTTTCGTTTCCGGTAACGCATTTGGAAGTAATGTATTTAATTATATGAATAATCTTTTATTTTCATTCTTTAGTGACAAAATTATGCTTGAAAATATAAAACAAAGTTAATATAAGTAATTTGGAATAAAAACAGTTTTGATAAATACGTTTTCAAAATTATTTTTATACAACCATAATATACGTGTGAGTAACGGAACGCAAAACAGTGACGTCCTATGTCGTCATCTTTATCTGGCTGATAAACTTATCTGTCAGATATTTTAACCGATGGTTAGATGGTGAAACAGAAAAAAGTTATCAGAAGCCTATATCTGGCAGATAACGATATCTGTCAGATAACTATCAGAAGCTTTATCTGTAACCGGTGAAACAGGCCCTTAGTGTTGTTGTATTGCATCTCCAAAATGGTTAAAAATAGGTTCAGCTTAGCTAACAATTTAAATTAATTGGCGTCGCTATATAGTGAGCCCTACCCGTTGCTTTAAGGTAATCACAAAGTGTGGCAAGGCGTCCTAAAGATAACGGATGGAGGCTATAATCTGTGATGGGGGTAAGTCCCTTGGTTGTCGCGAAGTGTGGACACTCCAATCGCTGACGAGTGCGTCGAGTGACGAGTGGAGGCCACTCCGGCGCATTGAGCGAGTGCGTTGCTCCTAGCGCGAATGTTTGCCTATGTTAGGCACAGATAACAATGCCGCTTTAGCATTGTCTGTGTGCCGGCGGCTTGTGAATCGGCTGGCGCGGTTACTGTCCGACGGGAAAGATATCAAAATTATTATTTTGTCTGATAGTATCTGATACTTAATTTTATGGATACACATCAATAGCTTTTGTGATTAGTGAAGCGGCATTAGTTTTATTTGTAGTTAAAATGACGCACGTCGTGACAAGTCTGTTTTCTTTTTTCGTAACACACAGCTTCTAATAAATAGCTATGTCTACGTTTAATACCGAATTACGCATCAGTTAGAATAATCTATTCACCACACATAATTTGTGTGGAAGTAAAAAAATACTCGGAAACATAAAACTACTTCCATAACGCCTCGATTTCACATAATTTCAGACTATGATTAATATTAAAATGTTTATTTACTATTGAGGTCTCGAAGTAGGTTTCGTGCCTCCTAGACCTGGTATATGTATTGTTATTAAGACCGATTAAGTGATGGTGAAATTTCCTTACGAGCTAAAAGGTGAATGTCATTTGAACGCTCTAGTATTACAAGGTTACACTTCAACTTAACTGACGTTTAATTACGTCGTGTTTGGTTAATTGGATATTTTGCTTTCAGCCCTGTGTGAACGACTGTCCTGTGATAAAATTAATTGATGGAACTTTTTTATTTCTTACTAATTTATCAATATTGAAAGGTGTTCTTTTTTTTCTTGTCGATGGAGTAATTGTTTCGCCAGACTGGCTGTTTAGGTTTCAAACGTGAACTAAAAATATTATGCACATTGGGTTGCATACTTGAATATGATTTATGAGCGGATATATTACCTATTGCAGTACATGGTTATGACTAAAGTAGATGATTATAAATTGCTAAACATCGTTTAGGTAGCGTCAAATCCGTAATCTATCGGTCGATTAAGCGGGTACCCTTGAGGTATAGACTAAATTGTTTTTGGTTTTTGTAAGAACTAGCGCTTACATTGATGGAAGTTTCCTTTGATTTAGATCCAGTTGGTTTATCGAGTGCATTGTCAGCCGTTGCGCAGGCGCAAGTTCATACGAATGTTCTATTAAACTCGAACACTGTAGGAAGCGCTTTTGTGACTCTAATGGTATAGCCATGGGCGGCGGCAATCGCTTACAATCAGTTGATCCGTTTGCTCGTCCGCCACCTATTACATAAAAATAGAAGTATGTACGAGAAATAACACTGTTGTTTTGTTTTATTACTTTGAGTCCTATTGCGTAATGAGTTGACTCAAAATTCAGAGATAACTTATTACGGAATAAGACTGAAAATTCAGAGATAAAGTGGCAACCCTAATTTCGCAAACGGTAATAAATCTTTTAAACTTGTTAACTAAGTAGGTTTCTTTTTCTTTTTTATTGAAGTTTATTAAACGTCACTAGGCCGTTGAAATTTTATGACCCATTCCGAAGTATATCTGTTGACAAAGCGATTATATTTGTGTAGAAAGTGTTGTAAAACATCGACCGTCACGATTATAAATGTTGAACGTTTTACGCCTTTTAAATGACCCAATCAAATTAGGATCCCGTAAAACTTCACCGGGGACCCTAAAGTTGATGAATACGCGTCATAATCCGGACTTTTCCATTATACTAAGGCCCAATTCCCGGGTCGTGTAATCTCAATTTTGTCCCGGGGTAGTGATATCGCGTGCGCCCCGCCCGTACATCGCCAGATTGAGTTTTCATCGAAACTACTTTATTATGCATTGGATAAATCTACGGATTAACTACCGGCGCTTGATGCGGATATCGAGTTTAATATACAATGGCTCACTAAAAAATCCTCGTCATGATCTTTTAATTTGTTGACGGATTTTTCCTACTTCCCGGATTCTGAATCATGCTCCAATGCGACAGCTTTAAATGCAACTAGGAATTTCCCTCTGAGAAAGAGAGACACCCTATATGTCAATTGATTTATTTAACTTAGCTCAGTTTCAAGATCATTCCGTAAACATGATCACATGATGCTTGTTAACATGCCACCATCTTCGACTCCTTTAGAATAAAAGTATTTGTTTTCTGTAAATTTATATGTTTCATATCATATCTTATCGTAATCTGGGTGCAGTTTTTCGACGTGTTTGTGACAGATACTGGTAACAAAACCTGCTGACAAGGTTTATTCCTGAGGTCGATGTTCGCATACAGCCAGGACATGGCTTATAAAACTTTACTGTGGCGAAAGCTGTAAGTGTAGCCAAAAAGAAAGAGATGTAAACAATTTTGGACCTTATTTCGTTGAGTACATCGTTTTGAAGGTTACTGACCGTTCCTGTCGACAGTTTATGTACAGTTGTCAGATAAACACACATCTGGTTAGGTACTGGTAATACAAATTTCAATTTCCAAACGTGTTTTCCTTTAAAATGAGAAACAAAGTTGTTACTTGATTAACGTTTTGATGTATTATCGTGTCAGTGGATTCTGATTCTTTAGCTCTTGTTTGTAGAGTGAAATTCCCTAATTTGGTTTAGGAGATAAATATTGCTGATTATTCAGCCTGTTATATAAATTTCATTATTTTCATTACTAGTCTAAACTTTCACACTTTGAAATCTGAATGCGCTTCAGTTTTACGAACTAAGTCCGATGCGGTTTGGAATACAGAGGGCCTAATTTGAAGTGGACGTTACGACCGAATCGGAGTTCCCCTCTCTTTCACACGCGCTGTGCGCGCTTTTATTTGAATGTGACAGGTATATTCGAATTCGTTACGGGACGTCTTCGTTATAAGTCACCAGTTTAGAATAACTTTTCTGTATACGCGTTTCTGAGTATTTATTATTTCAACAAATGCCGTTGCTTCGTTTGTCCAGATTTTATCAAGTCAAATCTTCTCCACAATACATAACTTCTCGAACGCGTCATCCGCCCAAAACGGTTGTTGATTCAAAACTTGTAATCTCACAGACAAATGACAAATTAATGTATGAGACGCGCCTTGATAAATGAAGTACTGACGCAGCTCGGCAGCTGTTGATAACTGTACAGCTGTGAAATATGTCCAGTGCAGTAGGAAACTGAGATATTTTAAATTGCAGTTTTGTGGATGGTTTTTTGAATTAATATAAATGTCAAACAGGCATCGATCTGAGCTTGAAGAAAGTAGATCAGAAACAGCGAAGATGCCAAATCGTTAACGATCTTTAAATGCAGTGTTTATTTGTTTCGGTTGACGTGAGGGGTCCTTAACGATGTATCGGACACTAAAGTCCGTTCAATAATCTACCCTAACTACCCTTTGGCTCTCATAATTGGATGGTATTCCTCTTGTTTATTATACCAATACAAAAGCGTTGTTGGTTGTTTTGCTATTAATTTCTGTACGGAACCAATTATTAACGTAATTAATTTTTGTTCCAGGTAAACAAAGTTCAGAAATAATAATAAGCTCCCCGAGAAACGAGGTCAGTGAGTAAACAACAACAAATCGCCAGAGCGTCCTTGCTTTTCGCCAAATTGAACTAGAAAGTAGAGATGTGACACGAGAAATGGATGAGAAAATCGAATGTTTTCTTAGGTATTGATATTAATTAATCGATTCACATTTTTAACAATTCTTTTTTGTTTTCTTCTGTGTGTTCGATAGATTTCATTAGCTATTTATTTACAACTAGCGGCCGCCCGCGACGTCGTCCGCGTGGAAAAGTAACTTTTTACCCCCTTTTAACCCCTTAAAACCCCCTTTTCGCAATAAAAAGTAGCCTATGTTCTTTACTCAGGGTCTAGATTATCTGTATACCAAATTTCATTTAAATCCGTTGAGTAGTTTTGGCGTGAAAGAGTAACAGACAGACAGTTACTTTCGCATTTATAATATTAGTATGGATTAGTTAGGATCATTGCCACATATTGGCAGTTATATACATACTTTAACAGTAGATTTTATATAATTATGAATTCTTTAAGTATTTTATTCATGTTTTTATTATATATTTTTTAAACTGAATCAAAATCGATTTTTGTGATTAAATAATAATTTATTTTTCCACATCTCTACTAGAAAGGTTACTTCTTGATCGAATTATTAAACTTGCGAGTTTTTTGGGTTCGCTCCAACTTCGGCGATGAAACATGTGTCCGCGCAGCTACACTTGCCACTTCCGCTGGAAAGTTGACAATTTAGACGAGTCTAATTAATTAAACACTATCAAATTATTTTTCAATCTTACTAACAAATTAACTGCCTACTGACGTCATATGGTAATACTTTCCAAAGACTCTTTAATCATTCAAACAAAATCAGTTAAAAGTATTAGTTACGCTCAGTACGCACAATACGCTCAAAAGAACAGAATATTTTTTTCATATAAATTATCTCTAAATAAACAAACAATTTATGGTTAAGTCTTAATCTTGATATTGTTTTATGAGATAGGGAGACAAACGGGCAAGCAAGTCACCTAATCGCAAATAGCAGGAGATAATCTTGTCTAGCTACCTACAATGGATGCAGACTATCCAATGTAATCTAATCTACATTTTTTATGAGACAAGACCTTATATTTCTTCTCACTTTACAATATTAAACGGTTTTTTATTAGTGCCTTTTACTGTATAAATTCTGTTTGTAGCTTCTTGTAAAAATTGTCTATGGAAGTTATGATAGCAAAGTTACCGTTTATAACATTTATGTAGAAAAAGAAAACTTGGCTATGAAAAATCTATTTTTAAAACACGGAATTTTCCTTGGGGATTTCCTTTCCGCAATTCCGTGGAACCTTTTAAACAAACAGGAAAGCCGCCTTAATGACGTGATATTATAATACAGTTCACGTCACTACCTGTATAGGTACTGCACATACCTCTATACAATACATAGATAATCATACCGGGTGCTGTCTAATTGTATAAAAAATAAAAAAGTAATCAGTGAATATAGTGTTTTATGATATTTTATATTAAATAAATAAATAAAAATAAATAAATGAGTAAGTAATAGCTTAACCAATAGTATAATTTACAATCCATCAAGGCCATCAATCTATACGTCTATACTAATTTATAAAGAGGTAGAGTCTATAGACAGTGACAATACATAAAGCTAAACTAAAGAGGCGAAACGCTTGCGCCATGTAATCGACAACCAGCGACATCTATTGGTAGGGAGTGGAACTAATGTCTCGAAACGAAGTGAAGGAGGATCACTAGTTAACTATATAGTTTAACCTATAGATAATTTGCACGAGTGCTCGAGACTATAATAAGGACAGATGGCGGGACATCGTGAGGCCTACGTCGGCCACACCAGAAAATACTGGCACATGTATATGGCACCCTGGCAAAAGTGATACGACTGAGAATATTGATAATTTAACCAATAGCCTTATTACTACGGCCAAAAACAACCGGCCAAAGAGATAATTATGGCGAACCACTTATTAAAGTAACACTGTGCTTGTAAATGGCAATTAAAATTATCTCTTTCCTGTCCCCGGTAGCCCAAAAGTTGATACAGTACAGTACTCGTATTAGTACTGGGTTTGGCTCGAAAACCGGTAGCTCTACCGAACAAGCTCTGAAAAGTTAACTTAAGTGTGTGTGTCAGCTGCAGGTAAACCCTTAATAGGGCACAAGTGAACGAGAAAATATTACATTACCTACTTATGTCATGACAGATAAGGTTCAAAATCAGGTGATATCTATTTTCTCTATGTCTTAATATTTGTTGCAGAATATTCCTCGATTGACTACAAAGCGCTTTTCCTATTCGTTCGTGATGCTCACTTCCAAGTAGTTGGAACGCCCTTCTTGTGTCTGTTTTCCCGAATTACTACAACCTTTATTTTTTTAATGCTAAAATTAAATGGCTGCTCTTGGTAAGCTCGCTCCATTGTAGGCTTCTTATCAACTAGTTTTTTCTTCATGTGATACGAGCAGACAGATCACCCGATGGTAAACGATCGCTGCCCCCATAGACTCCTGCAACTACCAGTAGAGTCACAAGTACGCTATCAAGTCTCAACCTTCATAGGCTTTAACCCACTTTCCCCCCAATTGGGCCTCCGGGACCCTCGCTCACTCGGCGAAAGTCCATTATAAAAAAAATATGTTACATGCAACTTCTGTACAGTACGTGTGAGATATCAATCCTATAAATCCTTCTTTGTAACATAAGTAGTGTCCTCGTCATCATTACAGACTCGTGGGAGCGTCACATATTCGCTAGAGATATGTTCGGCATGAAATAAATAAAAAAATATGCTATTAGAAAAAAATTGCGTCCCGCCTATGTCATATTATCAGGGTAGAAGAAATTATTATCATTATAACTCTTTGTTCGCTAGTTGCGTCGTAATATCTCGTTTTATTCTACTTGTGTCTATGTTATGTCTACAGTAGTAACAGGAGTTAGGAATCGTCACTGATTGGGCAAAGTTAAAAAGTAAATATGAATATTATTTCATTACGAAAGATATTAGAAATATACATTTTAGGTACTTAACTTCAGACAAAGGTTGTGAAAGTCTACTAATGACGTCATAGCGCCGCCCCCGGACATAAGTATTTATCTTCTTTTGTGCCAAGCATTCAGCAATAAAGGGATAACTTTTAGGCATACATTCTAACTAGACGCAACGTTTTGCGTATTTTCAATGAAGAGACCGCTATTTTGTATTTCAGATGGAATAATGTGCTACTTTTATCTGACATCACAAAATACTTAGACATTAAACGACGGCTGCTTACAGGCTAAACAGGCGAGCGCGAGCTAAATAGGCTGCGGTCTACGCACACATGTATACGCGTTTACAGTGATCTCAGTATGATTGGGCACAAATTTCAGAGAGATTTATAAGGAACGCGTGCGGGGAGAGACACGATACTAAATAAGTAATGAGACATCTAAAATCAGAAGCAGCTAAGCGCCAAACAAATTTACAGTACATAGCTGCTTTTGATTGATTCTATTCGCCGCCTCATATACTGCTGACACGTAGGCCTATGAAGTCTTCGATATCGATTTCAGCTATATGCGACTTTCTGTATCTATAAGTTGCGCTCCTCAATGCCTACACTATGTTGACATCCTAAGAATTGTCAGGTGATTGATGGATGCTACTGGTATTTAATTCTGTTTCGATAAATAAATATTATTTAAGCCCTTAAAGATAGTTACTTAATTAAGTGAAATCCTCTTTGATCGATTTAAATAATACTGTCACTGTTTCTAAAACTTTTTGTTATGTATGTACCTATCTCCCATTTTCTTCTTTCTATCTACGCAAATGAATTTTCACGTCCGTTTTTATACGCACATTACTTGTGTACGGAACTGAGAAACGATATCACGCGTATGACGTAAATTTATTCGTTGACGTTACAAAATGATATTTACTATCATAATGAAATTATCAATGTATACTCAACTGTTTGATATTTACTCGAAATGTCGCGACCAGTGAAAAAACAAGCGTTGCCTTTACGTATCTTTCATTTATTTACATTTCAACAATTTAGACACATTAAAATTGTTTTTTACAACGTATTATTATTATAAGATTCTCTGCCTTTACCTTTCATGACCAATTCGAAACATACATTTATTAAAATACCCTTTTATAGGTGGCAGCTGCCCTTGCTGTTTTATAAGAAGGTCATCCTTATAATAAATTAAATTTATAAACACTTCGTGCGTTTAAACAATGGCATTTAGTTTAATTTCTTAAACTAAATCAAAGTCCATCGATTTATTAAACGGTAGCCGCGTGTACTAACTACGCAGTAGACTTACAAAGTAATAAGATATCGCGAACCAGACACGCCAATTACATAGAGATTTCAATTTTTTCCATTCGATCGACAACGAGCCAGAATTAGCGGGAGCATGTTTCGTGGACGTCCTCGCGATCATTCGCAGGCTGGGGCGGCGGGCAGGCGTAGGCGTGACGTCAGCAGCCCCCGGGCCACCCCGGGCCCCTAAAAATAGATGGAGCCCGGGACTCGCTCAATGGAGGCCCGGGGGGCACCTCCTCGCTGCCTGCAGAATGAAGTGTAGCTATAATAGACGCTCCCTCCCTGAAATGCCTGCATAGCAGGGAGGGTTCAAATAACGCCTTTTTATTGTACTGGATGCGATAAGTTTTAAAGTTTCTTTTTGTTGTTGTAAGAAACGATGCGCTTTCCTTTTTATTGTTTGAGGAGTTGGCGCAACTCTCGCTGTTGTAATAAATCTGGCTTCCCTTGCGTTTTGCAATATTTCTTTATTCTCTCTGAAAATATCTGGAGTTCAATATAATGTTTCTTTTTAACAATGCGGAGTAGGAAGGAGGGGATATAAAATCTTTGTCTCCGTTTAATGAGCCTTGCTGATGAAGTAAAGATATTCTACATGTATATAAGGAAACCAATATTTTAATTGCTTTGTTTGACTTGACATTCATTCAGGTGTAATAAAATTTCTTATTTCCTTCCTTTTAACATTCAATCACAATACAAATGCCTATATCAAAGGAATACCTATAAAGAAGAATAACTATTGTTAATTCAACATTCTCATAAAGCTTCACGTAGCTAAATAAAAATAGCCGTCCAGGCTGACGGAGGTTTCTCAATGGAGTCCGGGGAGGCTCCGGGAGGGCCGAACCCCTTGCCATAACGACTCTTTGAAACCGATAGGGATTGCTTTCTCGAATAATGGCGCCTGATGATCGAACTTAGGTAATGATGGACATTATTGCGAGCGTTATCGTGATAATCATGTTTTGGTATCTTGAAATGTTTAATGTGAGTTTGCTTATCTCTTTTACAATTTGTTTTCGGATTGAATATAATGAAATCTTCGTCCATTCTATGCTAAATAAAAGCTTGTAAATATATTTTAGCAAAGTTTTTTCAGAGACAAGTTGTCCTGTAACAGACGATTATATGTATCTGTCGCATCTAAACAAAGGGTCACCTTTGCAAAGGGAGGGAAACTCGGCTCAGCTTCGGTCCGGCTGGGTCGTAACGGCCGCGGCATGTTCGTTTTAGGTCCTTTGGTTACTTATTTTAAGATTGATAGCACACACTCTCGTAGTATGTTATGATCGATTAGTTAAACCTTTAAATAACTGTGTATCGGCGCCATTTCACGTGTTTCCTCCACGTGAGCGAAACTAGTTCACACGTTTGTTGTTGCTAATTACTGCAATTACTAAATTGCAATGTAAGGAGAATTAAAAGAGAACGGATGTTCTTTTAACGTCGTAAGACCCAAAAGCATTTTAAAAAGCATAAAACAATTGATTTTCCATTGTGTCTGCTGTCTGGGCTTTACGATGTTAAAGTAATATGTCATCAAAGTATTAGCGCACCTCGGGCTTTAAAGCGACAGCTTTGGACGCAACCGGGAATGGCACGCTAAGATGATGATGATGTTAGTGGTGTAATAGTTAACTACCGCACTCAGAGACGTCAATTAACCTTAATGTTCCTTACTTAATTATGGATAGTCTTTAAACGTATTGGAATAAGGGTCAATATTTTTTGTCTTAAGTGTCAATTTAAGTTAATGACGTCGCTGACTGCCGCACTCATAATACATGCGTAATACTGCCCGTGCAAAGCCGGAGCAGGGTCGCTGGTGCAATTATATTTAACAATGATAGCGCCGTTTGTCAAAAAAATGCATTTTCTTATACATTTCCTTATTAAAACGATAATTTCCGGAGAGAAACTACGTCAGTTTCATGCATTTTATTGCCAAGTTTCACTCTGAATGTGCTTTCCGTTTTTCTTATAGTATTACTATTCCGTTATTCTCATTACCTATTGCCTTTCTTCTGTAGAACAAATAGCATAACGTTATAATATTTAGCTATATGAAAACATCATCATCATCTTAGCGTTTTGTTCCGGTCGCTTTCCAAGTTGTATGTCGCTTCAGAATTCGGGGTTAATTTTCCTATTGCAATTGATCTGTATGTCAAGATTATTATATAGTCGACTATTAGATGTTTGTGCCCAACTAGACTCACAAATTAATGGTTAGTATTTTTTGTGTTAGGTTGCAGACGAATCACCTGATAGCACGCAATTGTTGAGTCACATGTGGGCTGCCAACCTTTAACCCTCAATTGAGCCTCCGGAACGTATGGTATTAGAGTTAGTCACTAGAGTATCCCACTAGATAGATGCCACGTTATTGTAGATCTATGTAATGATAAAGCTGAAATAGTACTCATTGATACCATATTTACAGTCTGAAATTTTCGGATGCTTGGTTGTGAAGACTGTGTTTGATGAATAATTTAAAGTTAGTTAGAGATGTCTACGACATTCGAAAAGGTGCTTCAAACGTCCCCGCTCCGCGCTCCTAACTGCGTCATCCATATAAATATTAATCAGCGAATCCCCTCGGTTTTCCTCCACAATTACCATTTTTCCATCGCGACCAATACTCAATACTCAATACAATGTAGGATGGTGGGGCAAGGAAACCAGGTTCTTGGTATAACTTCTTCAATTTAATAATAATCTTATCGTCTTTCCATCTTTCGTCGTCCGCGGCCATTCGTCTTCTCTCTCACTCTCACACGTCATCCTAATTCAAACATCATTCTCTTACACGTTCCTTTAAAACTACTTCTCATCTTCACGTCTTTCGTCGTCCGCGATGTTTCATATCGGGTATCGATTTTACATTTGAGAAATTGGCGCCGGCAGTTTTCTAAATGCGCCCAGCATTGAGGTGGAGGTGAAACCCGCCTGGCCTCGTCTAGTCTAGGTGACCGGTCCGTTGGGTAACATTTCGTGCTTCCGTTCCGAGTGCCGCTCGGTGTACGCTGCTCTCTGCTCGGTGGCTTGAGGACACCGGCTCTACAATGAACTCAGTGTGAGCTAATTGCTCATAGTCATAACGGATATTTCCTTATACGACTCGCTGTAAATGCGCTGTTCTGCAGAAACATTTTCAATTGCTTCACCTTTTAAATTTGTTTTTTTCTTTATGAAATACCAGCTGTTACCCACTTTGGGTAGCATTTTTAATTATTTTCATCCCCCCTTTTAACCCCCTTTTAGCAATAAAAAATAGCCTATGTTCTTTCTCAGTGTCTAGACTATCTGTAGGTACCAAATTTCATTCAAATCCGTTCAGTAGTTTTGGCGTGAAAGAGTAACAGACAGACAGAGTTACTTTCGCATTTATAATATTAGTTAGGATAGTTAGGAAAACAATTTTTCACCATATTCTACTTGCGCAAATACCAAATCTTTCCAGTGCCTACTACAAACATACTCAGTAAGTAGTAATGCTTCATTTTCTATTATTCAGTTCGCCCGCTATCGTACACAGCACACTCGCTCACCGTTCAGTACAAACAAACAGATTTATCTCCTTATCGCTGCCCCGATATGTCTGAATAATACACTTTGTGATAGCATTATCTTTACAAGTAGTACTACGGGACACTGAAGTTCTGTTATTTTCCAGTTTAGCATAGCAAATGTCGCCTCAAAGGCAGTGCAAATTGGAGGTCGGGCTCGTTACCAAGCGAATGTCGCTGTTTGTGTCTTACACCATGTCCTTATATGTGTATCTGCCTTGTCGCAAAATTTATCATCGCACGTGTAACTCGTTGTTGTTGTGTGTGCGTGCTCAATGGACGCGTGATATCGACTTGGCCGGGCGTCGGCGGGGGCGGGGCCGGGGAGGCTCCAGAGGGCGAGGGGGCTGCGCGACCGACCTTGGCCGTGACTCTCCCGGCGTACCCCGGGAACAGGAGCCACGCACCAACCCAAATTGATTTTTGCCTCCGCCATTTCTTTCATCTGGTACCCGTTGCGAATGTGGAGCGAAAATATGTTTGCACTTTTCATTTTATTAGATTAAGCGGCGTGTACACCTACATACTCCGCGTGCCACGTGTCGATTTGGCAGCCATTATTCACCCGCTACCGCAGTGCGTAGGCGGAGAAATATTCAACTTTCGGTATCCTGGCTCTATTCTCTTTTCGCCAATTCTTGAATAACAATGTTGGAATTCGCGGGTTTCAACTACGATTTCTTTACTTCGAATTCTGGCAGCACCAAAACAACGCGGGGGAAAGTTTCAAGCCCTCCACCCTCCGCCCGTATGTTGTCGCTAGGCTAATGCGCAGTAAACGATTTGTATCGACATCTGTAAATTTTGTAATGTCGCGCCGCTTGGGGCTAGAACTACCTACCCGCATAACAAGCAAGCTGCCACTACACCTTTTCCATTTTATCTTTCAAAATACGAAAAAGTCTCATTTTGTTATGGCTATTGAATTATAAGTGTCTGAGAGAAGTTCCTTGACTTCTGCAAGGTACGTGACGTGGTTGATAACAAGAAGCGCTTATTCACGAATTGGTCTACTAAACATTGTAATTCATGAAAAGATTTTCGAGTCTGTATAATTTTACAGACTCGAAGGCTATTTCGATTCCTTATTCCTACTCCTACTGTTATGATGTTATTTTTGTTGTTGCGAATCTTTTCATTTCACACATTCACATTACACTTACTGTTTCTAGAATTTCATAGACTCTACGGTCACCAGTTTTAGCTTTTTTTTTGTACAATTTTCCTTATACGTACAATCGGTAAGTATATTTTTCTATTTACCTGTCACCTAACTTATCCAGATAAATGTGTAAAATAACTTATTCACCGGTCATCAGCTGATAATTGGAATCGATTATATTCTTTATTTTCGTTACGATTACGGTATCGAAGTATTTTGGCGGAATCCTGATAGTGTTATCGCGAATAGCAAAGTATGAAGTCTGCAATGTAGTGGAATACAAATAATATGTTAAGTGTTTTATTTATTCTGTGCCATAAATGTATTCACATGTATAATAAGAATAAGGTACGTCAACTCTAATTTCGTGTCTACAAGAAAATATATTTTTGCTAAAACACGTGACTTCAGCTAGAAGCAGATACGAACTATATTAACTTTAAAAATCTTTGTTTGTGTTCTTGTACGCGCAAAATGTTGATATTATCTCTTTAGCATTGTTGTGTGGGTCTGTGACGTCAAGACACTGTTTTGCTTTTATACGTAAGTCTTAATTTACACTAATGAGGTTTCATAGAAGGCTTTCATGACTAATGTAAATTAAATGTACCTTTCGTTATTATAACCTCATCATGCCATTAATTGTCATGGTTATGACAGCTACGGGTAACAAAATAAGACTTTGAAATTTATATTTTGCCGAGTAAATCATAGAATACATTTGCAGTGGAAATTAGTTTGTTGGAGAAAATTATATTGCGTTTTAGTTTTAGTACGTAATATAAGTTAATTCTTCTATTATGCGCTGTGTTTCGCTGCGTGAGTGTGGGTACCGGAGGCCCAATCCAGAGGAAGGGAGGTTTTCCCCTAGATTGGGCCTCCGGTACCCACAATAAAAAGGAAGCAGCGCACTTGTGACACCACTGGTGTTGCAGGTGTCCATGGGCGGCGGTAATCGATTACCATCAGGTGACCCGTCGGCTCGTCTGCCATCTATATTATAAAAAAAAATATGAAAAGAGATTTCATAACAGATTTATTTTGTTTCTTGCTACAAACATACACACGGTTTTTGCAATTAAATTATTATTGTTTGTGTTCAATGTAGTTTCTAAAATATTGAGCAAATTGTATGGTATTTCCTTAGAGCAGACTAGAAAAACTTAGATTTCAATCTATTTTTTTTATAATATAACCTTGCTCTGGTATTTTTAAATGCCACTATTGGAAGGTCACATTGCCGTTTCACGAAAAATAAAAATAATACAGATAATCATGAGTCATCTGTGTACGAGTATTTGTATGCACTTGATTATTTATGCCAGTATGCTTTACATGTATTGTTTTATTTGCTGCACTAAAGCGACTTGACCCACATTTTTTCGTAATTGAAACGTTTTAGATTGCTAATGTTGTAATGAAATTACGCCCGAGGTTGTTTTAGAACTGGTTATTTATACGCTTCATAATACCTGGCTTCATAAAAATAGATTGTTTGGTGAAATGCGAAACAATATCTTAGAATACTGTACTGATTTTGCGGTACGTAACTACTTAGCTCCAAATAAAGTTTCCACTATTTCTCACTTATTGACTACAAGTAATTTCCATCACTTTGACGTATTTGTTTAATTGGTTCATGGCAAAATGTTGAAGTAAATACAGATATCAAATTTTACATCTTGATGAGGAAGAGGTATTATGTGTGTAAGCTCATATTCTTTTAGTTATTTTCCTCACAATCCTTAAGCAATATTCTTTTCCAGTGAAAATAATATTGATGCAATTAGGTAAGAGAGGTACAACAGACAAAAAAAAATCAAAGTCAATGATGTGTTATCTCTGCGACAGCATTTGAGATTGCCATAACTCGATCGTTCTGTTTAGTGTTTTATTGAGATTTTCTTTTAGTTTCCACGTCGCTCAAGTGTTCGAACGTAGACGTGATCACGCGAGGTGTCCAAACTAAAATAGATTAGCCGCATCTTTGTTGGAGGCCGCTTAGAATACGTTGTACTAATTATAGCCGCCTGCGCATCGGATCACTTCACCAGCTACGTGTGGGGTTCAAATTGATCCATACTATTCAGTCTGACTCAAGTCCTTTTACGGGCGGGTATTTGTCATCATGTGCGATTTGACAGGTTAAATGAAATTGTTCAATAATTTTGCGTCTGTGAAATGTGCGCTGTCGAATATACTCTCGGGGAGGACTCGGAGTGGCGAGTGTATTGATTTCGGTAGTGAACATTTTGGGGATGATGCAAGAGGGAAATGCAATGAAGAAATTCGGATTAAAATTTATTCTAAGGTATTTTCTTATGTTTACACATTGCAGTATATGTGAAATGTGGCTCAAATCTGAACTTTGTGATCTGGCCACATGCTTTGAGATCAAAGCTTGGACGATTGTTACACATGTGCGTAATTTAGATAGCCAGCTATATCTAATATAACTTTCAATGCATTGCAAATTTGCATAAAGATGCTCTCAGCATCTTGTAACATTCACGACAATTCATACAAAAAAACGAAGTAGTATTTTTACGATAGACAATAAAATATTTCGTAACATATAACCCGGTGCCAGACACGTATGTTTCACAGGGTGTCGTAACACATTCTTGGCCGCAAACCGTTCATAGTGCAAAATTCGAAGACATTAACCAACCTGAAGATGTACGCGTAGCAACAGAAATGAGTTGTTTTTGTGCGCAGACGCACTCGCTCGGAACCACCTGGCGCAGTACAAATAGATATAGTAGTTACGTTTTAGGATACTTTTCCATAATGACACTGCTCTCCACCTCACTCAGTAGCTGCTGAGCAGGCGCAGATTCAAAATTCACCAAAATATTGTTTTATTTTACAAGCCTTTCGGTATAGGAATTTCACTGAGATAGAAAACTTACCATTTTACTATGTCACGCGACCTCACATTACTTCATGCGTTAGCGTGTGTGCTAATATTGGTCTGTCTCTTTTCTGTACTTCAGTTTTTACGTCAACTTGTCACTAAGAATAGGCCTATTGCTTTCTGATGGGCCGAAATATGTGAAACTGTTATTTTGTACAGACGCTTACAAATGATATAGAATCAAATGTTTTTAACAGTTGAGTAAGAATTTGATGATGGAATTAGGAAGACTATCTCTATTTTAAAATCCTTAGCATTGTAGCGATGTGTACATAAGTTCTTTGAGCGTTAACTTTTTTGGAATACTCTATTTCCCTTTTCGAACACAAACATCAGGAATTATCAGGGTTTCATCTCAGCCGCGTTCGCCCGGCCCAGGAACCGGTTGCACTGGGCCAGTGGCCACTAGCATAAGCCGGCCCGCCAGGGTCCCTGCGCCTCCCCCTCTTTGCTTGCGCCCGGGGGATAACGAGTTATGCACCAAGAGCTCACGGTACGCTGGTGCGGGCTCTGAGGGCCTAATTTGAAGTCGACGTTACGACCGAATCGGAGTTCCCCTCTCTTTCACACGCGCTGTACGCGCTTTTGTTTGAATGTGAGAGGTATATTCTCATTCGTTACGGGACGTCTTCGTTATAAGCCACCTGACATCACGCACTTGCGTGCATGCGGGCGCGTTGTTTGAGGGACATGGTGCGCCAGTTTTTGAATTTTTAACGTAAATTTCGACCGCGTGGGATGGCTTTTATAGCCTTTAACAGGGCATCAGTCAACGAAAAATTTAAATTAGATTTCGCTCTTATGTCAAGACTAGATAAGGTTCAAAATCAGGTTGAAACTATTTATCTCTATTATATATCTTATTAAGGTATCGTAAACAAACTTCTACAATGTAGAACATGTGGATAATATCACTTTTGTTTGCTAGGCTTAATATCTTAGAAAATAATGCCTCCTTGATTCCCAAAGTCGCTATTCATAATTAATCTTCTTTTTATTCCATGTCAAGGAAGCAAGAAGATATCTCGTCGTACTAGTAAATCATGTCAGTAGACAATGAGAAGTCGTTTCATCTATTACAATATCTATACAAGTACACAATAAAGTAAAAGTCGCCAAACATGAATCATGGCTCAAACTCAGACCTTAAAACCTTTTTACGAAATTGCTTCGGGTAATTTACATGTACATTGTACGTATAAATTACAGCTCTAGTGGCACGAAATATGTAATTTCAATTTGATGTGTGTATGTCACACCATTGCTGAGATTTTATATATTTGACCATCACGAACCGGTTAATGGTAATTGACATATGTACCTGACCTCTTGAACTGGCTATTGTATAGTCTTAAATCGTGTGGCCAGGTGGCCATCTGCAACGGCCTTCACATTAGCAAATCCATTGACGATGCCATTTCGTTTTAAGACCTTTAGAACTAACGGCGACGTTGAGGATCGACGGGGCTATAGGAATTACTCTCGATCACGAATGACGCAGTGACAGGGCGTTTTGCCAAACATCAAAATGAAACTTGCCTAAGCGCAACATTTTTTCTAATCAATGTGGAATCTTTAATGCATGTGGTAACTCAGTTAATGAATTTTATTGCTAAACCACTGATCCAATTTTGATGATTTGATGTAGAGAGAGACAATGAATTGGCCGTGTGACAAATACGTATTCGTATGTGAACGAAACTCGTGTGTAGTATTTCTGTTTTTTTCCCCAGGGTTATGAATACTGTGATGTTCAAAGTTGTCAGCTGTAAAAGGATAATATTTGTTGCCTTACTAACTTTTAAATACCTACCTATACACACGGCGAGTTCTCATCGTAACATCGGCAATTGTCTACATTGGCCGTGCTATTATGGGCAATCCAATCGTTTAGGTCAATTCTGACGATACAAGAACTGCACCAGCCAGCAACGAGGCCGAATAACAAAACGATCGAGTGGAACCGACAAGTACCGCTAGGCGAAACTAGGCGAGCGAATAATACGTTTTGGATTGACAGCTGGTTTAATAGGATATTAACAATATTGCTAAACGGTCCCATTATTGAAGGTACAAAAAAAATTAAGTATTAGAAGTGCGGGTTGCATTATACAAGTAATTGATAAAAACGGGACTAAACGCGACGATATTTTATTAATGATTTTAAATGTTTAAGTAGCTCGACCGGTCTTATTTTGGGGTTTCTACTTTCTAACCATATGAGTTAGAAATTTCTAATGATCCACTTGATCTAAGCTGATAAGGGTAGCAAAGGTCATTACGCTTCAATGCAATTACCAAACTTGCCAATCTTTTTACCACTAGGAAAAATAATATCTATATTATTTTTTGTACAAGGTACAGTATCCCATTACTAAGTGATTAATGTTAGAAAATGTAAAGAGATCAGCTGAACTATAAATAAAGATACGTGTACTATTATCGCAACTCAGCGCTGTTTGTATATTTTCACGCCGATCATTAGTTAATATTTGTCTGTTGAGGTCACTTGGGTACGCGGGTCTCCTTCAGATTTCACGCTTGACCGTTGATCACGCGAAAATAACCTTCCTCTTCTATTATTATACCAATCGATAAATTATTTATTTGTTCACATATTTAATTTATTACTCCTTTTCCATATTAAACATTAAGCAAGTGACTTCGCGATTTTTATTTATTTTTCATGAAAGTATAAGATAAAGTACATCAAAATAACTCGCATGAGTTACTGAAATGCTCGAATTCTTCGGAACACTCTTTATTTTTGACCATTCGAATTCCACTCGAACGGTAGCGCGCTATAAAATATCGACCAATAAATAAAATGTGAACGCATCGGAACGCAATATTAAATTGCAAAGATCCAATATTCGCGAAGCGCGACGTGCTAAAATCGAGTGCATGCGTTATGAATCCTGCAGTTGTACGTAATGTGGATGGTAGGTATCCGTGTCTGCATTCTAGTGCTGCGTTATGCTCTCTTATTTGGCTTCCCGGTCTATTTTCGATAGGTCGTCTCGCCGGCTACTGGGCGTGTTCGCAGCTGGAATAGGGTTACCATGCGTACGGTTGTGGTACCTGAGTATCCCTTGAGACCGAACTTTACTTAAGGCTAAGTTAAGTAAGCATGGTCTAGCAGTCTCTCCTGTCCTCTGGGAATAATGAGACGGACTGAGAAATTCTGAATATCTAGCAGATTCATACATTCAAGACGTTTTAGCGGGACACCGTCCGTGTTCCCCTTTTCGTTTGATCGTTCCGGTAGTGGGTTCCACTGAGACAGAGGGTTGAAACTAAATTTAAAAACAATGACGTTCCTGTTTATTAATTCTGATATCTATGTATAGTATTACCAGGTTCTTGCCGGATGAGCAAGAAGAGAGTTCATATTCATTGGGTAAAGTTTAATTTGAAAATTGTGAAGTTACAATGATATAGCAATTGTCAGCCCTAGACTGGAAACATTATCAGCTTCGTGCGCATGAGCGAAGTAGCCAAGTTGATTATTATGATGACACTGATTGTTTCCGACTAAGTGTACAGGTGATTTGGAGTGGCAGTGACATCAGTCAGACTGCACGAGTAGGTCAAATGCTACAATAGTATAACTTGAAAGTATACACACGAGTATAATGCTGAATAAAAGATAATTTACACATTGTTTTTTTAATTACCCCTTTTATTGCGATGCGAAACCAGGGCGAAACGATTGGAAAGAGATCTATGAAAGACTATAATGTTTTTTTTTCCTACTTGTCTTAAAAAGTGTGTATCCTTAACCAATTTACTTATTCGCAGATACTTTAAACATAATAAAATTAATAATACATAGCTATTAGACCCTAATCACCGTGTGTAATCAGTGTAAACTAAAATGTGAATGGAGATAAGAAAACAATACGTCTTTTTGTATTGCAAGCCCGTAAAGTTACCCAGAATGTACAGAGATAAAGTAAACACAATTTTATCTTCCATTTTGTTCACTACAATAAAGGCCTACCAAGCCGAAATAATACTCGTACGTTTTATCTGTCTGGATCCAAATTGGAATCTTACAGTAATACCCAAAACAGTATTGGAATGGAGCTTAGGTAATTTATAAATAACTTTTCTGCAAAATTGCTAAGGACCCTCTGATGACTGTCTGTACAAATATTATCACTTATTGATCATTAGTAAACTCACGCGCGAGGTTTTTTTATTTCGTTGGTAATTCGACCTTAAGAGCCTTTTAAAGCCTCAAAATATTGCTCAATAAAGAACAACCTTGTGTTATCATCCGAATGTTGAATGGTATATTTTTTCAGTTTAACGGTTCGATCGTAACCTTTTCCTGAATAAGTAATGCAATATATTTATACAAATTGAATTTTGACGTGGAATATTTTATTGAAAATCCTCGGTGGCGCAGTGGTTCGTGAGTCGCACTTTAAGGCGGACGGTTGCGCTTCAGATCCCGGGTCCCGGTGGTCCCGGTCTTAACATTTTGTAGATGAGTTTTTCTATTTAGAAATTCTCAGTGGCAGCCTGAAGTCTGGAATTTTAGGGTCTTGTACCTTCCTAGCCTCGGAAAGCACGTTAAGCCGATGATACGGCGCCTGATCTCTCTTCTGTCATGTCACTATGTCCACGAAATATGAGGATAAGGGAATATAGAGTGTATTGTGTTTGGGCACATATTTGAGTACCGATCGTGGCTAATCGTTGAGATCAGACGCAACAGCATCGATCGCATAGAATCGGTTGAAGGATATTGTGGTTATTGAAAATGTAAGAGTGTGATATGTTATTGCGTCACACATTTCAATGCATTGTAGTCGATGTATATTCCTGGGCCCATGTGATATGATCGATAGGGCTCAATTGTTCGTGTCGGCGTGACCTTCGGCGGTGTTTTTAATGTGCTCGATATGATAAGTTCAAGGTTCACGCGTGACGTAGGTGGTAATGGATGGAAATGTTACTACGTATAGATATGTGCACTGATACGGTATCCGTGACAGTATTGCCTATAGTGGGTATGACGTAGATTGAATATATGAAAGTAGTTTTCGAAGAATTCAATGTTGTCTGCTGAATATCTGTTAACTTGGGGCCTGAGGGCCTATAACGAACCGGTCGTTAAACCGAATTGGAGGTTTTATAACCGCTGCCCTTTCATATGCGGTGCTGTGTGTCCCCTTGGTTTGAATGCGACAGGTATATTTCAATTCGTTACGGCTTCGTTATAAGTCACCTGGTTTGGCCGACAGATATCGACGAAATTCAGATAAGCTATCCGAGACTTATCTGTTACATACTTATATTATGCATAAGTAGTTTCTTTTTGCTGGCAATTACAACGTTATGTAATGGACGTGCTCAGAAAACATATTTCCAAATGTACAAATGTCTTTATGAATTGTAGCCTATGTTATTCTGATATGTAACCTATATTATTGTGAAGTTTATTAAACATTCATTTAATAGGTAGTTTTTGCGTGAATGAGTAACAAATATACATACCTACTTGCACAGAAATACCTCCTCACAAATTCACGTTCATAAAAAGTAGGATTCTAAAATCTGGTACTTCCACATAAGGTTTAATTTAACTTTATACCGTGTAATTTGAACTTAATATTCAAACCGTTCGTATTTCCATAGACGTTAGAACAAACCGTGGCACTCATTTGGCACTCCTTGGCGTAGGCGTTGTGCCAGCGTCATCAAGCGCGAATCGTAATGTTTTGCCCATTTCGCCCAGCGCCCTCGCCGGGCAGGCCCGACGGCCCAACTCACTCATCGCGAAAGCGGGCAATACGATTAGGCCTGTGTCATACAGGGCGATGGCAATGCAGACGGTACTGGTTGCCAAAGCTTATGAATAAGACATGCTTCAATATCATTAAACACCGTTAGATTGACTAATATCATGTCTCACCACCTACCATCAATGGTTCATCACCAAAATACGTCTCATATTGTTCAGTCAGCGTGTTATCCATTGTGAGTAGAGACGATGAATATATTTTACGTCTGTTTCGTTTAGATTACTTTCGTGAAAATCTCATTGAATACCCAAATTGAAGGAGGCATTGGCAAGTTTTCGTACGTCATCGCTAAAACGTCCGTATTGGTAGAGCGTAGGGCTGGCTACCGTTATGTGAAGGGTGAACTAGCTGATTGATCACTAATCGATAAGTCATTGGTTAACCTAAAGAATTTAAAATCACAGTAGTTTTTTCAATTACCATAAATATATATTAACTTAACAGGAATGGAATTGTTTCTAGTACAATTATTGGTAAACGATCGGTTGCGTCGGAGTAGAACATTGTACTTAACATAAAAAATAAAAACACTTGTAAGCAAATAAAGATAGTTTAATTTGAAGTTTTCCTCATCCGTCATATTGTTACTACTAAAAAGTATTGTGACAGGGACTGTCCGGTTTTGTATGTTAGCGTTATCTAGTCTAGTTTAGTATTGTTGAACGAACATTTATTCGCAGTAGAACTTGCAACGTATACGTGCAGAATAAATAATGATAACGCACATTGTATAAGCGCTTGCCGAAATTATTCGACCGTCCAAACTATGTATTGTATGTAAATACATTGCTCTTTATACCAAAACGGTGAAAGGCTTCTTTACAAATGAAGGCTGTTGCCTTGTTTTTTGTACAATTTATCTACACGTTTCTACAATCTGCACGTATTTTATATACCTGTGTCATTATAACAAATTAAATAATTAATATGATATGTTGTGAGTCAGCATTGTTACATGAGGAAATAAAATGCACCTAAGAGGAAGGTTTAGTGCGGAAATGCAAATATTTTTTCGTCAAAAGTTCAAGGTTTGAATAGAATAAAGCATTCATTACTAAACATGAATTACAAAGTATGTAAATTACTACTTTTTTCTAGTATCATACCTATATCCGCTAATATTCTTGTTAACAGAACTCTCTTAGCTGAAGTTTTGTTTTAAACCGTAAAATGGAACTCTTAAAAATGTCTTCTGATTTTCTCATTTTGAAACAGGCCATAGATTCAAATAAATCAACCACTGTGTTTCAGAAAGTCCATTTCTACTGAAGTAGCAATAGAAGGATGTATTTTCGTGATCCAGTGCTTTACAATAAATTTCGCACAGTACATAATGGAGATACTAGTGAGAAATGTCCCTACAATGTCTTACGTCATCTTTTTAAAGATCTAATACGATTCCATAAATGTTACGAATGGGCGTAAAATCATCTATCAAATCCAATTTATTAATACTTTACATAATTCGATTAGTATAGTGGTTCGTAATACGTTTAAGTGGAAGTCAAGAATGAGTTGCAGGGTGCAATAATGTTAACGAGGTATCCATTAGTTTAATGGGAATTATGACCCGCATACAACTTTAACATTACACTTGCCAACTTTGTGTATGCGATAAATCATATCGGACTTGGCTCTTTTTTACCAGTTGAAAATTGATGGTAGTTTTAATATTTTTGGTTCGGATGTTTTGGAAATTTCTTCAAACTTGGTTTATTTAATACACTTTCTGCATCACTCAGATACATTAATTAAACCTTAATTGTCACTTAAGTAAAAATATTGACCGTTATTTTAATAGACATAAAGACTATCATAGTAAGATATAATGAGCATTAAGGTTATAAATGACGTTTTTGAGTGCGGCAGTTAACTTATAAAGTAACTCCTATCTGTTAATATGGTGTGCGTAAAATTCCTTTTTATTAATATGTAGTATTTCTTGTTTACAGGTAATGAAGATTCTTCAACGTCTATTTTGAAAAGAGACTGGGATTTTTATGAGAGGTAAATTTTATAAAAATACGAAATTTATCTATGTATGTATGCTAACAATCGTCAACACGCTAATCATCGTAACATACTGTTTATGTTATGTGTCATTATGCTTTCATAATGTACAAAATGCATTAGTGTAACATGATAAAATACCGTAAACAGACATACATTTGATTTCAGTTTAAATATATTAATGGTATAACAGTTAACGAATCATTTAGCTTTTTTATTTTGAACTCAAAAGTAATTTCATTAGATAGATATTATATTAGGCCGCATTTGAAAACGATGCTCAACCATCAATCTCGTTTTAGATTAGATTGCGTTCAAACTAATTTTCCCTTTATCTGAATTGAAATAGGCCACAAATTGAATTGCACTCAATCGAATACTAAACGGGTCTCGTACTTGATCATAATTTTTGGGAATACGGGGCAACTGAATCTGGATCGTACTTGTGAAGTCTGTTATCGATGGTTTTACTTTTGTTCAGTGACATTGGAAGTCGATGGCGACCATGCGAAACCTTTCTTAAGATTTGTTTTGAACAGAAAGTTACTTGTCATGGTTACGTCTGGGTGTCGATAGTTTTGGTTATAACTAACTAAATGTACCTACATCGGTTGCACTTCTATTTCAAGAACTTCTTTAATTACAATAAAAAGTTAGCTGTATCATACGTTTTATCTAATTTGATATTTCATGCCATATGCTAGTAGTGACCCTTATTTGTACATAATGCTTATAAATATGGTGTAAAATCATTATATTTAACCTATAGCGCACTTTTGAAGATTCTGACAGACGAATTCTATATTTTATCTTGAGTCCATTTAGGAGTTTGTAAAAATAAATATCTACTCTTTAGCCAATTACCACGCCTCTCGACGAAATACTCCAGCATACTCGACTGTCTTGTCTCCACATGTTTTGCCTCGTAGACACTACTAGTGTTTCTTTCCTTTTCTCACATCCTTACATCTATTGTATACGATTTTTTTTTTCAATTAACCACCACGTTGTTGAATTCTAACAATGGTCCATTTTCTTTTGTCCTGTTCTCTGTTTTAATTGCAGTTGCGTTTTTAAGTACTGCCTCCAACTTTGTGAAGAAATGTATCTTTGATATGTTCACTGTAATGATAAGATTGGTTTTATTGCGTGATGATCTGGCAAGTATAAATAAGAACTTCAAATAAATATGAGTTTCTCCCTCGTGAGAATGAATGAAATACTATCTTCTGCCAGGAGTTTTTGCGTTTGGTGTAGCAGTATCTATCAATCCGGAGAAGATCCTTTCATTAATTTTATATATGCTAGGTTCTTCTCATTTTACTAAACCGAATGATATTCGAATGATATGATATACTGTTAAGAGCGTACAGTACAGCCAATATTGCAAAATTAATGATCTCAATTAAATTCACAACCGAGCACTTTGAACAGAAGTGACCTGATAAATAGCAGAGCTGGCGATTAATCACGAAAGCGATTAGGTGGTCCGGGCGTGCCGCGGGCCTATTGTCCCGGGAGGAAGCCTCGGCCGCGCTGATGATGATGTGCTAATTGGGCCATTAAACTGTCAAACCACGCTTTGCTGGGACATCGATGGTGCTCAACTGTTCACATCATATTGTACCCATTCAGCTTTAGCTAGATTTCTTGACTGCTATTTTTTAATTATTTACTTAAACCTACTACACAATTTCAAATGTAACATGTTAGGGATATGCGTAATATCCATGGAATTCCACTTGCTACTCTATTGAGTCAAAACTATTGTTTTGACAATGTTAAGCAAGATTTTGTGCCAGGGTTCATTTTGTTCGGTTTACATGGTTGGTCACATTCAGACGTTTAAGCTATAAAATACATTTGGAAACATTTATGTACCTATATAATTAATTATGAGCATCAATGTCATTCGTAATGATAATAAAAGGACTTGATATCCCAATCATTACTGTAATACCCATTGTTAATAACTTAATTAAGGTGTAATTATTACCTTATAATATTCTTTGAAATACTTACTATATTTTTTTGCTCCATTGTTTATCAGTAACCGGATAAAGAATTATAATAAGTAATATTTCCTCCAAGAACACTATGTTAGTAGGATCTATTTATATCTTTGTACATACTTTAATGTAGATTACCATGACGGTTTATATCTCAGATCTAATAATATTATAGTTACTGTATGAAGTGCGCCGGGTCCGGCCGCCCGTCACATTGTGTAACGACTTGCCCAACTGTTTGCCCAATGCGATATTTGTCAGAGGTCATTAATTAATCGAAACACACGACTCGAGATACATTCGACGTGGGCGGCGTCCATGTGGAAAACAACATGCGACATTCACATTTCATAACATTGCACACTGTACATACAATTTTATCCTTGCACTAATGACGAACAGCACAAGCATATTATTATGATCAAACAAAAGTAAAATGTCGACACGATGACATTTAATCTGTCAATTGCGATTCAATAAAAAGTTTCTTGCAAGTTGATTAGCCTCAGTTGTCATTAGCGTTCAGCCTTTGCCAATCACGCAATCAAATCACGAAGTAAATTAGTTAACTTTACAATCTTATTATCACTAGACGGTGAAGTGACGTTAGAAATCCTCTAGAATTTCGACATTGAAATAGAATTTATTCGGCGCCAAAAGAAGCCAGCCGGGGGAAATCGAAAGCCGTCTCGAAACCAACGAATTTAATCAATTATTGGGACGTGGGCGTGGGCTGTACCCGATGTACGAGAGCCCTTTCACGTCTTGATTATAACAGTAATAAAGTATATTAGAAAACGCCCACGCATAGTTTCAAAGTTCGTTCACGCTACACTCGGGTTGCGGTTGTGGCTTATTGGAATTTCGTGTACTAAATAAGAGACAAATTAATCACGCGTTCTGCGTCTGTGAAATTTAATAAAAGTTCGTTCAAGTGCGCATTGTTTTTCACCCGACGAATAAAATAAAAAGAGCCCTTAGAAAAAATATTCGACGAACTAACATTGGAGATGCAAATGCCAACTAAACAAAGATCAATGTGTACTTCAAAAGTAAAACGTTGAATTTCTGTTAAAACTTTTTTAAAATCTCTAATTGTTTCTAAGTAAACATCAAACGGAAACCCTATATTTTCCTTTGAGTAATTATAAAATGTTATTATACCACAAATACGAGGAAAAAAGTACGCATTAATTTAACAACTTTTTGTCGGACTTTTAGAAGGGTTCGAATAATGCAAATGAATGAAGCTCGCCACGCCTTGCGCAAGAGTTTAGAAAGACTCGTAAATAATGAGCAACGCCCAAATAAATAAAATTGACCGACAAATTGCTAAGGGTAGTTCGACATCCTGTTCCTTACATATGCTGCAGCTGTTGCGTTTTTATTGCGCCTACACGACTCGCTTGATAACATTACACCCTTTTCATTAAACACACAAACTGTGCAATGGCTAAAATAATATTTTCGAGATAGTATTAATAAAAATGTGTAAAAATCAATGAAAACAAAGAAACATTTGTTTCTCCGATTTATTTTGCTGTTGCATAAACATCTTTCGAAGCATTCTTGCTTGCTCCCTCGATCAAGACGTTCTAATCGTTTTTTTCTCAATCATCATTACCAAATGACTCCCCCAATTATATGGCTATTGTGATCCCAATTTCACACCGTTCGACGATACTGTAACGAAATGTTCGATACGTAACGTGTTCATTATACAATACAGTGAAGTTACGACAATGTCTGCGCCGAGAAAGACGGTCGGTGAAAACGATCTTATTAGATATTTAGATACTCTCTTGGAAATAGTTGAAGATTAATAGGCTCGATAAAGAGTGAAGTATCGATAGCTATTGTTCGCGCGTCGGTGTTTCGCTTGCGCAAATTATTGCCCCTCGATTTAGCGCCGGTTTCGGCACATATTCTGCCGGTATCTTGCTAGCCCACACCAAATTTTCTGCTAAACTGCCTTTAGTCGTGTTTCAGAAATTGGCCTTGCTTAACACGATAGGAAAACGTTAGATCGATGGAAAGATATTCTTTATTGCACAAAAACAAAATACAAGCATGTGTTACAACAGCAACAACAGTACAGCAGGTATTATTTATGCTGCCATATTGATTCTGAATGTTACTTTGCCAAATAGAAGTTTTTATTCAGCTGAGAAATGATATTATCAATATCATTTCTGAGCTATTTTGAAAGCAGGTTTCTTATCTGCCCTTGTATGACACGGTTGTTACATTATCACTCGTTCGGGTCATTATTTTTTTAATGACATTATATAACTTTATCTTTTTGTTTATCATTGTTTTTTGTTTTATTGTTGGCATTTCGTAATGATGACTTTGGTAGCTAGATAAGCTTTCTATTATTTTATTTTAAATGATTATCATTTCTCTATCAAAGTCGTAAGTCCGGACAAGCAATAATATTATGAGTGTGGATACATTGGTTTTATCTCGTCCATATCATTCCACTCAGATGAATTGAAGTTTCCACATGAGAGTTCAATAAAAATACACCAGCTTTTTATCTGTTCGCCAAGATATTGGATATTTTTAAACGTAATTACAAAATTTTCGACGTGTATTGCTTCGAATATAAATTATCGTCGGCTTATAAATAAATTGGATTTCTTTCGCTTGGCTGCTGCCTGTTTCTTTCCACCTCGAGGATTTTGTTTTTTATTAAATTCCTCCATAAACACGTTACTGTGTAATCTTACTCAATGTCACGGGTTTTATTTTCAATTTCAGCTTATTGTCGCAGTCTCTCTGCTGGTCACGAATAACGGCTTTCTCTTATGCAATTACAATCTGTCCTGCTTAGATTTGTTTCATAGACTTCGTTTCATATTTCGTTAATTCGAGTCGTGGTGCCTCCTCAATTTTAAAAGTACTTTGTTTTCTTGCTATATTACTGACATCGTAGTATTCATCAGCATGTTTGCAAAGTTACATTGTGCTTTCATATGCAATTTCAGAAACTCTGAACACGCTGCAAAGTTGAAATGAAATCAAATTGTCTTTGCTTTACTACGCATGCCAAATTATTAATTCTTTGAAATGAACTTTTATTTAGTACAGAGCTTCTAATATTTTTTCCGAAACATTTAATTTATGCGTCGACCCTGGTTATTACAAAATCATCATTAGAAACATATTTGTGTGTAATGTACCGAAATATTCTCTTTACCGAAATGTCGGGGCTCTTTCGTGCCGATGAGTTTTCAGGCCAATTAATCATCGATGTACATTAGTGCTAACATCAAACGGCAGGTTTTGAGCGCGCTCTCTCGTCACAACTGTCTCGGAAATTAGTGAAATGAGCTAAAGATGAACCGAGCTGGATTAGCGATCCACGCCCTAGAAAGAAGTAGATATTTGAATCGCGCGCACCTCACAGGAAAAAATAAAAATGCCATATTGATTGAATTATTTTCATTAGGATTGTCCTAGACATCTAGAATAAACTTAGGGTGACTTACAAATGTACCAGTTCTTTTTTTTTGTAAAATATTGTAATATTGTAAATAGTCATCTGTATTTTTAGCAATCGGTCAAGAACTTATAATTATCTTTGGAATCTTTAGGAACCAGTATGATACGAAAAGTTATAATATCTCGATAACGAAGATTCCTCTGGGTCTGGATACTAGGTACCTACATTCCCAGTCCATTGTAGTAATTACGCGCTAGCTTAGTATCTGGGTCCGCTGGGCCGACACCAATAAACATGTTTGCCTGCTCCCATTACCGACAACCGTACATACGTAGTACGCAATTGTACGTCAATTTCTGTTGCCATACCGCGTACATTTTGGGTCCACTAGGCGGCTTCATAGGGACGGGATGACATCAATCGATAGTTCTGGACAGGATATTCAAATCTTTGTTTATTTTTCGAATAATCGACTAGTGGTGCTATCGACTGGAAGGAAAGTCGATTCTCTCTGATATTTTTCTTTAACGTTTATTCTAGAATCAATACAAAAATGTATGTGACTGATTTGTGTTGAATAGGTTAATAGATTCAAATGTCAGCAATCTCCATATAAATGGGAGAACAACATCACGTAATGATGCTGTTTGGAGGTCTCTACACGACGTATAATAAGATAATATACACTATCTTATGTTCTTAATCTATTGTTTGTTAGTTACGTAAAAAAATAAAGTAACCTGTTATTTTGTGAGAAAACCTCATAAAATAAAATCGTCACATTGATAATACTTGCTGGGGTGATTTGTTTTTCTTATCAACCAAAGCAAAAGAAAAACGTAATCATTCATATAATTTGATAGATAGAATATTCATAACTTATCTAAGTTAATAGCTTATCAAAAGTGGTATGTACAACTTCGTGTCTAGTGAAAAACCAAGTGTAGCGTTTAATTGTATGCGTTAGAATTGCTAATTGGCGTTTGTTTAGAACTTTGCGAGTGTAATTTGTAATGATAATTATATTTTCTTTAATAGTCGAGAACGGGTCGATGAATTACATTTATTAATTATCTGAATGTTTACCATTTGATTAGCAGATATTCGTGACGACAAACTTCTGTAATTGGCAATTACTAATTGCATTAGGTATATCGCTTATGTATAAGTTTCTGTTGTTCATATGCACTGAATATATTATTTTCTCTTCTTTCTTATCAAACTACTATTTAACTTTTGGCAACGTACTTAGTAACTTTTGATTGGGATTGTCTTATCTAAAGTAGGGTAGCAAGCAGTATCGATTGTTTGTATTCTGCGTGAAATTCAGAATATCTAACCAGTACCTGTCAAGGTGTTTACTAATTAGAAGCGAGATAATTAACTCCACATCCACATTGTCTTTTTCTCTAAAAGCACAAACCTTTTAATGTACAATATCTAGTTTCTCTACACCTATTTTAGATGTGAGACAACATTGTTGTCCAGACTTGAATAATTCTTTGTTATCGTTTTTCCCGTGACATAAATCTCAACTAAACTATAGAGCGTGGGCATGTTTCTTTTGTGTATATGAAACCTGAATCCCTACGAAGTGGGCGGTGTCCGAGGGACCTCTTGTCATTTCCGAACGGACGTCGTGGCTATCAGGTGCAGACAAAAGCAGTATGGATGTAGCTGACATGCCTCACCCGTATCCAAATATAGAAGACTACCTTTTTTATCCGTGACTTCGATCGCGTCGAACTTTAGGCAGCATATTGCAACCTTTTTTTCTTCTTCAAGTTTTCGCCAAATAAATTAGTCTTATTCCATTTTACAAGTACTAGTATATCTCTGTAGCAAATTTCATCTTTATTCAGTGGTTTAGGCGTGAAAGCGTTTCGCATTTATAAATTAGTATCTAGGTTTCCTTACTGAACCGTTGATTAAATTATTTACGCTGATGTAGCACCTAAAATACTTTACTGTACTATAATGACATCTAGAAAATTTTGCAGATATGAGTCATGATGATTTAATAATATAAGCCAGCATACATAATTATTTAAAAGGCCTAACAAATTCGCCATGTCACGGGAGTCACTCAGTAAATGATGACGGCTATACTCAGATGAATCACTTTAGTGCGAACTCGTATCTTCTATACTCAATGATAAACCTAATTTAGTTCGCTAATGCGACCTCTTTGTCGTAAATGGTACGTAGATTAGATCTCACACAGGATCCGTTAACATCAATTTGCGCGAATTGTTTCTCAAAGCTTTTTCAAATTCACTACAAATTGGACATGAAAAGAATGCGAGTTGACTGCTGTGAATTGGCGTGGCGAGTTAGGGGAAACGCAGTATTGAATGCCAATATTGGCAATCCGGGATTTGAATGCAGGTTTACCAGTTTCATATCGAATAGAAACAGGTACCCATCATTGCATTTTTAATGTTGTCAGTGCTTCAACAACTCGACCTGTACCAGGGTCAACCCTAAGGTAGAAACGAAGGCGGAGTAAGACGCTACAGGATCCTCGAGTCCGCTGTATTTTGAGGGCTGTCGCAGTGCAGACCATGCGAAACAAAATGTACGTTTCAGATTTACAAAGTCTAAATATCCTGTATCTTGCCGCTGTCTATCTGCGATCATCCGCAATATTCCGCCCGCTCAAATAACTATATAAGCACAAAAAGAAACATCAGAATACACATCAGAGGGTCAGCGAACATAGGGCAAATTGATACACTGCAGTAAACTGTCACATAATTCTCATGAGCTCCAATTGAGTAGGATAGGGGACAATTGAAGATGCACAAACAGTTGTAAATCTCTGTGGGGGTTTTAAAATAACGACTTAGAAAGCACAGCATACAGTTTATATTACTAATGCGTGCTATATTCTCCGATGTAGCAAAGGAAATTAGTTTGTGGGAAAGTAAAGGAAACGATTTCCATCCATCCGCTATGAAAGATTAGAGCATAGTAACAAACACAGTGACGTCATCCACATCCATTCAGTGCATGCGTATGAGCAGATTTCTAATTCAGTGTATTCGAGATCCTATTCTGATATGTGGCATTCAATTAATACTCGAGACATGATAGTGTTATCTTAGAGATTGCAAAGATAAATTCGAAATGTTATTGGGTAGGTCAGGGTATTAATTTTATTACTGGTTTCTGCTGACTCATTGCTCAAGGCCCCAGTCTCCGAGGTTCGACACGACATCAAAGCGTTCCGTTCGTTTCCTTCTTTCAAATTACGCTAGCTCCTTAAATGTGATAAGTGGCAGACGAACACACCCATCACCGGATGGTAAGCAATTGCCGCCGCCCATAGTCACTTGCACGCAAATCCAGTGAAGTAATAAAGGCGCCGCAAAACCTTTTAACGCCCTTGGACGCGATTGGACTTCCAGGGCCCTCTCTCAGGTCTGTTACTGGTAGTTGTGTATATTTTTTTTGGGGTCAATAAATGCTTACTTTACTTGAACATAGTGTCGCAGCAGCATCGATCGCGGCAGGCGCTGGCTGCGGCCGCGTTTCCCGCCGTACGTAACTCAATTGGCAGGCAATCTCGCGTCGGCGCCGCCCCGTAATTACCGACAACGGTGGCTTCTGCTCACTGCTCGGCACCATAGCAAAAATGCTCTCAATCGCTCCCCGAGCAGCGCCGATTGCTTTTCGAATGCGATTTGAAACGGCGAGATGCGATTTATTCAAAGGTTTAAGCGGCGGCTGTGTTGTGTTGCTTCTGATTCGTCTTGTTTTTTAGTCGGAGACAGGATTCGCTATTGGGGGTTTTGTGATTGATGTCTATTGATGCTTTCCCCATAGAAATTGTGGTAAACTTCAAAGTTTTAGCGTTAGGTTGTAATTTTTTTTGTACATCAACCAGATTGTTCAATTGGGGGAAAGGGGATGAAAGGTTGGCACCGCACTTTTGCATTACTGGTGTTGAAGGGGACGACGGCAATCGCTTACCATCTGGTGATCCGTCTGCTCTGTCACCTATATCTGCAAATTAATTTACTAAAAATATTAATCTGATGGATGAACGTAATCTTTACATAACTGACACTTGATAAAATTTATAAATGCTTAATTTTTCTCGAAATTCCTAATTAAAATTTTTCTTACATTAATTATTAGCTTTCCTTTTTGTGTAATTAAGGACAGTACAGTACAATTGAAATTTTAAATGAAAAATAAACCTGTTTTAAAAAAATAATCCTAAAGTATAATTATGTCTGGTACAGTGGTGAACTTTAATTGTCTTTGTTTTTGTGTTGTTGTCTGATCTATGCTTATAAGTCAACACACCTATACTATAGTATTGTCTGTTACTGTTCCTGGTAGTTTTTTGTGGTCTATAAATGCTTACTTTCTTTTATGTTAATTTGTTGCGTATTTATGTATTGTATTTTAAATTGGAGCGCGATTTAATAGTAACTTTTACCGCGATCGGAACCAAATGCAAATAACACGATCCAGGCACACACATTTGCTTAACGTCGTTACGTCGCAATCTCGCCGTGTCCCTGTAATTCCGTCCCCTTCCCTCGCGAATCCTGTTTCATTACCACGTAATATCTAACTGCGGGAGACGGCCATCTTGTAAACATTATGTTGTATTCTATTTAAAGAAAGCGTAGCTTTAATTACGTTATTTCCTTGCCGCGCGAATGCGGCAGCGCATTACCATGTTGTAGTCTTTTTGTACTCGTTTCATTCATTTCATACAGCCGTTTTTTTTTGCTTTACCCGTCCATGAAGTAGGTACATTTCAGAGATTCTCTTTCGAATTCACATTTGGATTACAGATAAATGTTTGATTCGGTATTGCTATTTTTGTATTGCTTCATAAAGAGATTTCAATATTTTTGTGAATAATTCTAGTATATGGAATCGATGTATTCATTGTATTTAACACTTAGAGTAAATTGACCAGAGCGAGTAATGTCAAGTAGGTAAACAATCTTGGGCACAACTCCTTTAAAAAGAACTGTGCTCTCATAATAATCTATACATTTCTTTGTAGACGACTGAATTACATTGCTGTTTGACCGACCTAATAAGCGGGAAATAATAGCTAGCTGAAGGTGGCATTTTGATGACATGGCATTATGCGGGTTCATTAGTTAGAGAGATATTGATGCAATGGTCGTTATTAGTAAATTAGACACAGAATACATAAACTTCATATTTATAGGTAGTATAATGAATATTATATCAAACCGACATATTGTTGGCATTAGTGGTTGCTTATCATCGACGTTACTGTATCTGCGGTCACATGTGTGGGTAGTTGAGTTAGGGGCGAATTCTCATTTGGCTTCTGATTGGTAGACTAAATATAACATGAAAGGTGGAGATAAGGATTTATGCATGCGGAATGTCAGATGTTCGCACAACGTCTGAATGAGTCACAGCGGTGTGTTCGGCGCACGCGCAACGCTTAACTTTAGCGCATTGTAGGGTTGACACTAACATTCCTCGTCGATTCTTTCATAACAATCTGCAAGATATAACATTGCCATGGCGGAGTAAATATTCACATAATTCGATTGATTGGCTTGTAATTTTGCGAAATATTGCTGAAACCATTAGTACATAATTCTATAGTTACTACAGTTTATGATAAACATGATCAATAACCTACATACGTGTATGCTATGTTGGGCAAGTATGTTATAGAGATACGGCAGTGATAAGAGATAAGATGCATCATATTACGGCCCTGATCTTTTCGTTTTTGAACATCATAAGTATTCATATTCCAATCTTCCTCTATCAATTATAACAGGATTTAGGGTTTATTTACTAAGGTCAAGTCACCTTAGTAAGTGAATCCTAACCCTATTCGTCAATCTTTCTCTCATTCCAACTCTCGTGGCTACTTCGTAAAAATGCACTTGCAATTATCACTGGACACAGTAAATCAGTTAATTTGCTGCTTGCCAGTTCCCACTCCTCTTTAGTAAAAACTACCAAAGGTTACTGCAAATTTCTTCATAGATTGTAGGAACTCGGCAGCCCTATTGCAGACGAGAATCCAATGCGCGAGCGTTTCGAAAGCGCACGCGGCGCCTGCCAAACTTTGATGCGCATTGCCAAACGCAGGGATCCCGCGTCCGTAACTTTCACAACACGACCCCGTTGCGGTGCCGATCGGAATACGCTTGTGTGGTTCCTGAATGATTGTTCGATTGAACTAGTTCACTCAACTAATTATCTACCAGCGACATGTGGGTTTACTGATTTTTATCTTCAGTAGCGTATGCTTAAGACGTCATCATCAATATTCCCGACCGCGTTTAGAAGCCTTTGCTTTGGAGCCCAAGGCATGCTTGGACTGTGTGTGATCGATTTATACTTAAATAAAAAAAAGTAAAATTTAAGAATCAATGTTGTTAATTGTGCGGCTGGTGTAGAGATTGTGGAGAGCAAAACTAAAGTATATGTATACAGGAGACATCCACGAGATAAAAAGCACATCCTCGATCGACCTCATCTTCTTTAATTGAAATGAGTGAATAAATCAATGAATGGTCATAAAAAAACTATTGGTCTAGTTGAGTGCTAGTGATTAGTGACACACCTCCAAACGCACTACATGAACATTTTCACTCGAGTGAAGTGTTTTGCACAACTGCACAAGTCCAGTCCAGTTTCCTGCGTCGCTGCGTGCCCGTCGCGTGCGCAGCTACCAAATGTTCCGGTACCTAACAGTCTGATTAAGCATTAAACTGTATTTTGCCGGTGAATGCCCATGTTCACGCCTCGTTGTGATCGCAAGAATGTTTCAAGCGTATTGTCGGAACGAGTGTGTATCGGCCTACATCGTTTTTACTTTGCTAACATCGTGGATTACGTCATCAATGCCACCAGTGTATATAGAGGATAAAATTGGTAGAAAACCTGCTGTACTTATTCTTCAACATATACCTACTTGCACACATTCCCCAAAGCGCTTAATAGCTTTGGGAGGAAAATGTGTGTAAAGAATAGGTAAATTAACCTGCTCAAACTTTATAAATATGAGCGAAAGTCACTGGTGTCTTAAGCAAAATATAGTTTTAGACCCAAATTTTGCAATGAAAATTCTTGCAACATTTTTGCGGCCGTTTTAAATCAATCAATCAAAAGCATTACTTGGATTATAATAGAATAGTGTACCCATAATGCCTCTACCACACGTCAATTAACATTTGCGAATTATGCGACACTATGAAAAAGATTGATGGATGAGAATCTCTACAATTTGCCTGCGATTAGGCATTTAGAAGGGAACACGGGATCACTCTAATTTATCTGCCGATTCATCTTAAACACCATCGTGCGATAAGAGCATTTATTTTGAAACTGTAACTATTATATTAACAGACGGGTTTGCGAAACATTACGAATACGTATGTATATGATAGTAGGTAAGCTTGGCACCATAGCAATATGAAATTATATTACACACAATAAAAAATAGTAGTAAATCTTAACAATTTAATGTCATGTTTTTACGTAATCGCTCTATAAAAATTGAACCTCAAATAAGAAGAACGTTGAAGATATTGAGTTTTGACGTTTTATTTCGCAGCTGATTGGTCAAGACTCGCATATCGTTCAACCAATCAAAACAGTTTCAAGTATGTGGGATTTCTATGGGTAGGTTTAAATATATATAAAAAAAACAAAGAACAGCGAGTTAAATTTTTTGTATCTTATGTAGTTTATAAACTAGCGCATGTACGTACAATCCTAAGTTGGCATTTACGAGTACAATAGAGGCAAAGTGCGACCGCAGATTGCCATCGCTCCAGTTGCTCGAGTTGCACAGCGCGCACGACCTTTTCGACATTGTATAAATTTAAACCGAGTCACTGCAAACATGAATTTTGAAATAGGACACTGAACGATCGGGTGATCTGTTGAACTCGCGCTCAGACTGTCATTTGTTTTAGATGTTCACTTTGGCATTTTGAATTAGGAATTGGAAATAGGAGATTCGTTTCCACTACCACACACACACCCACGCACACACACTCAACACATACACAAACACAATCATTATTACATTTTATAAATCATCTAGCATCAAGCTAGTCAAAGTGAGAGGTTAGGTACAGTGGCCAGCACATCAAGTTACTACAATCTGTCAAATTTCCTCAGTCGATATTGAACCAAACACGTTTGACATAAAAGTGAGGTTCGATTGAAGAAATTTGGCAGATTGTAGTAACTTGATGTGCAGGCCACCGTACATAACTTATTTTTAATTTATTTATTTAGACAACCGACAAGTCTTAATCTTAAGCCTTACATAGTAACTAATTTTAACTCCTGTTTTATTATTGGCGTTGGCCGCGGCATGGTTAACAGAAGTGGTAGTGGTAGAGTCTTAAGAAGTTTCTGTTAACCCGGCGTGAGTGAGGTCGGGTATGTCATACCCACCCATTTATAAAATCTAGATAATTGCTTAACTGCGCGATTACTGGAATTCGGCTGTCTCGGTAGCTGGAGAGGGTGGTACGGGGAATCATTTGACACGCCATCGCCAGAAGCAATGCTGCGCCGGCAACGAAGTGAACTACACGTGCGCAAACACACTGCGGGTACGAAATACCCAACGAATGCTACGAAAAAAGAGTACTTTTAGAGAATGAGTAAAAAAACGACTGTTTTGTTTTTATAGAAATATAAATATGTTTATAACTAGAACTGGATTATTTTGCTATACTATCCTGCTTTTCATAATTATAATTTATATAATACAACTTATAAGTATTTTTTGGTCATTTTCGTCATGAAAATAAACAATTCTATATTAGGGTATGTCATACCCACCTCACAGTTAGTGTAATAATTTTTCACCTCATTCACGCCGGGTTAAAATAAAAATAAAATACATACTATACCTATCTCTCACTCAGGCGTATTAAACTAGGAAAAATGATAGTAAGGGGATTTCATAGAAGATATTGTTGATCATCAAACTTAGGAAGCTGTGTGCAGCTTTACCATCCATTTAGGGTGTTTTACTACCGGCGATGCGGTTGCAATTTCCGCATTTGACGGCGAAACGCTTTGCGGGACTGACTGTAGGAACTCATAGGAACCGCATGGCTGTGCTGTGGTCACACAATTGCATAACCACACCTTCCTCTCGGCAATAATAAAGTAGGTACACGACAACAGCCTGTCATATTTTTGATAATGGCGAATGCTAGATAAAATTTAAATAGGTAAGTAGGTACATCAATCACAAGATTTGATTGACTACTCGCAGGTGATGGTTATACACAAAGATCTGCAAATTCACTCTATCTATAGTTATCTTCATTCAAAGTCTAAACATTAATGAAGATACAATATGACGAATATTAAGGTATTTTGATACGTAGGTTCAGACAATCCATATCTCTCTCCGACAATCCGTCCTCGTCTGAGAGAGATTGTCAGAATTGAATCTCCAGGAAATGTTCGCTGACTTTAATACACTTACCGAGAACTGTCTCGCAGGAATGAGCGTTCCTGATGAATAGTTCCTCTTGCTGCCTTCATGAGATCATACCTGGAATTCATTAATTACATACCTACCATAATTACAGATCCATGTGATACCTGACTTCAAGTGTGTAAAAGACAGATAATATACACACGGCCTAATAGATACCGGACATTTCTGAATATTATTACAACGACTAGGTATATTGGGCCGACTTTCGTTCGACCTCTGGAAATTTATTTAACAATTAAGATAGTCGAAGCGAATTATCGATTCTAGTTGCTTTTTTATTGCACATGAGCGTCGAAGAGGAGTGAAACGTTATCGTTTTATTTTAAATCCTTTATTCGAAATATCCCTAGCTGACAATAACATAACAGATGATATTGCGTACCAAACAAGTTCTTGCATTTGGTCCGCGTTACATGGAATAATTTCCAAGAGAATAGCATCTGCAATCACGTTTTGTTCCACGGAAATCGCGCGTCCACGAGACTCTGGATTCCGTGGAAGCCATGGCGTGCGTTCACTTCATTGAACCCGGTTTGTTTAAGGCTGGTTGTTCTAGTATACGTACCTATTAGTGTCTGGGAAATGTGCAAACACGTACTTGAAACTTAATATGCAATCGGCAATATAGAATACCTACAGGCAGCAATTAATATACCGTACGGTTATAAGGAATATATGGACCCTAAATGGAGTAATGTGAAGTTTAATTATAGTCTGTCAATGCCGAGCAGGCACATCTCTAAATAAAATATCGTTTATTGTGGCCCAAGTAGTTTCGTTCTTCGGCTCGTGTAATGTAAGCCAGCTCGCCGAAAGTTCATTGTTAAATCTCTAATGGGCCCTACCTTGCCATTTGATGGAATAGGGCTGTCTAATACATTTGATAACCAAAACATAAAAACCACTCTCTTTTATGAACTTTGCGTCTTAGTGTGATTCCCAATTGCATACTTTGTCCAAAGGCCCGGTCACACATCCGCACCCTTTCTGGCGTAAACGATGACCATGATCAGTTACAAAAGCTTAACCAGCTTGCTGGTTTGCCACTCTTCCTCATTAAAAAAGTATGTGCTAAACTATTATCGTTGAATGCAATATATTATATCAGTAGTATGTTATTTTGCAATAAATGGTTTACAATTTTAAGGCCTTATCGGTGGTTTTGGATGTACCTACCTAAAGTTTGATATTTTATAATAATTCAGCAATTCATAACCGCAATCGTAGTAAATAGGCTATATAATGTATGCCTTTGTTTTTGCAACTTTGTGTGTTTGAGGATCTATAAATACTCATAATGTGACCGTACGTTCCCGCCTGTCTAGTTCAAGCGTATGTTCAGCCCTAGATAAGAGGTAAAGTTAGTAGTCTCTGACGCACTCCCCGGAGGTAAATAAACATGGTTTGCGGCGCGACCGAGTGATTTGCCGCTTTATAACCGTCCTGTGGGCTGGGCACAGAGTTACCAGCTCTCACGAATTTTTGCCTCAACATAAACTCTTTAACTTAATTACCTAAAAAATTCAAATCAAATTACAAATCAAATCAATTTACAAGATCTTGGGATCGTGATAGGATTCGAAAACTAGCGCGCACTAGATAAACAAAAGAATAACGCACGATACCTAGTATTAAATGAAATTTCGATGGTTGCTCATGGAAAACGAATAATTTTTTGTTTTCCAAAATTTCCTAAGAATTACAACTCCTAATCTTTTTTCACCTGACCATGACTGCTGGTCCGATGATATGTGGCGAACATCCGAACAGTGAATAAGCAGCAGCATAGCAGGTGTTTGAAAAGAGTGGCGCAATGAAGAAGAGGCCTGTACAAACAGGGGTTGGATGGATGTGAACTGAGGAAATCATTATCGCTCTACGATTAGGGTAAAAGCGCTAAGCTGGGAACCCTGGCTCGCCACTACTCGCAACCGCAGGCCAACACGCCCTTTAAATGTGTAACAGAGATATTGGCGTTAGTCGATTGAAAAGATAAGATTCGCCGATACGTGTCGATAAACGCATACGGGCAGTATGGATTACATGACTGCCCATGTATCAGTCCTGACGCAAATAAACGATGATGACCTTATCGTTACATGTGCCCTATACATGTAGGGCTGACATCGATATAAGGGGGATAATAAGGGCGGCTTGCACCCATATTAAAACTAGATTTTATTAAATCGGCACAAATCCGTCACGGGTATGTATAAATGTTTAAAAAGTAAATTCTACTGAATATTTCCCCCTATTCTTAAATTGTTAATCAGCCTTAGCACAGACATGGATACAAGATAAACAATTTACTGTTGCAAGATAACTCGAGTGAACCTGAGAACTGCAGCAATTTCCAACGAAAAGTTTACCAAGCAAAATTCCTCGCAACAAAGTTAACAGAACGGACAAGAAAGATAATGTTACTGATAAAATGGCATGAATACTAAAAAGAAAGGTGCGATCGTTCTCATCGTACTGACTCCCATGTCAGACATTGCTTCTCGAATAATTACCATTATCATGTTTGGATTACAAGCCTGCGATATTTACACGATACCGATCGTGGATGGTGCGGCTGTTGGCAGAGAATGGTAGAAACTCGACGAGGTCGGGCCAGCCAACGGGTCCCGCTATAATGTAAAGATGCGCGATACTGTGTATCGATATTGTGGTATATCGATACAAAGCACACCCCTTTCGCAATAAAAAGTAGCCTATGTTCTTCTCAGGGTCTAGATTATCTGCATACCAAATTTCATTTAAATCCGTTCAGTAGTTTTGGCGTGAAGAGTAACAGACAGACAGACAGACATAGTTACTTTCGCATTATAATATTAGTTAGGATATCGATATACGACCATATCGATATCGTATCTCCAGATAAAGAATGTTGAATCCATGATGTTTCGGCAAATTTTATATGATATTCGATCAAACCGGTAATATTAAACGTCCTTATGTTATGTAGGAAGACTAGGGAGAGCTTAAGGTTAACTAATGTGGCTGATAATGATGTTGTTGATAATTAATACATTGCTTGTATTGTTCAAGATAATGCGTGGATCTTTTTACAAAAAAAAAAATCGATGAAATGTATCGATACAAGACATTACGATAAATCGCTGAATCGATACAAACGATCATTTTGGACATCTTTACTATAATGGCTGGTTTTCTCACAGATAAAAAACTTGTTAGGTGCGCGCGCGGCGAACGCGAGACAACGACGCCAATTGCAAAACGACCTGGGTAATGGGGGCGGATCTCGGGTGTCGTCTCATTGTGTGGAGAGATGGTACTAGGCTCCGCGAATTATTAACCTACTAGTAAGTCTTGAGTTGTTTTTGTATGTTTGATTCCTTATCTATCACCACATAAATGTATAGTGCTCTGTGATAAGAATCATTAATCACGAAATCGAAATGTGATCAGCCCGATTATCTTGAATTATAGCTAAGAAAAAAATTGTATCAAGTATGAGTATGATATTTAAACCAACCATACACTATTTTTTGCTTCCTCTTGCACACTTAACTTTTCATTGCATATTCATTTATAGTACTAATAACGATGGCTGATTTATTCGTTTATTTATATTGCATTAATAAACAGGTAAACTAAATCAATTAATTAACTACACCCGTTTGCAACTTGATATGACGAGATAAAAATGTTTATAGCACCAACGTTTTTAATGCAACAGCCAATAAGTGCCTACTCGTTTAATGATATTCTACAATTGGATAACGGAAATGAACATAAACTAAAGATGATTGTCCATTATATTTAATAGGTTTTATGATCGTATTCTGTTCGTGAGTATTATCCCAACCTATTTTAATTGCCGCTTTAAAAAACGTGGCTTCAATTTTATGAGCTTCTAGTTTCGTATTAGTTGACTGTACGATGTGATCTGATTTCCGTAACGCGATATTTAGATTTCACTTAAGTTTATCGATATCTTGTTCACTTGACTTCTAACTAGGAGTATTGAAAATAAATATAGAAAAGGTTTGGTTTCAAAGGTTGTACGCATGTATGCACATACAGCTATCAAAGTATACAAAACTGTCAAATTTCTTCAATCGACTCTCATTTTACTGTCATAATATGAATTAGGTTGAATATCAATTTAGGAAATTTGACAGGTTGTGGTATCCTGAAATGTGGCTGACTGTACATATATTTTAGGTGATGTGTATTTTATGTTTGGACTATTAATGGCAAAAGTATTTTGACAACATATTTATGTATTATTCAGTACGAATGGCACTTGTAGCTTGTTCGCTTTGAGTAAGTAATCTTTGAATTTATGAAACTTGTGCTCAGTAATAAAATTAATGAATAGTTTCCTGTTACTAATTATTGCCATAAAACGCATGCAAGTGCTTTACGTACTCGGAAATATGTACGGATGCAGACGATGTAGAATAAAAGACATTATCTCCAACGCTATTCTGATAGCTAGATCTAGTTACATTTAGTTACCTGAATAAAGTATAAATATAGTAGTAGATAGATTTATAGTTAAACAAACAGGACATGTAAGTGACGATGGTCAATTTAGTAGTATTATGTTTTTTTCGTTTACGTTACGACAGCTGATATTGAAGTCTAATCATCATCGAGCTAGGTAAATACCTAGCTCGATGATGAAATTGAAAACGAAAATTACGATTGTATGTACCTTAACGAGAAAAAAGTATTTATGGAAATTCTTACCTATTTCTTGCAAGAAAATGGTAAACATATAAATATTTATTCTCATGGATTGTCTTGTTATTTATGCCGATTTTATCAAAGCGGTCGGTAACTTTGAACTAATGATCATATCATTAGTTTTAATAGACCTCTTAAGTATTTATGATGATTGGTATAAGTAGGGCTTAAGAAAGTGTTATGAAATGCTCTTTAAAAGTTTATATAAAAGAGAATATTCTATTTAGTGAGAATAAGGTACACATTACCATGGCTACACAACGAAAATAGTTTATGTTCATTACACATTAATTACGACAGAAAAAAAAATGGCTGGTGTTATTCTGATAGATTTGGTAGTTATTTTGATACTTATAATTTTGTGGAAGTCAGTAGGAAGTGGGCTGTAAATGTTTACGTTTTGATAGGCCTAAAATACACTTTAGTGATTGGTAGAGAGATGGCGCAATAGTATAATCCAGACGTGTTTCCTCTTCGCAACGCAGTTTGTACTAAAATGATGATTATAACAACAGTAAACCCCAATCAGACGCAGTCCACCGTTCTGTTGCCAAGTGGACATAACGAACGCACCGTACGAACCACCTCCTGTCACGGTCCCGCTCATCCAATTTCGTCGCGAAAAAAATCCGCGACATGTCTGAAATTCAATCAACGTCACGGTAATTAAACCCCGGTATTTGCGTGAATCGGGACGCAACTGAACAATGACGTCACTATTTGTGATTGATACAACCGAGAAGATACGGGGGATGGTAATCTTGTCAAAACAGAGCGTAAAGTATCTGTTGCAAAATTAATCCTATTTTGTTTCCCCTTTCATACCTCATTTGCAATATGCTGTGATTTTAAAAACTGCAACTTACTAATGGAAAAGAAAGACCATTTCGGTTGAAAATAAAAAAAAAAGTTTTTTATTCACTTCTGTTTTTACCTTCATAATAGTTTCACACAGCAATAAAGATAACATTCTGTTACTCCGAAATATTTTTTTTTGTGAGACAAAGCCAAATCTACAAAAAGAGAAAACTACTGGAGGTATTCCAAATACTTAAAAGTATAGAATTAAATTCAAACCGCTTTAAATATTGACCCAAATACATTTGAAACCTAAAAATTTGTAGAATAGACACAATGAAAACCATACATGCATAGAAGAATACAAATGGCAAGATTATAAGCAAAGCTAGCCACGTAAGCAGCAGCAATTTAAACTAACTGCTGGACACGGAGCCGACTGCCGAGCAAACCCGGGCAAACTTACCTCGTAAAGCCAGAAAAGTTGATCGGCCGAGGTCCCGAAGTTGCAGCATGCAACCAATGTGTCCAATTTATGCGCCTCCATATAAGTTTAAACAAGTTCAAACTGCGCCGGAGTAAATTAACTGTTACTTTCCTTTAATGGATTATCTGACTTGTATGGATTTTGACCTTCAATACCTACTAGATGCCTATTTTGGGTGAAGGGTAAACCTAGATTTTGAGTAAATCCTCTGTTTTCTCCGAAAGTCATCTTTATGATCCTGTATCTATACGAAATGTACGCAGTTTAAATAACCGTTAAATTACCGTTGAATCTACCCTAAAGACCTCAAAATTCAGTTAAAATTAATTTTATAAAAAAGACCTGCAGAATTGAGCATTATGATCTGAGACTATTATGAGTTTGTGATTTGAAACGTGTTTTCATCTTACAGTTGGATACGAGAGTCAGATGTACAGTCATGTAGATTTTTAATGATAAAAATCTAGAGGTGCGTGCTTAGAACCAATCTTACTTCTACTATCTATTATTATTTTATTACTATCTATTATTTTATTTAAAAGGCGCACATCGTTTTCCACTAATATGTCCGACTACAAATTCGATTCGACATATCAAATTCCATAAATTGTTACTCTTAATGTGTTTATGTTCTGGATGTGTTGCACATGTTGGCGTATCCATTCCCCATCGAATTTACTTTAACCTGCACCATGCACTGTTCATAAAATCTTAAACCTGACGTTCGATATTGGGCAGCCAGGAAACTTGGAATTACTTTAGGAATAGTGGCGCTTGGCAAACACTTTGTGTATATCTAAATTAGATCTGCTATTTTAAATGGGTAATAAACTGTACTGTTTCGTATATTTTATCTTTCCTTGTTGTTTTAAAAATAAAAATAGCCAAAACTATTCCAATGATTTCATCATCTGTTATTTACATTTTCGAGTATTCTGTGAGTACTAGGTATGCGATTATTGCGTACCTATGTAGGTTAGGTATCTAATAAAACCGGTTCTTAAGAACACTCTAGAATAAAATATACATAGAAAAAGGTATAACAGCTTCAAACTGCTTCGAGAACTGAGTGCCTAGACTACGGCCTATTCATATTTAATTTTGTACCTAAGACTACGTCCTAATCGTGTAACAGTACACATGTATGAAGAAATGTTTTTACTTAATGGAATTGTTTACGATGTCATGGCACACTACAATGAATATTGTTAATATTTTGAGTTTTGTTATAAGATTAACGGCGTATATCATATTCATGTCTGTATCTGGTAAATCAATCCATAGTTTCAAATACTTCATTAATTAGTGAGCTAGCTTACCTTACCTATGTATTGTTCCTGCAAGACAATAGCGTATTGCTAAACAAGGTATATTTCATCATGTAGTGATTATGGTAAACTAATTGATTACATTATTTCGAATCATGGACATTTCATTTATTGAGCCGATTGAATATGTGGGAGTTAATACTGATTGCGTTTTGATGTGAAATTAAGCCTATTGATTGTGTAATGTTGCGTAAGTATCGACTGACTTGCCGCATAAGTAGAATGGCGAGTTAAAAATAAAATTGTTAAAATAATCGCGAGTTGCTAAAACTGAAACTATGCTTTTATCCATCCTTGATTCCTTGCCAAAACCAATAATCTTTACTGTGTTCTCTGGCATATGCATTAATTTAATAGGTACAATCTAATTTCTATTTGCCTTCTACGTGACCACGAATGGTAAAATCCAGTTTAGTATCAAAATGTTTACGTATTTACTATGAAAACAACACATTTCGTTATACATTGTATTGTAATCGATATCTTAAGTGATTATAATTTATGTGCTTACCTCAATTTGCTGATTACGTGAAAGTACCTACTGTGTAAAAGCTTTATGTAACCTTACCGCGACCTTGGGCGACCTTTAACACCCAACCAATCTCCTTTGGGTTGGATAGTGTCACTACATTGCGTAATTTATCTTCATATTGTATCACGGAAGGAATTGTATTTCAGCTTAAAATATTGTTATCATTCTCTACTCATTAGTTCTGCGTATTATGTTTGTATCGTTTCTTAAGTTTTTTTAAGATAGGTACATTTACAGTCTCATTATTACAAGCCCAGCGTGTGTTGATACATCAATCAGTCGGAACCTTCATAATGTAGACGTACCTGCCCAATACAAACCCTTACTGAATGCAAACAAAGGCGAAATCCATCGGAGGGTCATACATTATTCACGTCGATGCTTGACGATTACTGGCCCGTAAATTGGGTCTTGTGTTTAGGCCTGTGGATTCTACTATTCCCCACTAGAATCTACGGAATGTATGTATAAATATAGATGGCAAAGAAAAAGGATAATGATGCCGAATGCGATGCCCTCAACTTCATCGCGAGTGCTCAAAACACGAAATCTTTTGGACCGTGAACGATGGGGGTTGTATACCTGTGCGTAACTATAAAAATACAGAAATGTGAATTCTTTCTTTATTGAATTTTGTTTGTGGAGAACCTAACTAGATTTAACAAAAAGATATAAAAAGTTATGCTTTCACTGGCTTGTAATAAGTATCTAAGAATCGTAACTTTGATAGATTTTCTTTTCACTTTTTTGTTTTTCTGTTTATATTATTGTAGGTAGCTACGTAAGATAGAAATACTGACTTTTTGTTCTTGACGGAAAGATCGTTATGTGACTAACACATAACAAGATTTCCTCTTGCCCGCTCACCATTAACTTAACTACCGATTAAAATGCGACCAATTAAAATGTAAAGTAAAAAAATAAATTAAATAGATTGCGTTGCGCAAGTCTGAGTCGGAATAACATAGGTCGGTCGTAAAGCTCGGTGGCGTGCGCAGGTGACGTCACCCGGGCTTCCCTCGCCCGGAGTCGCCTGAGTCATCTGACGGGGAGACCACGCCGGACCCAAATGCGGCCTAGACACGATATATCTTCCTCTTTATCGTGCACATCGGACAAACAACATTCTATTTACTCGGTATCTGATAAAAATATTATTTCGTCACGTCTATTTGATACAGAATCTAGGTAGGATACGTACAGCAGAAGTTATTATAGTGCCTGAGAGTTAATAGTCATACTAATCAGAAAAAGGTTTAGTACTTTCTATTTTAAAAACTAATGACTGTACCCTCGCTTAGTTTCCGAATTTAATATTGTGCTATCAAACTGAAACATTAGATGGCGTTGGGTATTTAATACATCGCGCAAGGGTTTCGCCGTTTCCGTTTATCTATAGTGTTTACCTCTTTATAATTAGTATAGGAATCTATCAAGCCATTAAGATTTTGTAAATTTTGATGACCCATTGTGTTGTCGTCCGTACTGGCACAATCATAAACACGTTTGTCCATGACAAACGGGCCGGTAAAGGTTCATTTCATGTGCGTTAGTCATAAATCAAAACGGTTCAAGTCAGGAATAGAGCGATGGACAGTTAATATATTATAATGTGAATTGTTAAACACTGTCACGTGCAATGATATTGTCATCGGTCACGTACATAGATGATAAACCGTGTCGTATATCGTTGATAATAAGGTTCGCAAACTGTTATCAGATTAGGTAATCTTACGCCATAATGCGCCGTGAATTGTCAAAAATAACTTCTCCATATTTCTGGAACGAACTTGTTTACTAAACTAGCTTACCAATGAATGGTTCAGAACCATGCATGTTCGTGTGTGTAGTTAAAGGCTAACTCACAAGTGCAATAGCAATGGTTGTGTAACGGTTGTTAATAAAGCGAACACCACGTGCAAAGAAAGAGTTATTTAGTTTCCCTTGACTATTTCCCTAGAAAGTAGTTATTGGAGTCATTCAAACAAATTGTGCATTGTTATTTTACGAACGATTCTATTTGTTTTAAAAATTACTTTATTTGCCATCAGTTATGGCAGTAGTTTACTTCGGAATATAAGGCTAAAGTCCAAGTTACCAATGAAAGTAAACATCGCATTCAGGTCATGATCATTAAACATTGAACGTTCACTGCTAGAAATATAGATCATAGCAATAGATCTCTTGAGTGACCGCTTGCTTACAATAGGCATTTAATTAACATTCTGATTTATTTGAACCAATCAGGTCATCACCGTTCACTGCTGAAAGTGGGCCCGCAAGACCGCTAATCATCCTAGTCCTTAGCAGCATTAAACGCACTCCAGCCAATTTTCTCGATTTGTAAATTTGTGCAGAAAAACTAACTTTTCCCTACGTTTCCACTGCACACTACCATTATAAACTTAATACAATCTATGCCCAGTCCATGTTAGTAGAACCGACGGTTATTGTCCTCTGCGTGTGGGCTGCACTTTATCTGCTTCCTTCAAGAGAGTGCATGACGCAAGACACACCCAATACTCCAACGATTCTCTAGCTTCGGGCACTGCTGACTCACACTCACCCAAAACTGCCTACAGCCGAAACGAGGAATAAAATGATTCCCGTTTAAATATATCCCTCGGTGGACGTTTTTGGATCGGTGCCCTTATGTTGTAAGCTTCCACCGCGTCAGAATGACTAAGACTAACGATCTGCGATATTGTACGTGCATGGAAATAAACGTGTGATAATTTTAGTTTGTATTTCTTCGAACGTTTACAGAAAATTCTTTTATAGGAATGTATTCCCAATAATCAAGGGAAAGTAAAATCGAAAACATTTGACTGAATAAGTCTATTAATTAGCACCTTTTGAAGTACCTATTTGTTGGATTATCTATATCCATACTATTTAGGTATAAAGAGTTAAATCCTATAGTAACGACAAGGCTTATCGCTGAACCCAAAAACGAAATACATGAGCGATGTAATCGGCGCCCAGCGTCATCTATTGGTACTGCGTGGAATCAATATCCCGAAACGAGAGGGCCGGTTACTTAAGATATAAAAAAAATGTTTTAGGTTGGCTTTCGTTAATAAGTGTGATTTAGTCATTAACAGCTGTATACAAATCACCTACTTAATACAAAAGACAGATGATATAAATTTAACAAATAATAAAATATCTGATTTAATATTATTTGAGTACAAGTCTACCACATGCTACGCCTCGTGATATATCACAATAAAAAGTGTGCGATTCATCGGCGCGCTTTTGAAGGTTAATTTCATTGTTTGTCTCTTGAGAGCATAGATAAACGACTTTACTATAAAAAGAGCACTAGAACAACGAGATTAATAATTGAATTCGGGGTCACTTTGCCTCTTCAAGGATCTTTTGGCACGTGGATGCCTACTCATTGTCTGTAGAGCAGTTGTGTTAGAAATAATAGCGGATACTTTTCAAGATTTTATCGTGCACGCACATAATGTTATGTGCTTCAAATTCAGTATGTTTTAATTTGCTATTAACCTTTTATGGTGTGCTGAAATAAACCATATAATTACATATTATATTCATTCATTCCCAAAGGACCTTTTTGCACAGTTAGTTGTATCAGTAATATAACTTTCCTTTTTTCGAAGACTCCTAAACTTATACAATAATATTGGTTTTCGTCGTGGAAGAGAAATAGAAACAAACTGAATTCCATTTACATATAGACAAGTAGTTTGGACTCTGGACACGGACTGGTGTTTTATTATGTATTTTTATTTATGTATTGACTCGTCCACAAGATAGGTTTGCGCTTTCAGCTATTTTTATCTTAACTGGAATGAAAATTATAGGCGGGTTTACATAATGCGAGCTCGCTTTCGAGGAAGTCGCTAAAACGTAACTTGCACGAACGAGCTAAAAAGCATTTGGCCTGAAGAAGCCCGGCCAACTGAATCAAGGTTACTATCCAAAACGTGCAGGTTTCCTCACGGTGGTTTCCCTCATCGTCGATGGTATGATGGTAGAAATATGCACATAGGTGCATGCTTGGATTCAAACCCATATGGACGGAGCCTTCTTATCCAGTGAGCTACTATCGCACAGTATTCTGTTCTTAATTGAACCTTTTACAGACATCCTTACTGTTAAGTAAGGCAAACCTAGCTGGAACTAGGTTGCACAAAACATTTAACAGTCCGTTTAAAAATACACAGTTTCGAAAATAGCCCGAGGAACTTTCCATGAATGTATAGCCGCGTAACCGAGTGTGGGTAAACAATAACACCGTAGGCACCGCCCGATCACCTTGACGTCACTCTTCACCGACCCACATCTGTACAGGGTCCTACTAAATATAAACACTGTGTAAATGTATCGAGTATCTATGCTGTGTAACACTCAATAACTACCTCCATAGGAATTTATAGGCATACGTGCTGGCGCACACAAGGCCACTGGTGTCTGAAGTGACACCGAGAAGCCGATTTTAGCCGCCTTCAAGACACTTAGGGCCTAAAACGAACCGGACTTTACGACCAACTCGGAGTTTCCACCGCTTTAATAAGCGCTGTATGTCACCTTTGTTTGGATGCGACAGGTATATTCTTATTCGTTACGAGACGGGTTCGTTATAAACCACCTTATGTCAAATTCTCTTCGAGCGCCTGCGCTTTTTGTCAAGTGAGTGAGGGTGTCGGAAGCCCAATCGAGGGAGGGGAGAGGGGGTTAAAAGGTTATAAGCGCCGCGCGGCCTTTGGTCTTGTGGGTGTCTATTGGCGGCTTCAATAGCTTACTATCAGCAGGTGATCCGTATGCTTTTCTATCACATAAAGAAGAAGTATGGAAGTTTTTATGTGAACGTCCGCCTTAAAATGAAGGATTAGCGACTAACTGTAGTCGTTTGTCCGTGAAGCCCGTGACCACGACCGCAGGGAGTTGATGACGCTGACCTAGTGGGCAATTAAAAGTACATTATTTCGTGTAGTGAAAGCATGGCCGACCTGTTCCTTGAATGGGGCGACTAGATAAGAGAGGTCAAGCAAGCTCTATTTCTGGGTCTGCTACCAAGCAATCAATATTATTTTACCCCATTTTAAACAGAAACGTAAATTAACTTAAGAATCATATTTTGTGTAGGTTGGTTTTTGTCAATCGCTTGTCTCTTTGAGGATAACATTTCTCTATGTAAACTCAACAGGATCGTAAAACGATACCAAAACAACATTGTCCCAAATCCCTATATCTGATTTCATAACAGTGACTACATTATCTTATAAAATGCCAGTGACACGCTCGGGACGAGTAAATCGAACATTTCCACCTTGAATGAGGCTCGCTCCTCACGTCACGAGCTGCCGCGGGCAGCCCGGCTGCCGGTGACAAGTAATATTGTAAGCCTCGCTGGATACCTTGTTTTTGTTCCGCTTTGTGTCGCGGAACATCTGTAAAAACGGTAGGTACAATGTTTTGTCTCTTATCGTCGTTATGGCGAACGAACATTGTAATTTACTTCGAATTTTTGACGCAATCTCGAAACCCTATGGACAAACATTATGCAGTATTGAACAAGTAAACCAGCAAGTCGCACGCCATCATATTATCGGCAAAAGAATTTTGACTAACATTTTATTTATATTCGGAACGCAAAGATTCTTATAACATAAACTTCAACGAAAATTGCAAGATCAACAAAACTTGCTCAGCAATTGAAACTGAAGGCGGTGAGAATGAAAAATGATTCCATAACGCGCTTTCTAAAGAGTATAAAGTCAATTTAAGAGTCAAGAAAAACTTACCTCAAGTTAGCATAGAGAAATTGAATATTACTCAACCCGCAGAACTGAAAGTAAAAAAGTCAAGAAACAACTTAACGATCTTAATATTCATTTAATTATTAATGTTTTAATAACGTTTTAAGTTAGAAGTAAAAATGATTAATCGTTCTAATATTTTCTAAAGGCTTTTTATCTTATAAATGTAAAGAACGTAGCGAAGTATTTTCGAGGACCGCCCAACAAAGACTTTCTGGCGCGGCCGAAATCCATGCTCGTGGAAGTTAGTTACAAATAATTTACTCAATTTGTCCACTTCCACAGTTTCCAAGACTTAGACAATTTTCTTTCTTTAAGTAACAGCCTGCGAGGAGCGGGGACGAATGTGTGTCGTTTATTTTGTCTAGCTACATCTCTATGTAGGTACATCGAGTAATGTACTACGCCTTTTATTAAAATTGTTTATAATCATTAAAATTTGTGATTAAATTATAGACTACTGTATCCATCTATAGTAACTTTGTGTTGTACATTCACTTCGGAGAGAATTTTTCGTTACGACTCTGTCGAGTCTAGGAGATTTCGGAGTCTGCCCTCCAGTGAGGAAATAAAACAACTGCATCCACTCCCGAAGTTAACTGACTCCACTGCAACTGCGGAGTTTCGTCGGAACGAATCAGTCTTTGTCCAAATGCTCTTTGTTATGGGCAGCTTGGAGAAAACTAAAGGGACTAGTTATATGAAGGCACAATAGTGTAGGCGATTAGTTCATTCCATGTTAAACTGCGAGATGCGAAAACTGTAACTTTTGCTCTTTTTGACTATTATCGTTGGAAGACTTTTCAGCTTATGTATTGCATGGAACTCAAAATATTAAGATAACTTTGATGCAGATGAGACTCTTATGCCTATATCTAATGATGATAGTTTCAGATTTAAAACTTCTCGTAAAGAAAACAAAGGTATTCTGAAATAGAGTTAAAATATAGATAGAGTATTTTACTATTATCAAGTTAGCTTTGATTGTAAATTCAAAAGTAAAATTTGTATTTTTGAGACATGCTTTTCCATTAAATTGGGAAAGACGTCCTCCATTTGACGGCCCAACCCTTAAGTAGAAGTGGAACTTACTGGAGAGCTTGCTAAAGCTCTGAATAGGTGCACCCGGTGAAACCGCTCTGCGCCGGCTAGAAAATTAATGTTGTTTTAGATTGCTTGTGAACTTTCACGATGATGTCTCTATACAGCGCGTGTAGCCCGTGAATTAATGGTATTGACTGGTGAATTATGCCTTGGTGCAAAGGTTTGTTACTTTTTCTTTATGCCAGCCAGATATATGTTAGGTATTTAGGGCAGGAGAAAACAAACAGGCCTTTTATTAAAATAACAAGCTGATTTATTAAAATAACAAGCTGATGTGTGTCAAATGTTCGAACCTAACATTCGTTGCACCACCAGAACTTGCTTGCATTGAAGTTGCGTTTTCTGCCTGACTCGTCGCAGCCGCAGTATCTAAAAAAGCGATCCTTGACACCAATACGCATAAGAACGAGTTTTGCTATCCAAACGACTTCACTTATCTTTCTGCAGTTTTTTTTAAACTGCATGTTAGTACTCGTAGAATAAAATTATTTCTTTTGATTAGTTGTTAACCTGCTACCAGGTTAAATTGCTTTTTGTTTTTCGTATCCAAATACGTTTTCATTCGCTAAAGTAATCCTCTCGCGTGTCAGGAGGCCAACATTTACCTTAGCCCTTTTACTCAAACAAATGCGTTATACAAGCAGACACCGCTGAGTCATTCCGCACAATATGTTATAAAATTCGTTGACATTAGACTTAGTAAACCAACATTTATTTGGGCACATAATGGCACATTTCGTGCGCATATGACTCACCTTCGTAGATTCAGAACGTTTAATAGACTTACCACAAAACGCTCATAAGATGCTACATAGACGTAACTTCAAAAATCGTGAAAATGACTTATAAGCGCCATTACGTTTAAAAAGTGATATTTTTTATGATGAAACAAAGACGCATAATCATTTCCTTATTTTTGGGGTAGATGGCGCGAGTTGTCTTTGTAGCTTTACCGTAAAATTGCACATACTTGGTGCGACAGTGACCGATCAGTCAGTTGCGCGGGGGGCCCGTTGAGTGTGGACATCGCTTGGACATAGTTCGTCGTAACTGTAAGTTATGCCATTTGTTGTATTTGTTTACTGGAGAAACAATGGCGTAACTGTATACAGGAGTGGGTACGACATGAGAGTTCAACATGAGTTTCGTCTTGTCCATGTTCATTTTGAGACCCACTTGTTGAGAGACTCTACTGAGGTCGTCGAGCATTCTGCTTAGGTCTTCCAAGGTCTCAGCCATGACTACGATATCATCGGCAAATCGAAGGTGCGTCATGTACTCGCCATTTATATTGATGCCATGTCCACCCATTCCAGAAGCTTAAAAACGTCCTCCAACAAAGTTGTGAACAGTTTCGGCGATATGACGTCACCCTGTCTCACACCTCGCTGGAGTGGTATAGGCTTAGACTTCTGGTCTGAAGACGGACTGACATGGAGGCGTTTGCGTACAGGGACTGCAACACTTGTATGTACCGGTAGTCAATTCGGCACCTTTGGAGAGACTGTAGCACGGCCCAAATCTCGACAGAATCAAAAGTTTTCTCATAGTCCACAAACGCTAAGCACAATGGCAGATTGTACTCCTCGGACTTCTGTACAACCTGCCGCAGCGTATGAATGTGGTCTATGGTGCTAAAGCCTTTGCGGAATCCGGCTTGTTCAGGAGGCTGAAAGTCGTCCAACCTACGTGCGAGACGGTTCGTCATAACTCTCGAAAACAGCTTGTATATGTGACTCAGCAGCGTGAAGGGCCTGTAGTCCTTCAATTGGGATTTATCTCCTTTCTTGAAGAAAAGCCTCACCTCGCCAGTATGCCACGCTTTGGTCGTCTTTCCCTCGATGATGACGAAGTTAAATAGCTTCTGAAGGGCTTTCAGGACCGTTCGTCCACCTGCCTTCAGAAGCTCCGCTGTGACTCCGTCATCATCCGGTGCCTTGTCGTTCTTAAGCTATTTGAGAGCTATGCTAATCTCGTACAGGCTGACGTCCGGGATATCTTCGGTGTAGTGCCGGGTTAATTTGGCCTGATTGGAAACAATTTAATTCCCAGCTACTATGCAAGATTTTATGAGGGACTTTTTAGAAGTGACGTTGACTAAACTATTCTTTATTTTGGTTAATTTCTTAAGTACTTACAAATTTTACTGTGATTGATTTTATTTATATTATATATATTATATTAAGCTAAATGTCTAGGCTATTTTTGTTGTATCTTACTCAACTTGAAGACTGATTGAATTGGTTTCATATTTAAGTTTAATGTCTTTTGAGAGTTCGCCAAAGCTACTTGTTACTTAATTATCTTCTGTCTGATTAACTAATATTTAAAATAGCAATTGAAAGGGCCATGGAAAAGGCTATGCTCGGAGTATCTTTGAAGGACCGCATCAGAAAATGATGTAATCCGACAGAGAACCAGAGTGACCGACATAGCCCACCGAATTAGCAAACTGAAGTGGCAGTGGGCTGGTTACATTAGCCGCAGAACTGACAACCGTTGGAGCCATAAAGTCATTGAGTGGAGACCGCGACTCGGTAAACGTAGTATTGGACGCCCTGCTACAAGATGGGATGACGACATTCGAAGGCTAGCTGGAGTGAGCTGGATGAGAGTGGCCGAAAATCGGGAGCGGTGGCGTGCATTGGGGGAGACCTATGTCCAGCAGTGGACGAGCGTGGGTTGCTAATGATGAAAATAGCCATTAACAAGGATTTTTGCTGTAAACTCGTGATCATTGCGGGCTACCAAGTTATTTTTAATTACTACTATTATACGTATTAAGTGCAAAAAGACGCATGGTCCGTGCTACAAAGACACATCTGCTGGCAACTCTAAAGTTTGATAAGTTACTGTTATATTTTTTTGGTTTTTGATTTTTGTAGTCGTGTACTTTGAAATAAAAGCAATAAACGATACAAATTGTTTTATTATAATAATTTGGACTCGATTAAACAGTAAAGTAACTGTCTCCAAATGGAAGTCCATTTGGAAACAGTGACGCAACTGGGGGGGTGTCATAAAAAAAAACCATTTTAGAGGGCGAGACTCACTTTTTTTTTAGCTTTTTTTTTCCTTTTTGATAAAATACAGTATCTGAGCTATATTAACCAATATATAGGAACGTTCTAGCCCTCATCGTTTTCAGGTAATGCCTGCTTAAGCGTAATTTTTTTTTTAAATTGCATTTTCTGCAAACTTGTAAAATGTAAGTTACGTCACTGTAGCTCTTATGTGCGAAAGTTGTCATATAATTTTATATTGTCGATCTTATTGCGAGGGTATAAGAGTCAATAGTTGACAAAGTGTGGAGCATTGACTTTTGTTGCTGACCGTACGAAGCCCACGTAGGCTGAGTCAGGTCGGCTAAGTTATTCAGTAGAAGGTGGAAGGCCTGGGTTTTGATGCCTACTGTATGTACTAGTCTATATTTTATGTGCAGGGAATTGTACTCATTGTGTAAGACCTTACTTTTGAATGTTTTATTTGGATGACTGTATGTACAGTTTAATAAAGAGATAACCAACCGTTTGTTTAATACAATTTGTAAAATTTCTGCATCAGATTCTCACATTATACTATTTTGTGAGTATCATTATGAATAAATTGGACAGATTGTAACCTGTTCCTGTATGTTTTGTTTTATGGCGTTATCTCAGATCCTTACTTTTTCTGCTATCAATAGTATCCTTCAGGGTCAAATCAAAACATTATAATCATCACCTTGGTTTAAAATAAAAAGCAGGCAAATTAAGACAATTTCTATTTTATCTTCAACCAATGTCAAAAGTAATTCTCCAACACTTGGCTTATAAAATGTCGTTGTGAAGTACTTAAAGAAAAGTGTGATCTAGATTGGCAACAAATTAAAGTTGAATTTAGCTGATGTCTGTAGATTGGACACGGTCCCGGCGTTTAGAGGCAGATAAAATCGCCCGAGTGGCCGCTGGAGGCCCCTCGACCCCGGCCCAGTGGCCGCTCTGATGCTGATGTATCGAAAATTACGTGGAAATGTTTTAGCTTCTTGACAAATTGACAATACTTTCAACTGTTTATTGATTTGTGACATAACGAATGAATTTCACAAATCGAATAATCGATAGATGACACGGAAGCGTAGATCCAACTCCAAGTGGACTGGTTGGTAATTAGAAAACAACCAATGACGTCAAAATTGGGATTCGTGCTTACACTCCATCTATCGCGTTTTTTCATTTTTAAAAACCATCATTCCTCCTCTATAAATCATACTACAAATCTTATGGTAGATATAGTCAGTAGTGGATTGTAATAACATCTCACACTTGAGCATTTAATTTTATGATACTAATATAATTTGTCTAATAATATTATTTGACTAAAAACAATTTATGTTTTAGTGTGTGTGTTTGTTTTTGTTTTATTGCACTTATGTAGTTGATTTTGATACATTCATTTAGTCTTAGCGCAGATTTTAATAATGTAGCATGTTTTTGAATGTTGTGGTTTTTTTGTTTATGAATGAACGCTTTGTAGTTGCAAAATGCAAAAGCGTCATTACTAGCTGTCTATAGCGCCATCGCGATGGGCAGATTCCACGACGCCACAACAAAACTGAAAGTCGACATGCGCGGTTCGCTCGTGCGCCTGCGCACCGAGTTTCAGGACAAATACTTGATACGCATGCTTTTTGTAGTGGCTGACAACAAGTTTAGCTAGACACGTTTGCTTTTAAAAATGATGTAGATACTCGATGTACGGTCGGCGAACGTAGCGGTGTGCCTTGTTTGAAAATGGCTTGCATAGCGCTATGCGTGAGCGCAGGGCCTTAGCTTCACCCCCACGCTGCATGTGCAAGCGATTTATATCTTAGCGCTGGTACACCGGAAAATTAGTCGACTGTATTTTTTTTGTAAAATTCACCATATCAAATTTGTGTGGCGATGATTTTATCATTCACCATCGTATTTTTGTAGCTCCACAAACCACTACTTACTTACTTATGACTACTAACATGAAGTTTGTGCTGTGATTCAATACGATACAGACTAAACTGTAAATGTCTCCAATAATACTACATATAGCCGTCGCGGCGTCTATTAAAGATCATTTAACATCAGGTCCACTTGCTCGTTTGCCTCTTTTTCTCCTAATAAAGATATCTTACTTAGTGTTATAATATTTCGTTATGTCAAGTTACCCACGTTTATTACTAGATCGATTTTTGTACACACTTATTTCCAAAGTAACATTTGTTTATACACTTCCATCAAAAAAGTACTTCAACACATTTTAGCCTTGATTTGCGTCACAAGTCTACAAAACTGCGATAGTAAATTACTTATTTCTAACAGTATTAAGTATCTACGTACGTACATTTAATGTTTTAACTTAATTTACTATATGTTGCGATGCCCTAACCAGGGTGGGTCTCAACTATTTTAATTTTTTTGCATCATTGTATAACTCACAAGTTGCAATTACTATGACTATGATTATGTTACGCGTTTGCCCCATGAAGACGGTTCATACGCCGTCTGCAGCCGGCCAGGTGTGTCCAACTCGTCATACCTATTTAAGCCTAATGGTATTGCAATTAGAGATGCGCCGAATATCGGTTGGTATTCGGTATTCGGCATATTCGGCACTTTTTTTCACTATTCGATTCGGCCGAAATTATTCGGTTCTAGTGCCGAATATATTCGGTTTGAGTGTTTCTATTTCCTGGCTATATGACATGGAATTTAAAAGGACAAGTGTGTGTTTTTGTAAATTAAATAAACAAGCGAGGAATATGTAAAAAGCTAATAAATAAAGCAATTAAACTGAAATCAACATGTATTTTGACATCTAAAGACCACATTTTATACATATTTACTTCCAGCCATCACATTTATATTTATTTCCGCCCTATAGTATGTAGCTAACATTAACTTTAAAAATATGCCTAATTAATTTTTTTAAGCCAGATCAATCAATTAATTTTACTATTTTTATACTTAAAAAATATCTGGACTTTTTATTAAACAATAATTATATAGGTAGCTTTGTTTTCAAACTCTGATCAAAATTTTAAATTTTTAATAAAAACACTTTTTAATAAACGTTTGTGGCAAATTATCTATACATATATTATAAATAAAAATATGAATCAACAATAAATAATTTTATTTATGTAAGGTACTTTTGATATTCTTTGCAATTTATTCTTAAGGATGTGCTCTTAAAACTCATCGAAGAGTCCAGGTGGTACTCGACCTTTTACATACCCACCCACCGCATACCAGAACAGCCACCCGGTATATGGAGGGTT